>OX451348.1:7468510-7946121 GCA_949629155.1 Myopa testacea | reverse complement strand
ATGTGACAGCACTGAAAAGCCACCTACCGGTAATTTTATTCACTTTTGAGAATTCCCGAGAAAGGGTAGATTTTTGAGTTCCGGATTTTATTTTTAATTTCAAATTGAATTAAATCGAAAATAAGAATTGCAATATAAATTGAAATTTCGGCATACATTTTTTTTGCTGATTGCAACAAGAACTTCTTCTTTGCTCACGTATAGTAATCGATTAATAGCCCGTCAAAATAGAAATGCTTACCTCTATATCTCCTAAACTATTAAAGATAAGAATAAGAAATACTCATAATAGTTCGCTTCACAGGAAAATGATTTCACAGGTACAAAATTTTTTATAACTTATGGCAACTCTTTCAATTTATTCAACTGCTTTCATACACTATTTAATAAGAATACAAAATCTGAGATCTAATTTGAAAACTGAATTAGTTTTGAAAATTAGCTGTGCAGATTTAGAACATTGCCTGGATATCACAATGCTATAGCATTTTTGTCGAAACACCATTACTTTTGGAGCAAAACGACTTTATACAATTTTAATACTATTTTCTCCCATTTATTAATATTTTCCTAAGGCCGTGGTTACGCTAGGGAGCGTACACGGCAAGTAGGACTTTTTTGTTGTTGCTTTGTGGGATACACACAAATACTCTCTTGTATACACAAAACCAAAGACTCCCACTTGCGCAGTATGCTCGGTAGCGTAAGCACGGGATAAGAAGTATGTATAATTAGCCTATATAATTTTCTAAGTTCTAAAAAAGTAGAGACTATTAGCTTTCTATGCGTATTTTTTACATCAGTATCGGTGCCGGATTTTAGAAGAAAACCTTCTTTCAAACGTAAGTATTTACGTATTTTTACAAATCAACGTTTTTTTTATCAAAAATCGCGCAATTTTCGGGCTAATTATACATTTTTATAGGTAAACAATTAATAAATGCGAAAAAAAGTATTATAATTATAAAAAGTCGTGTTTCTCCCAAAACAATGGTGTTTCGATTAAATTTTATTTAACATTTATGTATATAAAAGGTATTCCAAATTCCTTTATAACGGTACCCATCCTAACCGGATATCTTTAATGGTTTAGGAGATATAGTGAGTAGAATTTCTATTTTCCACGGGCAATAACTCGATAATCATACGAGAGCAAAAGAAGTTGTTGTTGTTACCTTTGTTGTAATCAGCATCAAAATGACAAAACTAAAAATGGATTGATTCTCCAACGGTAGATGCAAGACGAAATTTCAATTTATATTGCAATTCTTATTTTCGATTTAATTCAATTTGAAATTAAAAATAAAATCCGGAACTCAAAAATCTACCCTTTCTCGGGAATTCTCAAAAGTGAATAAAATTACCGGTAGGTGGCTTTTCAGTGCTGTCACATTAATGAAATACATACGGCATCCATTTTCTACCAGATTTGTTGCTGAGCTGTTGAAAGATTTAATTCTCCGTCGCTTTTTGCCCCGCATAGTTTACGGTTGCTATCAAAATTGCAAATTAGATCAGACCAATTACAAATGGACCAACAACAATCAGAAGACATCATTGATGGTGAAGTTCGCATGGACCAACCTATTCCTTCGGTTACTCGACAGGATATAATGAATTTTCCCTTTCCATATAAATTGTGGCTCATCGTACATCTAGACCACTGTGAATTTCTACGATGGAATCGTGACGGCACTGTTGTGCTGCTGGACCTCATGCCACTCGAAGATTACCTCAATTCGGCACGTTCAATTTTTAAGACCAAAACTCGTTCCACCTTTCTAGAACATTTAGAGCAATTCAAATTCGAACGTCTCAATGCGACGCCTGAAGTCGATAAGGAACTGCTGCTGCAGTATAAAAATGAAAACTTTCAACGCCAGCGTCTAGATTTGGTGGCTAAGATACGTCGTCACAATGTTACGAATCGCTGCCAGCCTACATCATCTTGCCTACAGGCAGGACCTGCAACAAAAAAAACGCATAGAGAACTTGTAGCTGAGCGAATGCTCGGAGACATGTGTTTTATGACTCACGGAGCTTTGTCTACCATACAAAAAAATCGTATACGATTAAAGACTATTTTGAATTTCCAAAATGAAACTCGCATACTGCAAGAAAAACTTCAAGCTTCTGCGAGCACAACAACCAACGCTGCAGCTTTAATACAACGACAGGACAAAGAACCAGTTATCGAACTGCCTCTCGATATGTTTGAAAATCCGCACGAGAGTGTTATGCATATAAGTGAAGGATTTAGGACCGACTACGCTGGTTATTACGGTAACTGCAGCAAGAAACAGATAATGCGCTTCTTCGGCGACTATCTACCTAGGTACGAAGATGGCTCCATCAAAGTTAAGAAAGTAGTAGCTAAAATTGGGTAAGAAAATGGCTATTTTGTTAATATTATGCGAATTCAAATGGTCGTAATTTAATTCACAGCTCTGTTACGCAGAATTCACACACTCCGGATGTGAAACAAGGTAATGAGGAACAGATAGTGCCTGAGGAACAGAAGCAGATAGTTTTTGATCAAGATCCCCTCGTTTCTGTTACCACACCGGTTTTTATGCCACAATTTTCAATGCCGTCACTCAATTTCGCCCCTACATTGGAGCCAATCTTTAAGGTTGATGATATTTATGATGAGAACCAAATCTACACATCCACATTAAATGTCAAAGCAACAAATAATACCGATATTAATATGGAGGTCTCCATGGATGAATTTTTCACACTCAAGGATGACAATAATGTCGATCAGATGAAAATGGAGGAGACGGTTATATCCTCACCCGATCTCCCACAAATGGCATCGGCAGCTCAAATGGAAATCGACAATGAGGGAAACTCGGAGAATGAAACTAATTTTCGCAGCTTTTGTAATCAATACAGAGCAGCATTTGACTGGCTTTACGAGGAATATTAATTGAATAATTTCATTCTATTTAATTTATATGTTTATGAGTTATTTAATTTAATATTTCAGTTTTAGTAAAAAATAATATGCATATTTAAATTAATATCCCATATTCAAGAGTTAATTTCGAACAATGAAACGAACAAACAATGGATTGAATGTAGTTCGTTAGCAATACCTTTCCGTAGCAATATTTAATTCATTTATTTTATCTTTATTTAATTAGATTAAATAAAACTAATACGTTTTTGCTGGATTTAGCGATTTAATTATCTTATTCCATTTATTTTAATTAAAAATAAAAAACATTTCACGTTCACTCATCCATTCTTAGTTTTGTGATTTGCTTCCTTTTCTGTTTCTAAAGTAGTAGTAGTAAAGTAAAGTAAAGTAGTATATTAGTGGTATTTCTAAAGTAGTTGTCAGTAGTTCTCTTACCGTCATCGAAAGGAATTAATGATTATAATATTCTCAAGGACTCATTCAGGGCAATCGGGAATTCCGCCGGAATTTTTTATCCGTCCAAAAATTTTCTTCCTGTCGTAAAAATTCCTTCTATCGTGAATTTCCATCGGAACAGATTTCCGGCGGAATCATTAATACCAACAGTATATAGGCCAAATATTGATTCGAACATAACTTCATGAGTATAACTTTGCTTATATTATAATTTAACTAATAACTATGTGTCAAATACATATATTATACATATATTATAACTTTATTTAGCATCTAATTATACATTTTTCCACTCAAACTTAGATTTTACAGGTGATCCAGTAACATTTAATTCCTTTTCTACCGAAGTCCAAAACTTTCCCACCTCCTCCTTGGTCCGTTCGGTGTATCCAGATGCAATATCTGGATACTCTTCCATTAAATTAACCAATTTTTCAAGTGGGTTTCGATTTGTCCTTAAAGGTTTAAAGGTCAATTAAAAAACTGCGAGTCTTAAAATTTCTGCCTGTTTTGTCAACTGACAATTTTTACACTTAAATGAATGTCACTTCAAAATTCCGCGTAATAAAAACGACAGAAAAATTTACAGAAATTCCCTAAAAACTGTCCGTAAAAAAATAATTCGCGATAGGTAGATTTTCTGCGGAATTTTGTTTAACGCTTTTGATAATTGTTCGCGATACCTGGAAGGGAAAAACGGAGAATTTCCGACGGAAATACCTGTTCACGATTGCCCTGATTATCTCGTGGTCTCTATCAAGTAAATGGTATTCTGAATTTGAATAATCGTCTCTTAGATCTCATCCTTGTTGACGATAAAGATATTTATGAAATATCTCGATCCTTACCTTTTATGTCTCCGGAGGATAAGCACCATCCTACCTTAAATATTAAAATTTCGGAAGGCAGTTACAATTAAGTCAAAGGAAATAAGTCAATCTAAAAAACAATTCTGCGTCAGAAAATAAATTACGTTGTTTTGATGAACACTTTTCGTTCTGCTGATTGGAGTTCTATTTTATCATTGAATGATTATTCTTCCTCCGTATGTCTGGATATGGCACTTTTCGCAAATCTCGAATCCTACATGGTTCAATAAAAAACTACTTGCTTTACGCAATTTAAAATCTAATAAGTACAAATTATACTGCAAATTACGTACAACTATAAGTTTCGTCTCTTACAGTACTGCGAGATGCAGATATCAAAGTTTGTGTAAAGAATATTATATGAAGAACTTACAAAAGATGAAGTTTATTATTCGCTCTGATCCAAAGTCGTTTCGGTATTTCGTCAACACTACTATAAAAGGAAGAGTGTAATTTATGCTGAGCTTATGAAGCATGATAATCGGGAATCCAATAATGTTCAAGCTATTTGTAGTATTTTTGGAACATCTCACTGCCTGCCTAATTGGTGTACACATAATCTTACAAGTTATTTGGATACTGATACAGTGGATGGACTTTTATCTTACCCACCGTACACAAATGATGTTGTTTAAAGGTACATATGAAATCTAGAGAAATTCTGGTTACATCTGTTCCACATCTGAGTTCCACAAGGCAGCCACTAGGGCCACTACTGTTTTTAGTATTCATAAATGATTTGCCAACAGTTGTTAAATATGAAAATGTTTGAGATGTTTGCGGACGAGGTTAAATGGTTTCTATCCTTGAAAAATGAATCTGAAGCCAAGCTCCTTCAATACGACCTTGACTCTTTGATAAAATGGTGTGATGTAAATTGCATGAAATTAAATCTTAATAAGTGCAAACGGATGACATTTGCTCGGTCAAGACCAGTTTTATTTATTTATACTATTGGCAATTGTAAACTTGATCGATTGCAAGTTGTAGACGATCTCGGTGTGATTCTAGATCAGAAACTTCGTTTTCATACTCATATCAGTCTCATAACTAATACGACCAGCTGTGTACTGGGCTTCATAAAGCGTTGAGCCAAAGAATTCAATGACCCCTATATCACCAAACATGCCTCGCCAGTTTGGAGTCCACGCTTCAGCTGCTACATCTGTGAAATTGAATCCGTGCAAAGGCAGTTCCTACTTTTTGGTCTACGGAATCTTCGCTGGGATCCATCTTTACCTGTGCCACCATACCAGTCCCGACTTAAGCTGATAGAACTATCCTCACTGGTTTACCGAAGCATTATGCTGAATGCGGTTTTTGTTTTGAATTTGTTGTATGGCGTCACCGGCACTGCATACCTGCTAAGCAATACTGATATTAGCATAACCTGAGAAGATGTGAACTCCGCATTTTAACTCGGTTTACCAAGCTATTAACTTGACTGACCCCGTTTATTTAGCTAAAAAGAAAATCTTAAATTTCTTAGTAACCAAATTTTGAACTTTTATTGAACTTAATATAATTGATGTATTAGATACTATTTATTTATCTAATATACTATAAAGCCTTAAAGGCTAAGTTTAAGTTTGAAATAAAATAAAATAAAATAAAACAAAAATAAATTTGGACTTTATATGTTACAGTCAACAATTAGAAAGCAAACATTTTAATTTATTCGAATTCAATCTAATCTACATATGAGCTGTTATTTTTGAAAGTGGTATAAGTCCTTTTTTTCATGTATCGAAATATGTAAAGGTTTGCATTTGAATTAATTTAAAAATATTGGCAACTTTAATCAATTCGAGTGATGTTTTTAACACTTTTTAAATTTTTTTGTGAAGTAGTAATAATTAAAATTATCTGATAAATAAGAGATATTTTTATCTCCGAATGGACTTATACCACATTAAAAAATAACATAACAATTATATGTACTGTTATACAGTAGACGCGCATTAGTGTGAACACAAAAAAATTTATACTGTTCACGTTACTGAGATATGTTCGTTTTGTTCACACCACCGAAAGTTTTATAACACCTTCAACTTTTTGACGCAAAAATTAAAATAATACACATATAGCAAGAATGTTTCTAAGCTTTATGAAAAGTAAAATATATATCATACATGCATTCGTACATTTAGTCAAATATGACGTAATTTTTTGTTGTATTTGTTGGGAAGCAATTTTGGCAAGAACAATTTTCTCCTCAATGTTCTTGAGACTTACAATTTCACTTACAACAACTCCATTTTGCTCTGCCCACTGTTGCACTACCCTTAGTACTCCCAAAGCTTCATCATGGATAATTTTTTTACGGTCTTCATCGGCAAGACAGATTCCGCTCTCTACAATATCGTCATTACCGTCATCGTTTTCATTTTCAGAAAAATTTTCAAACATATACCTGTTCCATTCTACGACATCCTTAGCAGTGTATTCTACCTTACAATAAATTAAATTGCATACGTTATTACGTTTTAAATTCTTGATAGTTTACTGGATCAACTGCTTGCAACAAGGTCATTGTATCGGTTACTGACACGTCTAATCGCTCACTGTTCCACATTTCTTTGAGTCTGGCCAACGGTAACTCATCTTCCTCCTCAAATATGTTCCTCCAGAGCCCGTTTTTCGTTGTTTACTCCGTTTTTGCTTGTCAAAACACATCATACAGAGAAAAACGTGTTTACATTCCACGAAGGAAAATTTGAATCCCACAAACACATGTAACCATTCGTATCCAACAACGAAAAACGGACTATGTTTGTGAGCGCCTTTAAGGCGATCTGAGTGATTATATTTACGTACTACATATCTGTTCACACTATTGAAAGTGTACATTCTTCACACTACAGAGTCGTCAATACAAAAATTTGGCTGTTCACGTTAACGAGTAGTTTACATTTGCGAGTGTTGACCCCAACGCGCGTCTACTGTAGTTGGTATGTAAGACATTAAACTAATCATATTGTTGTATTTCTCTCTTGTTAAGGATCTTGAAGTTTTATACAGTGGCAACATAATAAATATGCTAAGGTTTTTGTTATTTTCCAAATAATAAATTTAATTTAAATGAATGAATTGAATGTATGATTATAAATATGGATAGAATGTGTCTATATCTTACTAAAATTACCATTAACTCATATTTTTTAAAACTGGACCTATACCGCTTTCAAATATAACAGCTCATATATGAAAATGAGGGGTCGGACTCAGTCACATCCCACCTAGAAAGGTGAACCATTACACAATGGTTTCTTTTATGATGTATACAGCGAATAAGAATGTATTTTTAGAAATTTTACTTCTAAGGACTTCAAAAAGGACAAACACATAACTCTTTTGTTAGCCATCAAATATGGATTTTCTTTTTCCACAAAAACAACACGCCTCAAAACCATTTTCAGCATTTTTCAAAATTCATTCTCTATAGAGAATCAGGGAAATATCGAAATGTAAAAGTGTAAATAAAAATGTTGATTCCACATTACTCAATTTCATATGCTCACATTTAAATTAAAGTTGTTCAACGTTGATTTAAATATAAAAAATATTGGTTTCCGTAAAAATATCAACGCACATATTTAAATTAAAGTTATGTCTAGGTTGTTTTAAATACAGAAAATATGCTTGTTGTAAACGCAACAAATAGTGTTGCTTCAAAGGCAAACAACGTCAAAATGAAAATGTTTGCGAACATGCTTTTTATCTCCTGGGACTTCAGCATCAACTTGATGCTTTTAAATTATAATTACGTTTAAGAATTGGTCTTATCTAATTTGCAATTTTGACAGCAACCGTGGGGCAAAAAGCGACGGAGAATTAAATCCTTCAACAGCTCAGCAACAAATCTGGTAGGAATTGGATGCCGTATGTATTTCATTAATGTGACAGCACTGAAAAGCCACCTACCGGTAATTTTAATCACTTTTGAGAATTCCCGAGAAAGGGTAGATTTTTGAGTTCCGGATTTTATTTTTAATGTCAAATCGAATTAAATCGAAAATAAGAATTGCAATATAAATTGAAATTTCGGCATACATTTTTTTTGCTGATTGCAACAAGAACTTCTTCTTTGCTCACGTATAGTAATCGATTAATAGCCCGTCAAAATACAAATGCTTACCTCTATATCTCCTAAACTATTAAAGATAAGAATAAGAAATACTCATAATAGTTCGCTTCACAGGAAAATGAAATGAAAGGTACAAAATTTTTTATAACTTATGGCAACTCTTTCAATTTATTCAACTGCTTTCATACACTATTTAATAAGAATACAAAATCTGAGATCTAATTTGAAAACTGAATTAGTTTTGAAAATTAGCTGTGCAGATTTAGAACATTGCCTGGATATCACAATGCTATAGCATTTTTGTCGAAACACCATTACTTTTGGAGCAAAACGACTTTATACAATTTTAATACTATTTTCTCCCATTTATTAATATTTTCCTAAGGCCGTGGTTACGCTAGGGAGCGTACACGGCAAGTAGGACTTTTTTGTTGTTGCTTTGTGGGATGCACACAAATACTCTCTTTTATACACAAAACCAAAGACTCCCACTTGCGCAGTATGCTCGGTAGCGTAAACACGGGATAAGAATCAGTATCGGTGCCGGATTTTAGAAGAAAACCTTCTTTCAAACGTAAGTATTTACGTATTTTTACAAATCAACGTTTTTTTTATCAAAAATCGCGCAATTTTCGGGCTAATTATACATTTTTATAGGTAAACAATTAATAAATGCGAAAAAAAAGTATTATAATTATAAAAAGTCGTGTTTCTCCCAAAACAATGGTGTTTCGATTAAATTTTATTTAACATTTATGTATATAAAAGGTATTCCAAATTCCTTTATAACGGTACCCATCCTAAGCGGATATCTTTAATGGTTTAGGAGATATAGTGAGTAGAATTTCTATTTTCCACGGGCAATAACTCGATAATCATACGAGAGCAAAAGAAGTTGTTGTTGTTACCTTTGTTGTAATCAGCATCAAAATGACAAAACTAACCAGTAAGAAAGCTATATTCGGCCTGGCCGAATCTTAGATACCCTACACCTAAAAGTTTTGAAAAAAATTTAAAAGGGGGGCGTAGTAAGGGGGGCGGGCGTGGCAGTCCACTCTGGGCGGCACGATGTCGGGGGTGGCAGTTGTGGAATTCAAGTGGTGACTAGTACTCAAGTAGTGAATTCTAGGAATTTTTGGGGCTGCAAGTTGATTGACCGTCGCGGGCTCCATGAGACCTAGCTACGCCTCTGTATAAATAGTAGGCGTGGTCATTACCTTTTTCAAAACAAAATAACTAGTTTCGTTATTTTATTATTGTGTTCAAATTTAAACTTTATTTCCGTGGTAATAAACTTGTTTTCATGAGCTATTCTGTATACATAAGTAGTGTAAAAGTGGGCGGACCGCACCCAGTTTTGATGTAATAATGTTTTTTTGGTAAACAAGTTGTTATCTAAAGTTTTATTCAGGAAGTTCATATATTTTACAATATAACCATCTTTTGCCTGTGTAACCTAAAAGTGGGCGGATCACGCCCATATTTGGGTTATTAACGGATAATGCTACTCTATACTCAGGAATGAAATTTTGTTGTCATAACTCAAAAACGAACGCTGATATCACATTTTTACTAAAAAATAGGCGTGGTCGCGGACCGATTTTGCCCATTTTCAATACCAACCTGCACACCACAAGAAACAATATTTCTGCAAAATTTCATTACGATATCTTTACCGGTTCTCCTGTGATCGTGATTTCAACAGACAGACAGACAGACAGACAGACAGACAGACAGACAGACAGACAGACAGACGGACGGACATGGCTAAATCGACTCAGGAGGTCACGCTGATCAAGAATATATATACTTTTCTATACCTATCGTCTCTATTTCTATGCGTTACACATTTCGTGACAAAGTGAATATACCCTTAACCTTAAGGTGTAGGGTATAAAAATGGATTGATTCTCCAACGGTAGATGCAAGACGAAATTTCAATTTATATTGCAATTCTTATTTTCGATTTAATTCAATTTGAAATTAAAAATAAAATCCGGAACTCAAAAATCTACCCTTTCTCGGGAATTCTCAAAAGTGAATAAAATTACCGGTAGGTGGTTTTTCAGTGCTGTCACATTAATGAAATACATACGGCATCCATTTTCTACCAGATTTGTTGCTGAGCTGTTGAAAGATTTAATTCTCCGTCGCTTTTTGCCCCGCATAGTTTACGGTTGCTATCAAAATTGCAAATTAGATCAGACCAATTACAAATGGACCAACAACAATCAGAAAACATCATTGATGGTGAAGTTCGCATGGACCAACCTATTCCTTCGGTTACTCGACAGGATATAATGAATTTTCCCTTTCCATATAAATTGTGGCTCATCGTACATCTAGACCACTGTGAATTTCTACGATGGAATCGTGACGGCACTGTTGTGCTGCTGGACCTCATGCCACTCGAAGATTACCTCAATTCGGCACGTTCAATTTTTAAGACCAAAACTCGTTCCACCTTTCTAGAACATTTAGAGCAATTCAAATTCGAACGTCTCAATGCGACGCCTGAAGTCGATAAGGAACTGCTGCTGCAGTATAAAAATGAAAACTTTCAACGCCAGCGTCTAGATTTGGTGGCTAAGATACGTCGTCACAATGTTACGAATCGCTGCCAGCCTACATCATCTTGCCTACAGGCAGGACCTGCAACAAAAAAAACGCATAGAGAACTTGTAGCTGAGCGAATGCTCGGAGACATGTGTTTTATGACTCACGGAGCTTTGTCTACCATACAAAAAAATCGTATACGATTAAAGACTATTTTGAATTTCCAAAATGAAACTCGCATACTGCAAGAAAAACTTCAAGCTTCTGCGAGCACAACAACCAACGCTGCAGCTTTAATACAACGACAGGACAAAGAACCAGTTATCGAACTGCCTCTCGATATGTTTGAAAATCCGCACGAGAGTGTTATGCATATAAGTGAAGGATTTAGGACCGACTACGCTGGTTATTACGGTAACTGCAGCAAGAAACAGATAATGCGCTTCTTCGGCGACTATCTACCTAGGTACGAAGATGGCTCCATCAAAGTTAAGAAAGTAGTAGCTAAAATTGGGTAAGAAAATGGCTATTTTGTTAATATTATGCGAATTCAAATGGTCGTAATTTAATTCACAGCTCTGTTACGCAGAATTCACACACTCCGGATGTGAAACAAGGTAATGAGGAACAGATAGTGCCTGAGGAACAGAAGCAGATAGTTTTTGATCAAGATCCCCTCGTTTCTGTTACCACACCGGTTTTTATGCCACAATTTTCAATGCCGTCACTCAATTTCGCCCCTACATTGGAGCCAATCTTTAAGGTTGATGATATTTATGATGAGAACCAAATCTACACATCCACATTAAATGTCAAAGCAACAAATAATACCGATATTAATATGGAGGTCTCCATGGATGAATTTTTCACACTCAAGGATGACAATAATGTCGATCAGATGAAAATGGAGGAGACGGTTATATCCTCACCCGATCTCCCACAAATGGCATCGGCAGCTCAAATGGAAATCGACAATGAGGGAAACTCGGAGAATGAAACTAATTTTCGCAGCTTTTGTAATCAATACAGAGCAGCATTTGACTGGCTTTACGAGGAATATTAATTGAATAATTTCATTCTATTTAATTTATATGTTTATGAGTTATTTAATTTAATATTTCAGTTTTAGTAAAAAATAATATGCATATTTAAATTAATATCCCATATTCAAGAGTTAATTTCGAACAATGAAACGAACAAACAATGGATTGAATGTAGTTCGTTAGCAATACCTTTCCGTAGCAATATTTAATTAATTTATTTTATCTTTATTTAATTAGACATTGAGAAATAAAACTAATACGTTTTTGCTGGATTTAGCGATTTAATTATCTTATTCCATTTATTTTAATTAAAAACCAGTAAGAAAGCTATATTCGGCCTGGCCGAATCTTAGATACCCTACACCTAAAAGTTTTGAAAAAAATTTAAAAGGGGGGCGTAGTAAGGGGGGCGGGCGTGGCAGTCCACTCTGGGCGGCACGATGTCGGGGGTGGCAGTTGTGGAATTCAAGTGGTGACTAGTACTCAAGTAGTGAATTCTAGGAATTTTTGGGGCTGCAAGTTGATTGACCGTCGCGGGCTCCATGAGACCTAGCTACGCCTCTGTATAAATAGTAGGCGTGGTCATTACCTTTTTCAAAACAAAATAACTAGTTTCGTTATTTTATTATTGTGTTCAAATTTAAACTTTATTTCCGTGGTAATAAACTTGTTTTCATGAGCTATTCTGTATACATAAGTAGTGTAAAAGTGGGCGGACCGCACCCAGTTTTGATGTAATAATGTTTTTTTGGTAAACAAGTTGTTATCTAAAGTTTTATTCAGGAAGTTCATATATTTTACAATATAACCATCTTTTGCCTGTGTAACCTAAAAGTGGGCGGATCACGCCCATATTTGGGTTATTAACGGATAATGCTACTCTATACTCAGGAATGAAATTTTGTTGTCATAACTCAAAAACGAACGCTGATATCACATTTTTACTAAAAAATAGGCGTGGTCGCGGACCGATTTTGCCCATTTTCAATACCAACCTGCACACCACAAGAAACAATATTTCTGCAAAATTTCATTACGATATCTTTACCGGTTCTCCTGTGATCGTGATTTCAACAGACAGACAGACAGACAGACAGACAGACAGACAGACAGACAGACGGACGGACATGGCTAAATCGACTCAGGAGGTCACGCTGATCAAGAATATATATACTTTTCTATACCTATCGTCTCTATTTCTATGCGTTACACATTTCGTGACAAAGTGAATATACCCTTAACCTTAAGGTGTAGGGTATAAAAATGGATTGATTCTCCAACGGTAGATGCAAGACGAAATTTCAATTTATATTGCAATTCTTATTTTCGATTTAATTCAATTTGAAATTAAAAATAAAATCCGGAACTCAAAAATCTACCCTTTCTCGGGAATTCTCAAAAGTGAATAAAATTACCGGTAGGTGGCTTTTCAGTGCTGTCACATTAATGAAATACATACGGCATCCATTTTCTACCAGATTTGTTGCTGAGCTGTTGAAAGATTTAATTCTCCGTCGCTTTTTGCCCCGCATAGTTTACGGTTGCTATCAAAATTGCAAATTAGATCAGACCAATTACAAATGGACCAACAACAATCAGAAAACATCATTGATGGTGAAGTTCGCATGGACCAACCTATTCCTTCGGTTACTCGACAGGATATAATGAATTTTCCCTTTCCATATAAATTGTGGCTCATCGTACATCTAGACCACTGTGAATTTCTACGATGGAATCGTGACGGCACTGTTGTGCTGCTGGACCTCATGCCACTCGAGGATTACCTCAATTCGGCACGTTCAATTTTTAAGACCAAAACTCGTTCCACCTTTCTAGAACATTTAGAGCAATTCAAATTCGAACGTCTCAATGCGACGCCTGAAGTCGATAAGGAACTGCTGCTGCAGTATAAAAATGAAAACTTTCAACGCCAGCGTCTAGATTTGGTGGCTAAGATACGTCGTCACAATGTTACGAATCGCTGCCAGCCTACATCATCTTGCCTACAGGCAGGACCTGCAACAAAAAAAACGCATAGAGAACTTGTAGCTGAGCGAATGCTCGGAGACATGTGTTTTATGACTCACGGAGCTTTGTCTACCATACAAAAAAATCGTATACGATTAAAGACTATTTTGAATTTCCAAAATGAAACTCGCATACTGCAAGAAAAACTTCAAGCTTCTGCGAGCACAACAACCAACGCTGCAGCTTTAATACAACGACAGGACAAAGAACCAGTTATCGAACTGCCTCTCGATATGTTTGAAAATCCGCACGAGAGTGTTATGCATATAAGTGAAGGATTTAGGACCGACTACGCTGGTTATTACGGTAACTGCAGCAAGAAACAGATAATGCGCTTCTTCGGCGACTATCTACCTAGGTACGAAGATGGCTCCATCAAAGTTAAGAAAGTAGTAGCTAAAATTGGGTAAGAAAATGGCTATTTTGTTAATATTATGCGAATTCAAATGGTCGTAATTTAATTCACAGCTCTGTTACGCAGAATTCACACACTCCGGATGTGAAACAAGGTAATGAGGAACAGATAGTGCCTGAGGAACAGAAGCAGATAGTTTTTGATCAAGATCCCCTCGTTTCTGTTACCACACCGGTTTTTATGCCACAATTTTCAATGCCGTCACTCAATTTCGCCCCTACATTGGAGCCAATCTTTAAGGTTGATGATATTTATGATGAGAACCAAATCTACACATCCACATTAAATGTCAAAGCAACAAATAATACCGATATTAATATGGAGGTCTCCATGGATGAATTTTTCACACTCAAGGATGACAATAATGTCGATCAGATGAAAATGGAGGAGACGGTTATATCCTCACCCGATCTCCCACAAATGGCATCGGCAGCTCAAATGGAAATCGACAATGAGGGAAACTCGGAGAATGAAACTAATTTTCGCAGCTTTTGTAATCAATACAGAGCAGCATTTGACTGGCTTTACGAGGAATATTAATTGAATAATTTCATTCTATTTAATTTATATGTTTATGAGTTATTTAATTTAATATTTCAGTTTTAGTAAAAAATAATATGCATATTTAAATTAATATCCCATATTCAAGAGTTAATTTCGAACAATGAAACGAACAAACAATGGATTGAATGTAGTTCGTTAGCAATACCTTTCCGTAGCAATATTTAATTCATTTATTTTATCTTTATTTAATTAGACATTGAGAAATAAAACTAATACGTTTTTGCTGGATTTAGCGATTTAATTATCTTATTCCATTTATTTTAATTAAAAATAAAAAACATTTCACGTTCACTCATCCATTCTTAGTTTTACTTAGTCTACTGTAGTTGGTATGTAAGACATTAAACTAATCATATTGTTGTATTTCTCTCTTGTTAAGGATCTTGAAGTTTTATACAGTGGCAACATAATAAATATGCTAAGGTTTTTGTTATTTTCCAAATAATAAATTTAATTTAAATGGATAACTTTCTTTCTTACTAGCTTTGTAATAAATTTTATGCGGTTTGTCCCTTTTAAACATTTTCTTAATTTAATTATGATTATTCGGAGTGGACTTATTCCACTTTAAAAAAAAATATTTTTGTGATAACATTTTATCGAAATTCTTTTGTTGACTTTGTAAAAAAATCGTAATCCATTGAATGTATGATTATAAATATGGATAGAATGTGTCTATATCTTACTAAAATTACCATTAACTCATATTTTTTAAAACTGGACCTATACCACTTTCAAATATAACAGCTCATATATGAAAATGAGGGGTCGGACTCAGTCACATCCCACCTAGAAAGGTGAACCATTACACAATGGTTTCTTTTATGATGTATACAGCGAATAAGAATGTATTTTTAGAAATTTTACTTCTAAGGACTTCAAAAAGGACAAACACATAACTCTTTTGTTAGCCATCAAATATGGATTTTCTTTTTCCACAAAAACAACACGCCTCAAAACCATTTTCAGCATTTTTCAAAATTCATTCTCTATAGAGAATCAGGGAAATATCGAAATGTAAAAGTGTAAATAAAAATGTTGATTCCACATTACTCAATTTCATATGCTCACATTTAAATTAAAGTTGTTCAACGTTGATTTAAATATAAAAAATATTGGTTTCCGTAAAAATATCAACGCACATATTTAAATTAAAGTTATGTCTAGGTTGTTTTAAATACAGAAAATATGCTTGTTGTAAACGCAACAAATAGTGTTGCTTCAAAGGCAAACAACGTCAAAATGAAAATGTTTGCGAACATGCTTTTTATCTCCTGGGACTTCAGCATCAACTTGATGCTTTTAAATTATAATTACGTTTAAGAATTGGTCTTATCTAATTTGCAATTTTGACAGCAACCGTGGGGCAAAAAGCGACGGAGAATTAAATCCTTCAACAGCTCAGCAACAAATCTGGTAGGAATTGGATGCCGTATGTATTTCATTAATGTGACAGCACTGAAAAGCCACCTACCGGTAATTTTAATCACTTTTGAGAATTCCCGAGAAAGGGTAGATTTTTGAGTTCCGGATTTTATTTTTAATGTCAAATCGAATTAAATCGAAAATAAGAATTGCAATATAAATTGAAATTTCGGCATACATTTTTTTTGCTGATTGCAACAAGAACTTCTTCTTTGCTCACGTATAGTAATCGATTAATAGCCCGTCAAAATACAAATGCTTACCTCTATATCTCCTAAACTATTAAAGATAAGAATAAGAAATACTCATAATAGTTCGCTTCACAGGAAAATGAAATGAAAGGTACAAAATTTTTTATAACTTATGGCAACTCTTTCAATTTATTCAACTGCTTTCATACACTATTTAATAAGAATACAAAATCTGAGATCTAATTTGAAAACTGAATTAGTTTTGAAAATTAGCTGTGCAGATTTAGAACATTGCCTGGATATCACAATGCTATAGCATTTTTGTCGAAACACCATTACTTTTGGAGCAAAACGACTTTATACAATTTTAATACTATTTTCTCCCATTTATTAATATTTTCCTAAGGCCGTGGTTACGCTAGGGAGCGTACACGGCAAGTAGGACTTTTTTGTTGTTGCTTTGTGGGATGCACACAAATACTCTCTTTTATACACAAAACCAAAGACTCCCACTTGCGCAGTATGCTCGGTAGCGTAAACACGGGATAAGAATCAGTATCGGTGCCGGATTTTAGAAGAAAACCTTCTTTCAAACGTAAGTATTTACGTATTTTTACAAATCAACGTTTTTTTTATCAAAAATCGCGCAATTTTCGGGCTAATTATACATTTTTATAGGTAAACAATTAATAAATGCGAAAAAAAAGTATTATAATTATAAAAAGTCGTGTTTCTCCCAAAACAATGGTGTTTCGATTAAATTTTATTTAACATTTATGTATATAAAAGGTATTCCAAATTCCTTTATAACGGTACCCATCCTAACCGGATATCTTTAATGGTTTAGGAGATATAGTGAGTAGAATTTCTATTTTCCACGGGCAATAACTCGATAATCATACGAGAGCAAAAGAAGTTGTTGTTGTTACCTTTGTTGTAATCAGCATCAAAATGACAAAACTAACCAGTAAGAAAGCTATATTCGGCCTGGCCGAATCTTAGATACCCTACACCTAAAAGTTTTGAAAAAAATTTAAAAGGGGGGCGTAGTAAGGGGGGCGGGCGTGGCAGTCCACTCTGGGCGGCACGATGTCGGGGGTGGCAGTTGTGGAATTCAAGTGGTGACTAGTACTCAAGTAGTGAATTCTAGGAATTTTTGGGGCTGCAAGTTGATTGACCGTCGCGGGCTGCATGAGACCTAGCTACGCCTCTGTATAAATAGTAGGCGTGGTCATTACCTTTTTCAAAACAAAATAACTAGTTTCGTTATTTTATTATTGTGTTCAAATTTAAACTTTATTTCCGTGGTAATAAACTTGTTTTCATGAGCTATTCTGTATACATAAGTAGTGTAAAAGTGGGCGGACCGCACCCAGTTTTGATGTAATAATGTTTTTTTGGTAAACAAGTTGTTATCTAAAGTTTTATTCAGGAAGTTCATATATTTTACAATATAACCATCTTTTGCCTGTGTAACCTAAAAGTGGGCGGATCACGCCCATATTTGGGTTATTAACGGATAATGCTACTCTATACTCAGGAATGAAATTTTGTTGTCATAACTCAAAAACGAACGCTGATATCACATTTTTACTAAAAAATAGGCGTGGTCGCGGACCGATTTTGCCCATTTTCAATACCAACCTGCACACCACAAGAAACAATATTTCTGCAAAATTTCATTACGATATCTTTACCGGTTCTCCTGTGATCGTGATTTCAACAGACAGACAGACAGACAGACAGACAGACAGACAGACAGACAGACGGACGGACATGGCTAAATCGACTCAGGAGGACACGCTGATCAAGAATATATATACTTTTCTATACCTATCGTCTCTATTTCTATGCGTTACACATTTCGTGACAAAGTGAATATACCCTTAACCTTAAGGTGTAGGGTATAAAAATGGATTGATTCTCCAACGGTAGATGCAAGACGAAATTTCAATTTATATTGCAATTCTTATTTTCGATTTAATTCAATTTGAAATTAAAAATAAAATCCGGAACTCAAAAATCTACCCTTTCTCGGGAATTCTCAAAAGTGAATAAAATTACCGGTAGGTGGCTTTTCAGTGCTGTCACATTAATGAAATACATACGGCATCCATTTTCTACCAGATTTGTTGCTGAGCTGTTGAAAGATTTAATTCTCCGTCGCTTTTTGCCCCGCATAGTTTACGGTTGCTATCAAAATTGCAAATTAGATCAGACCAATTACAAATGGACCAACAACAATCAGAAAACATCATTGATGGTGAAGTTCGCATGGACCAACCTATTCCTTCGGTTACTCGACAGGATATAATGAATTTTCCCTTTCCATATAAATTGTGGCTCATCGTACATCTAGACCACTGTGAATTTCTACGATGGAATCGTGACGGCACTGTTGTGCTGCTGGACCTCATGCCACTCGAAGATTACCTCAATTCGGCACGTTCAATTTTTAAAACCAAAACTCGTTCCACCTTTCTAGAACATTTAGAGCAATTCAAATTCGAACGTCTCAATGCGACGCCTGAAGTCGATAAGGAACTGCTGCTGCAGTATAAAAATGAAAACTTTCAACGCCAGCGTCTAGATTTGGTGGCTAAGATACGTCGTCACAATGTTACGAATCGCTGCCAGCCTACATCATCTTGCCTACAGGCAGGACCTGCAACAAAAAAAACGCATAGAGAACTTGTAGCTGAGCGAATGCTCGGAGACATGTGTTTTATGACTCACGGAGCTTTGTCTACCATACAAAAAAATCGTATACGATTAAAGACTATTTTGAATTTCCAAAATGAAACTCGCATACTGCAAGAAAAACTTCAAGCTTCTGCGAGCACAACAACCAACGCTGCAGCTTTAATACAACGACAGGACAAAGAACCAGTTATCGAACTGCCTCTCGATATGTTTGAAAATCCGCACGAGAGTGTTATGCATATAAGTGAAGGATTTAGGACCGACTACGCTGGTTATTACGGTAACTGCAGCAAGAAACAGATAATGCGCTTCTTCGGCGACTATCTACCTAGGTACGAAGATGGCTCCATCAAAGTTAAGAAAGTAGTAGCTAAAATTGGGTAAGAAAATGGCTATTTTGTTAATATTATGCGAATTCAAATGGTCGTAATTTAATTCACAGCTCTGTTACGCAGAATTCACACACTCCGGATGTGAAACAAGGTAATGAGGAACAGATAGTGCCTGAGGAACAGAAGCAGATAGTTTTTGATCAAGATCCCCTCGTTTCTGTTACCACACCGGTTTTTATGCCACAATTTTCAATGCCGTCACTCAATTTCGCCCCTACATTGGAGCCAATCTTTAAGGTTGATGATATTTATGATGAGAACCAAATCTACACATCCACATTAAATGTCAAAGCAACAAATAATACCGATATTAATATGGAGGTCTCCATGGATGAATTTTTCACACTCAAGGATGACAATAATGTCGATCAGATGAAAATGGAGGAGACGGTTATATCCTCACCCGATCTCCCACAAATGGCATCGGCAGCTCAAATGGAAATCGACAATGAGGGAAACTCGGAGAATGAAACTAATTTTCGCAGCTTTTGTAATCAATACAGAGCAGCATTTGACTGGCTTTACGAGGAATATTAATTGAATAATTTCATTCTATTTAATTTATATGTTTATGAGTTATTTAATTTAATATTTCAGTTTTAGTAAAAAATAATATGCATATTTAAATTAATATCCCATATTCAAGAGTTAATTTCGAACAATGAAACGAACAAACAATGGATTGAATGTAGTTCGTTAGCAATACCTTTCCGTAGCAATATTTAATTCATTTATTTTATCTTTATTTAATTAGACATTGAGAAATAAAACTAATACGTTTTTGCTGGATTTAGCGATTTAATTATCTTATTCCATTTATTTTAATTAAAAATAAAAAACATTTCACGTTCACTCATCCATTCTTAGTTTTACTTAGTCTACTGTAGTTGGTATGTAAGACATTAAACTAATCATATTGTTGTATTTCTCTCTTGTTAAGGATCTTGAAGTTTTATACAGTGGCAACATAATAAATATGCTAAGGTTTTTGTTATTTTCCAAATAATAAATTTAATTTAAATGGATAACTTTCTTTCTTACTAGTTTTGTAATAAATTTTATGCGGTTTGTCCCTTTTAAACATTTTCTTAATTTAATTATGATTATTCGGAGTGGACTTATTCCACTTTAAAAAAAAATATTTTTGTGATAACATTTTATCGAAATTCTTTTGTTGACTTTGTAAAAAAATCGTAATCCATTGAATGTATGATTATAAATATGGATAGAATGTGTCTATATCTTACTAAAATTACCATTAACTCATATTTTTTAAAACTGGACCTATACTGGTCGGACTCAGTCACATCCCACCTAGAAAGGTGAACCATTACACAATGGTTTCTTTTATGATGTATACAGCGAATAAGAATGTATTTTTAGAAATTTTACTTCTAAGGACTTCAAAAAGGACAAACACATAACTCTTTTGTTAGCCATCAAATATGGATTTTCTTTTTCCACAAAAACAACACGCCTCAAAACCATTTTCAGCATTTTTCAAAATTCATTCTCTATAGAGAATCAGGGAAATATCGAAATGTAAAAGTGTAAATAAAAATGTTGATTCCACATTACTCAATTTCATATGCTCACATTTAAATTAAAGTTGTTCAACGTTGATTTAAATATAAAAAATATTGGTTTCCGTAAAAATATCAACGCACATATTTAAATTAAAGTTATGTCTAGGTTGTTTTAAATACAGAAAATATGCTTGTTGTAAACGCAACAAATAGTGTTGCTTCAAAGGCAAACAACGTCAAAATGAAAATGTTTGCGAACATGCTTTTTATCTCCTGGGACTTCAGCATCAACTTGATGCTTTTAAATTATAATTACGTTTAAGAATTTTTATTCCATGTTCAAATACAAATACAAGTGTTATAAAAAAGGCTTAAGAAAAATGTGTAATTAACCTCCATATACTTATCTCTCAATTCTAAGGAAGTAGAGTCTGTTAGCTTCCTATGCAAATATTTATCATTACAACTCGTGGACAGGTTTACGAGAAAAGACATTTAAAAACCTTAGAAAAATAATGTTAAATGGAAATAATACTTATTATATTATTATACCCTACACCTTAAGGTTAAGGGTATATTCACTTTGTCACGAAATGTGTAACGCATAGAAATAGAGACGATAGGTATAGAAAAGTATATATATTCTTGATCAGCGTGTCCTCCTGAGTCGATTTAGCCATGTCCGTCCGTCTGTCTGTCTGTCTGTCTGTCTGTCTGTCTGTCTGTCTGTCTGTCTGTCTGTCTGTCTGTTGAAATCACGATCACAGGAGAACCGGTAAAGATATCGTAATGAAATTTTGCAGAAATATTGTTTCTTGTGGTGTGCAGGTTGGTATTGAAAATGGGCAAAATCGGTCCGCGACCACGCCTATTTTTTAGTAAAAATGTGATATCAGCGTTCGTTTTTGAGTTATGACAACAAAATTTCATTCCTGAGTATAGAGTAGCATTATCCGTTAATAACCCAAATATGGGCGTGATCCGCCCACTTTTAGGTTACACAGGCAAAAGATGGTTATATTGTAAAATATATGAACTTCCTGAATAAAACTTTAGATAACAACTTGTTTACCAAAAAAACATTATTACATCAAAACTGGGTGCGGTCCGCCCACTTTTACACTACTTATGTATACAGAATAGCTCATGAAAACAAGTTTATTACCACGGAAATAAAGTTTAAATTTGAACACAATAATAAAATAACGAAACTAGTTATTTTGTTTTGAAAAAGGTAATGACCACGCCTACTATTTATACAGAGGCGTAGCTAGGTCTCATGGAGCCCGCGACGGTCAATCAACTTGCAGCCCCAAAAATTCCTAGAATTCACTACTTGAGTACTAGTCACCACTTGAATTCCACAACTGCCACCCCCGACATCGTGCCGCCCAGAGTGGACTGCCACGCTCGCCCCCCTTACTACGCCCCCCTTTTAAATTTTTTTCAAAACTTTTAGGTGTAGGGTATCTAAGATTCGGCCAGGCCGAATATAGCTTTCTTACTGGTTACAATAGTCTATACGTTGGCAACACTTTTTTATGGGCTTGCGAAATTTTTAAATATAAATATCAGTTGGTTCTGCTTATCACTTTGTGCGGTTGTGAATAATTGCGTTTTGACAATTTAGACAATGAATTTGGAAAACGATTTCGAATATGTTTCTTTATTCCAAATAGAAGAAACAAATATCGAAGAAAATTCCGTGAACATTTTTACTACAGAAGATGATGAAGATGAAGAGATGCTCAAAAACCTTTTAAAAAATTCGAGTTAATAAATGTTTTACAATACCTAAAAGGTAAGAATTCACCCGTTGTAATAAAAAGATTTTGAGTAAATTGTATTAAATATTCTTTTACTTTCAAATGTTACATACAGGAGTCTCAGATACATATGTACATATGTATATAAAGAAGACCTCAAAGAAGGTATTCCACCCCTTGGCTTGAGACTGGAATGCCGGGAAAATTGTTTATGTGGAGAAAAATTGAGGTAAATATGTACATATATGAAATTATACTCGTTTTTATTGGCGTTTGATCTTTGATCAGACGTTGTAAAAAATTTCCTTAACTAAAAATGCACTATTGATAGCTTAAACCATTTGTACATTTTCATGCATTTCATGAGTACATTTTCATGCAAAGCCAAGGTATAATTTCCACTTAAATAAAAGAACCCGCCAGCAAATTTCAAAGCAAAATTGTCTTGTAAAATTGATTATAATTTTTTTTATATAATTGAAATTTCTAATCAGTTTGGAATCGATGACGCAACGCTATCCGCAGGGAACAAAGGCCATCGAATGGCCTAATGAGCGTAACTCTACTTTTTTCACCGTGTGTTAAATAAGGTCCTCACCTCCTATTCATCTTCATTTCATAAATAATGGAAAAAATATGCACAAATACAGTATTTGTATTGATTTATTATGAACTTATAAAATCTAATATGTTTTTATAAACACATTGTTGTTGCCTTTTTAATAAAAATAAATGCTTTTTAAAAGTAAGTATAGTGTGACATTAAATATAAACATTCTTAAGACGAAGTTATAACAATTAAAAATAAGCATGTAGTAGATATGAATTAAAACTGAACGCTCTCATTTCAAGAATTAAAAATTTACTTTTGAATTAGGTAAAATTAAAAGTTTTTATATTTGCTTCCAATAAACAACGATATTAATTTAAATACGAAAATCTAAAATCAATGTTATTGCATTAGAAAATCATCAATGCCGTAAATACGATTTGAAGTTGAAGAATATCTTGGTTTGAAGAATTTCAGTATAGAATTAATATTGTTTTTTATTTAGTTCTACTATGCAAACACTTCATTCCAAATGGCACATAAAAATCAGCTTCGAAGCACTGAACAGAACTCTAAAAGATATTACAGTGAACGATGACATGTTGGATGGTTTCACTGTACTATTAGCTGGAGACTTTCGCCAGACTCTGCCAATAGTGACGAGAGGAACTCGGGCTGACGAAGTTAAGGCATGATGTAAAAGCATCAAATTAATAAATAATAAATTAAATTAAATTACAAATTAAAATACATAAATTAAACATTAAAAGGTTGCAATTCCAACTTAAGGTTTGTTTCGCAATGACGATCAATAAATCTCAGGGTCAGTCACTGAAAATGGCAGGAATTGATCTTAGGCAAGACTGCTTTTCACAGGGACAGTTTTACGCCGCCTGCTCGAGAGTTAGCTCACCTAACAGCTTGGTTGTGCTAGCAACTGATGGCAAAACCTCTCATTTAGTGTATAAAGAGGTACTTTAATTAAAACTAAACAGCAAGAAAATTAAACAAAACATTTCTAATATTGTAATATACAATACAATAATTTTACAATAAAAAATTGTAAAATTAAAGTAAACACATAAAAACATACCAAATTAAAAATACAATAGCTGCGTTTTTTTAATGAACTGTATAGATCTTCGCCATACAACTGACACTTACTCAGGTTTTACCCAGGTCTCTATCTGGGTTATAGGGAAATTTTAAGATTTCCCTCTATTTTGAATGTAGCTGACTTCACGAATTTCGAGAAACGTCAAAAAATAAAATTGAAAAATGATTTTGTATGAAGACCTCTATAGTTCATTAAAAAAACGCGATTCAGATTACTCTACATATGAAAGATCATACAATGAAGTTGGGCGCGATTTCGATTTTACCGAAATTTCCCTCGTCATTCTTTTAATGAACTGGATCTTCAGTTCATTAAAAAAAACGCAGCTAATGTAGTATTATAAAATAATATTTTATTTCCCGCGCAATGCCGGGTAGTTAAGCTAGTACCCAATAAATTAAAAATCTTGTTTCGAAGATTACTGCATAATTTAGGCAGTTACATGCTTAGTCTGCTTGGTTACTCGTCCAACGTCGTCCATGCGATCTCCGCCATCAATGATGTTTTCTGATTGTTGTTGGTCCATTTGGAATTGGTCTGATCTAATTTGCAATTTTGACAGCAACCGTGGGGCAAAAAGCGACGGAGAATTAAATCCTTCAACAGCTCAGCAACAAATCTGGTAGGAATTGGATGCCGTATGTATTTCATTAATGTGACAGCACTGAAAAGCCACCTACCGGTAATTTTAATCACTTTTGAGAATTCCCGAGAAAGGGTAGATTTTTGAGTTCCGGATTTTATTTTTAATGTCAAATCGAATTAAATCGAAAATAAGAATTGCAATATAAATTGAAATTTCGGCATACATTTTTTTTGCTGATTGCAACAAGAACTTCTTCTTTGCTCACGTATAGTAATCGATTAATAGCCCGTCAAAATAGAAATGCTTACCTCTATATCTCCTAAACTATTAAAGATAAGAATAAGAAATACTCATAATAGTTCGCTTCACAGGAAAATGATTTCACAGGTACAAAATTTTTTATAACTTATGGCAACTCTTTCACTTTATTCAACTGCTTTCATACACTATTTAATAAGAATACAAGATCTAATTTGAAAACTGAATTAGTTTTGAAAATTAGCTGTGCAGATTTAGAACGTTGCCTGGATATCACAATGCTATAGCATTTTTGTCGAAACACCATTACTTTTGGAGCAAAACGACTTTATACAATTTTAATACTATTTTCTCCCATTTATTAATATTTTCCTCTGGCCGTGGTTACGCTAGGGAGCGTACACGGCAAGTAGGACTTTTTTGTTGTTGCTTTGTGGGATACACACAAATACTCTCTTTTATACACAAAACCAAAGACTCCCACTTGCGCAGTATGCTCGGTAGCGTAAGCACGGGATAAGAATCAGTATCGGTGCCGGATTTTAGAAGAAAACCTTCTTTCAAACGTAAGTATTTACGTATTTTTACAAATCAACGTTTTTTTTATCAAAAATCGCGCAATTTTCGGGCTAATTATACATTTTTATAGGTAAACAATTAATAAATGCGAAAAAAAGTATTATAATTATAAAAAGTCGTGTTTCTCCCAAAACAATGGTGTTTCGATTAAATTTTATTTAACATTTATGTATATAAAAGGTATTCCAAATTCCTTTATAACGGTACCCATCCTAACCGGATATCTTTAATGGTTTAGGAGATATAGTGAGTAGAATTTCTATTTTCCACGGGCAATAACTCGATAATCATACGAGAGCAAAAGAAGTTGTTGTTGTTACCTTTGTTGTAATCAGCATCAAAATGACAAAACTAAAAATGGATTGATTCTCCAACGGTAGATGCAAGACGAAATTTCAATTTATATTGCAATTCTTATTTTCGATTTAATTCAATTTGAAATTAAAAATAAAATCCGGAACTCAAAAATCTACCCTTTCTCGGGAATTCTCAAAAGTGAATAAAATTACCGGTAGGTGGCTTTTCAGTGCTGTCACATTAATGAAATACATACGGCATCCATTTTCTACCAGATTTGTTGCTGAGCTGTTGAAAGATTTAATTCTCCGTCGCTTTTTGCCCCGCATAGTTTACGGTTGCTATCAAAATTGCAAATTAGATCAGACCAATTACAAATGGACCAACAACAATCAGAAAACATAATTGATGGTGAAGTTCGCATGGACCAACCTATTTCTTCGGTTACTCGACAGGATATAATGAATTTTCCCTTTCCATATAAATTGTGGCTCATCGTACATCTAGACCACTGTGAATTTCTACGATGGAATCGTGACGGCACTGTTGTGCTGCTGGACCTCATGCCACTCGAAGATTACCTCAATTCGGCACGTTCAATTTTTAAGACCAAAACTCGTTCCACCTTTCTAGAACATTTAGAGCAATTCAAATTCGAACGTCTCAATGCGACGCCTGAAGTCGATAAGGAACTGCTGCTGCAGTATAAAAATGAAAACTTTCAACGCCAGCGTCTAGATTTGGTGGCTAAGATACGTCGTCACAATGTTACGAATCGCTGCCAGCCTACATCATCTTGCCTACAGGCAGGACCTGCAACAAAAAAAACGCATAGAGAACTTGTAGCTGAGCGAATGCTCGGAGACATGTGTTTTATGACTCACGGAGCTTTGTCTACCATACAAAAAAATCGTATACGATTAAAGACTATTTTGAATTTCCAAAATGAAACTCGCATACTGCAAGAAAAACTTCAAGCTTCTGCGAGCACAACAACCAACGCTGCAGCTTTAATACAACGACAGGACAAAGAACCAGTTATCGAACTGCCTCTCGATATGTTTGAAAATCCGCACGAGAGTGTTATGCATATAAGTGAAGGATTTAGGACCGACTACGCTGGTTATTACGGTAACTGCAGCAAGAAACAGATAATGCGCTTCTTCGGCGACTATCTACCTAGGTACGAAGATGGCTCCATCAAAGTTAAGAAAGTAGTAGCTAAAATTGGGTAAGAAAATGGCTATTTTGTTAATATTATGCAAATTCAAATGGTCGTAATTTAATTCACAGCTCTGTTACGCAGAATTCACACACTCCGGATGTGAAACAAGGTAATGAGGAACAGATAGTGCCTGAGGAACAGAAGCAGATAGTTTTTGATCAAGATCCCCTCGTTTCTGTTACCACACCGGTTTTTATGCCACAATTTTCAATGCCGTCACTCAATTTCGCCCCTACATTGGAGCCAATCTTTAAGGTTGATGATATTTATGATGAGAACCAAATCTACACATCCACATTAAATGTCAAAGCAACAAATAATACCGATATTAATATGGAGGTCTCCATGGATGAATTTTTCACACTCAAGGATGACAATAATGTCGATCAGATGAAAATGGAGGAGACGGTTATATCCTCACCCGATCTCCCACAAATGGCATCGGCAGCTCAAATGGAAATCGACAATGAGGGAAACTCGGAGAATGAAACTAATTTTCGCAGCTTTTGTAATCAATACAGAGCAGCATTTGACTGGCTTTACGAGGAATATTAATTGAATAATTTCATTCTATTTAATTTATATGTTTATGAGTTATTTAATTTAATATTTCAGTTTTAGTAAAAAATAATATGCATATTTAAATTAATATCCCATATTCAAGAGTTAATTTCGAACAATGAAACGAACAAACAATGGATTGAATGTAGTTCGTTAGCAATACCTTTCCGTAGCAATATTTAATTCATTTATTTTATCTTTATTTAATTCGACATTGAGAAATAAAACTAATACGTTTTTGCTGGATTTAGCGATTTAATTATCTTATTCCATTTATTTTAATTAAAAATAAAAAACATTTCACGTTCACTCATCCATTCTTAGTTTTAAAATTTGCTTCGTTTTCTGTTTCTAAATTTGGACTTTATGTGTTACAGTCAACAATTACAAAGCAAACATTTCAATTTATTCGAATTGAATCTATTATATTCATATAATTAATTAAAATTCTCGTTATATAATACAGCACAATTTAGGCAATTGCTTAGTCTGCTTGTTTACTGCATATATACAATTGGCCATTGTGGGTGCAGCTCTCGAGATGGCGTTCGTCATAAAGTTTTCAATTGTATTGTTCTGAAAAAATATTGTAATCAGCATCAAAAACGACCGAAATTTCGAATAATTATAGTGTCTTCGCGGTTTTCTTTTTTATAGTTAATTGGTAACATTGTATTAATTCGCATAAGTTTGTACATATAAAGTTTGTACATTTAGTGCGAATTACGTTTTGACTAATTTCACCTTCTCAGCACGACCTAAAAGTACAGCGGTTTTAAGAGAACCTTGACTGAGCATCTAGATGAATTGAGTAATCGTAGGAGTCGATATACGTAATTCTGAATATTACATTTCTAAAATATATTACATACGTAAATTTTCCACGTAAGCTAGAGAAAATCATTTGCCACTCTACAAAATATGATATTGGGTTGGGGAAAAGTATTCGGCGTTTTTCTTATGGTTTCACTGTAAACTGTCATAACTTTGAAATCTCTTTCTGAATTTTTAATATTATACTACAGACCTCCTGTATGTCTGTATGTCTATCTGGCTGTATGTCTGCGTGCTTGTCTCGTTGGCACCTGCTGAAAAATATTATTTAGTTGCTCAACGAATTCTATTAACAATGCAGGAACGAATATATTACACAACACAATAATATGAAATTGTTTTCAATAACTATTATTTAAATTTCAAGATTGCAGAAGTTCACACAAATTTTCATTGGAATAAAAAACATTGTGCTTTTCAAATCGATTCAAATTAATTTTGAACAAGTACATTTCCAAAATTGCCTGCAAAACTACAAGAACAATCGGCACAGTGAACAACTACGAGGGCGAATCAAATATGAACCAAGCTGTTTTAGAACATTTATTGCTACAGTAAATAAAATTTTGAATATAATTTATTTTTCTATATAATCTCCTCTTTTGTTCACACATTTTTTTCGCCGAATTGAAAGTTTTTAATCAAAGAAATAGTTAATAGTACGCAGCATTAACTATACGCCGTTCATGAAGAAACTCAACGAGCAATATGCCTCTGTAATTCCAAACAAATGTTGCAATCACTTTCCCAGCTACTTCTACCCGTGCTATTTCCGTGCTACCAGGTTTCGAAAGGCCAAAAACCAAAAATGACAGGTTGACAAAGTAACCACTTTCGAAGCGGCAATTCCTTTTTTTTTTCAAGAAAAGAAAAATCGTGCATATAATTATATTTGCAATGAATGTGTTTTCAAGTTCCAAACATCTCCCTTTCTTGCATATTTTTAAAATATTTAAAGATGTAAAAAGTCGCGTCAGAGAAAGAATTGCTTGAAAATCTTGATACCATATTTTTATTATTAAGTATGTTACATTAGGGTGGACCTTAGCTGTACTGGGCGAAAATTTTTTGCAGCATTCTTTCTTTTTTTTTTATTCTCACTTTTCTCGGAAACTACAAAACATAGATCCTTCCGGTTTGAAGCATTCTCTCTAGAATTGATTAGAGAATTTTATAGTCGGAAAAATATTTAGACTTAATACCGTATTTAAGAGCGACCAAAAATTGTTTTCGGAATTTTTATTCCAAATTTTAACTTTGGAATTAATTTTCTCAAAAACTGTTTGACGTAGGAACCTAATTTAAAAAGGATGTTAAGAACCTGACATTTGGCTTTGAAAATCAGCAGCAAAAGTTATCTTGATCTAACCATTATTATTTTGTGATATAAAATAAATATCGAAACGCAATTATTTCTATTTCAAAACTTTGTGGTCGATGTGCCACGTCTTCCCGATGTCAAAACGATCTGACATTTTATACAAATTACTTTTTCATGAAATAGCACAAGTTTAGGGGGCGGCGTGGTAAAAATGTTATGGTCGAAAAATAAGGTCCACCTTAATGTTACATATTATCCATGTTTGGTAATGTGACAAATCTGATTAACAATTTTTAACTTTTACAGATTATATCAAAAAGGACTACAATGTCTTTTTTGAAACATTTAGAAAAATAAAAACACAAAGTAATTTTGAAGTGATGAGTTCAAACGGAGCATTTTATATCTTGCATAATGGTTTAAGAGTAATTTGTAAAAGAAATATTGGAAAGAGCATTAAAATGGAGTAAAAGGTTTCTTTCTGTTTTTGCTATGCAGCGATCTACAATACATATAGTATAGTATGTGTGTCATAAAATTACTATGTATGGAATAGATATTGATAGTATTTAACTATACTATATATAATACTATGTAATAATATAATTAATATTTTTGGAATTAAATTGAATTCATTTGAAAAATGAAATAATAAAAACACGAATAATTCGTTGTATTTTAATAAGAAATGAAATGAGTTCTAAATTTTAGTCATATTTTCCCTATGGTCCTGACTGAAAACCATAGGGAAATCTGATTGTTTATCTGCTACTTTATGTGATGTTCTTGGCTCTGTCCAGAAATGAACGGCTAGTGAGCAAATGCAATAGTTGCAGGGACAATAGTTTCGCCTCATCCACGCCTCCTTCATTTACATCTGATTATTGTCCTTGCTATTAGAAAATTTAAACTTATATATGTTTTCTAATATCTAAGTGCCATGGAGTTGTTGCGTCGATTGTTGTTTCGGGAAGGATTCAATCTGGCCTCAATATTCTCTTCGTATGGAGCACTGCTTTCAACAGCGGTACGAAAATGAAAAGATTCCCATCAACTATTTGCCTAAATATTTTATTTAAAAATGTATGTAAATCTTAACTAACAAGACACAATAAGGCTCCAGAATCTAGACGCTGGTCGAGACCATCATTCAATAATTAATCTAAATACTAAAAACTATTTAAAGACATGAGTTTGTATTGATTTCGCACTCGTGATAACAATGCTTACAATTTTATTACGTTAATTAAAAATTTACAAGTGAATATATCACTAAATTATCATATAATAAATAATAAAACAACTAACTACATTTACGAATTTCCTTTGCGAATTACTAAAATGAAAATACTTGAATATTAACGTAATCATTAACTTAGATTAGTCATCATCAGTTTACATGAAATACTTAGTTACTATTGTATTATTACACTTTCGTTTGTATTTAAATCGAATTTTTTTTTTAAATATACTATTATTTAGTTAATTTATGTTGAAAATTAATGAAAATGGGTCAAATGATATTCGAATTTTGGATTTTTTAAATAACTAACGTTTGCGTAAAAAATACACAAGATATAGTAAATAATGACGCAAAAAAAGGTTTTGATGAGAAGTAATCGGAATCTGTAAAGAATGCAAAATGAACGTTATCCGTTATGTTATTGTTACTAACTTAAGTAATTGCTGCAGTCTGTTATAAAAGTAGCTAACTATTTGTATGCTTGGGGTATATGTATGTAAGCCACGCTTGTTCTTCTTCGCGGAAGAATGCGCTTACTTTTTTTCATTACGCATGAACGTACATACATACATTGGACGGACTTGCTGCTAACAAAATACAATGCGACGTCATTCAATAAAAATCATTGATTTCAACAGATTGAAATGCAAAGTGAAGCCACTTAAATTAATTGCATCTTTGTTAGAACTAATTTTTGTACAATTTGCTTCGCAAACACAATTCATTTAGATCAATTGGAAGACAAGAAGTCGTGTTTTCTCCACACACATCGCAGTGGGTCTCTTTCGAGAAGTGAAACAGTTAAGAGAACTGAAAGCTTCTACACTCGCTGTAGGTTGGTGCTCCCTGACTCGCAGTTTCCAGTCGGCCAAAAAGTAGGTTGCATTACAGCGGCTTCACTAAAGTCTCTTAGTGAAATCATCCAACTTCAGTTTTGTAGGTTTCTATAATTTTCTTTCTCTGTTGGTTTTGTTTGGTTTTATACGCAGTCTTTCTTTTCATTCGCAATGCTTCTTTTTGATCCCTTTTCTGTTACAATGCGCCGCCCTCGGCTCACACTTCTGTGCTATGGGTCTGAATGCGTACCTTCTTCACACTCGCCTGCCTGTTCATCGGCGGCGAATGTCCTGAGCCGGAGAAACCGGGATTCTGTATTCCGAGCGTGTTCTCGGGGCGCGGTCGTGGCTTCTTCAGGCTGGACCGCAGCGGAGAGCGTGTGATCGATTCCACGGTGGATCCATTCGAGACACTGGTGAGCGTGGTGCTCATGGAGGCCATGCTGCCGCCGTTTCGGATGCCACTATAGGGTTTGCCCGAAGCATCTGTCACGGAAACTCCTGGCAAAGAAAGAGGATATGAGTGGCTGCACCGAAGATTAATTGAAAACCGTTACCATTTCTCGTACGCGGCTCCTTGTAGCCCGGATTGTTGTAAGTGGTCGCGCTGCCCGGCGAGGCGTTCGTGACTACCATAGTTGGATCGCCGCCAGGGCGCCGTGAGTAAATCACATCATAGAGGGCGGCAACAAAAAGCGCAATCGTCAAAACAATGACCACAATCTGCGTTTGAGTGGGTAAAAGCGTCAAATTTTAATAATTCATGGATTAGAACAAGTGACTAAACTCCACCCACCTGTAAATAAAACGAGATGCCGCGTGAGATCCGGAAACCTTCGTTCTCCCGATCGTCAATTTGTAGTGCAAACATGACCGTCGCAATGATGGCCAACAGACCTGGAAATTAAAGGAAGCGGAGGAGAAAAGAAGCTAAATGTTTAAACTGTAAGTGAGTTCGTGTTTTCACTCACATCCAATCAGCGCCAGGATCATCTTGAACAACACCAGCGAGGTATACGGCATCACAACCCTTTCCATCGATGATATCATCGCAACCTGGATCACCGACAAAAGGCTAAAAATGCCCAGCGCCGCAGAGCTCAGCACAGCCAACAAGCCGCTGATGTAAACAGCCGCTGTAAACGCGTCGAGGATTAGAAACACTAACTTAATGATGTGTCCGGTACTTACATGAAAGCCGAAATTTCGAGACCAATGCACCGCATTTTTCGCGGTTGTACGATAGTTGCTTGCAGACCTTGAAGGGTCCAAAATACCCGCGGTCCAAATCGTAGCCCTCTGTAATGTTTGCACATAAAGAAGAAATTAGAATTACGAAAAGTAGTGAAACCGCAGAAATGAGAGACGTCCGCTTCATTCCAGTACCCACCTCTCGGGCTGTCGTAGTAGCCCCAGACAGGGAGGCCGATTGCTGCCGATGCCAGGCCGAAGCATACGAAGCCGAGGCAGGTTACCCCAGCAGCATACAGAGCAGTTCTTGACTTCGCCATGTTCTGGTGTTCAGCATAATTGTCAGCCCCCTAAATGCAAGAACGTCCTCCCGGATGATGGTACGATATTTCTTGTACAGCAGAGAAGTTTACAAGCGTACTAGTTTCAGTTTCTTTTTCGCCTTCTTACAACAACTTCAAACTTCTGTTGAGATCAATTCTGGAATAAAAAAGATGTACCATATCAATTAAATATATGTATAATCCTTTGAGGAATTACAGCTAAGCGCATGGCTAAGGATGTTTTCTGGTTCATAATGGAAGCAAATACTTAAAAACCTTCTGATGAATGCATTACTTGATCGATCAGTCGCAACCTCATCTAGTTTTTCAGTGAACAACGCGGTGGAATTTAAAATATGTACATCTCAGACTACACCTATTTTTTCCAGTACATTTTCTGCAAATTTTACCGATGAGATACTTTCAACCGGCCAGAAAACGATCTACATATATTCAGAGCTATAAACTGGGAGAGAGAGATTACCCAAGCTTAGTCTACAGAACCATGTGCACGTCCTGGATTTGGTTACGTGCCAAGATCGGTTTTTAATTATTCTTCCGACAGGGTACGAAGATGATATATGTATGTATGTACATATTTTCTGTTATTCTCCTTTGTCATATTCTTCTTGCAGAACTTTCAACTGCTCAACTGATCGCACATGTTGAGTTCTTCGACCAATTCAGCTCCTCAAAATTGCTGTCGGCGACCTTGTAACTGGAGCACAGACGCTGAGCTTAGCGAATCCGTCAACTGAATACGAAATTTGAGTCCACCTTCAAAGCAAATAACAGACAAGAGAGCGTCGGAAAAATGATAACACGAATGCATGTACGAGAGCAGAACATTCAATTGAGCCGAAAAATAGATGGAGTAATAAAAGTAGTAGCATACTTTTTATACCCTACACCTTAAAGTTAAGGCTATGCGAGGTCTGATCAAAAAATAACCGTTATTTTCAAATTTCGTATGTTCGATTTTCGCATTTTTTTTCTGTTATGTTGGTACACATGTCTGTCAGCAATATCAGCCATTTTGGATTGTCAGTTTGTTTTTGACAGATAAAAAGGTTAGTCGTGTTTTGGTGTGCTCTTCGATTGTTTACTATTCGAAAAAATGGATCAAAGAAACTGTATTAAGTTTTGTGTAAAAAATGAAATTAAATGCGCAAGGACATTTGACAAGGACAAGTTATGCGCCGTTTGCGCGAAGCAATTCGTTAGAAACGCACAGAATTGTGGGAAAAACAATCATGGATTTTGCACGATGATAACGAACCAGCTCACACATCGATGCTTGTGCGTGAGTTTTTTGCCAAAAACAAACCGACTTGGCACCCGCTGACTTTCTCTTCCCAAAACTGAAGACACCGATGAAAGGAAAGCGTTTTGCTACGATTGAGGAGACAAAAGAAAAATCGAAACAGGAGCTGTTGGCGATACCAAAAAGCGCGTTTCAGAAGTGTTTCGAGGATTGCAAAAAACGCTGGCATAAGTGTATTATATCTGAGGGGATTACTTTGAAGGGGACAAGATAGTTATTGATAAATAAATAAATACTTTTTGAAAAAATTGAAAATAACGGTTATTTTTTGATCAGACCTCGTATTCACTTTGTCACGAAATGTGTAACACATAGAAATAGAGACGATAGGTATAGAAAAGTATATATATTCTTGATCAGCGTGACCTCGTGAGTCGATTTAGCCATGTCCGTCCGTCTGTCTGTCTGTCTGTCTGTCTGTTGAAATCACGATCAAAGGAGAACCGGTGAAGATATCGTGATGAAATATTGTTTCTTGTTGTGTGCAGGTTGGTATTGAAAATGGGCAAAATCGGTCCACGACCACGCCTATTTTTTAACAGAAATGTGATATCAGCGTTCGTTTTTGAGTTATTACAACAAACTGAGTTCATTCCTGAGTATAGAGTAGCATTATCCGTTAATATGCCAAATATGGGCGTAATCCGCCCACTTTTAGGTTACACAGGCAAAAGATGGTATTGTTATATATATATATAGAATAAAACTTCAGATAACAACTTCTTTTCCAAAAATACATTATTACATCAAAACTGGGTGCGGTCCGCCCACTTTTACACTACTTATACAGTATAGCTCATGAAAACAAGTTTATTACCACGGAAATAATGTTTAAATTTGAACACAATAATAAAACAACTAAGCTAGTTATTTTGTTTTGAAAATAGGTAACGACCACGCCTACTATTTATACAAGGCGTAGCTAAGACTCATGGAGCCCCGGACGGTTAATCAACTTGCAGCCCCAAAAATTCGTAGAATTCAATCAATCAATACTTGATTTCCACAACTGCCGCCCCCGACATTGTACCGCTCAGAGTGTACCGCCACCCCCGTCCCACCATAGCTTCGCCACTGTACTTATACCAGTCTGTGATTAAATGTGATTATAAGGTAGCTTTCCTTATAACCACATAATTTCTATACTTTCAGTTTAAATTTTTTCAAAACTCTTAGGTGTAGGGTATCTAAGATTCGGCCAGGCCGAATATAGCTTTCTTACTGGTTTATTTTTCATATCTATGCAGGAAATCAGAAAGAAGTACGAGATAACTATTTCAGGGGTGGATAGAATAGGTAAAAATATATATGTAGATATTTTTATGTTTATTTGGAGTATTTATGAAGCTATCCAGAGAAGTATGTAAACATGTATGAAGATACAACATTATTAATTCATTTTCAAATGTTGCTTTCTGCAGAGTTTAAATGAACAATAAATCTAATGGATGGCAAACCTTTGAAAATGACCTTTCAACTCTGAGCATTTTATTATTATTTCAAATTTTTATCCGATGCAATTATTTCCATACAAGTATCCCCACACCTAAAAATTCTACTGAGAAACAATGAAATCTTATGGGGCCCAGCTGTCAAAGGTTAAGTTTAGCTCAAGAGGTCAGATTTACGCGCTCTCCCAATTCACTTCAACGCGAAGACGCGCATTCAACATCTGAGTGTTTTGCACTCTTCCAAACCAAGCGTAATCAAGAACGTCGATATGACGTTCTCTTCGAGAACAGTCGAGGTGCCAATTGATTCAAAATGAAACATGGAGAAAATCACACAAACGGTTCAAAACAAATTAATATGGAGCTTTTAATTGATTTATTAGCTCGTGGAAGAACGCCATTCGTAAATGTGTAGTAGAAGCAATAATAATGAATTGATAATGCATTAAAAATATACTCGTAACAACCGCTACACATCGCAGCAAATGTTTTCTGAAATAATGTCGAAAACAGGAAATACAGATTTTTCTCATTATTGACCATCATCCATCGGAATGTCGAACTCAATGACATTACTACTGGCCGAATTTTGAAGTAACTACTTTGAAATCATCACAAATTTCTTAATACAACCAAATTTTATTAAATCAGGGGCTTATGGTATATTTTTCTGTTATAGATTGAGTACCTCAGTGCGTCATGGAAATTATATTGCCCGAAACGCGGCAATTGTAGGACATTTATACTTGAAAATGCATAGCAACTTTACAAGATTGGCAACTCTGTGTGGAATAACTCGGGAGGGAGCAGAGTCAATGCAGGTTTATTTGTTGACTGGGTCAATTACACAATTAATGGAATAAGAGCATGGAATAATAAGTTCTAAGAGGAACTTGTATAGAGCATGGAATTATGCATGCATGTAATTATGTATAGAGATACAACAACTGCAATACTCGGGACAACAGATGAACTGCTTATTCGTCAATCAATTGAATTTGCGTAATTAGAATTGGCGTATTTGCGTTTCATGACAGATACGTTACTCGAATTTTTATTTCTATTTCTTTCCAGTTTCCAAACAAATGCCTATTGTTGGCCTATTGAAAGGAGGAAATACGCTAGGAAGCAGGCGTTGGTAGCGGAGGGTGTTTCACAGTAAAGAGGTCCAAAGGTGGGCGACACGCTTCCCGCATACATTCATTTTATTCCCCACTTAAAGGATGATTAAGCGTGCGTAGTTTTTATTGTCATATTTATTGTTTCAGTTGAGTTTTGATTTGTCGTTCCTCATCGCTTATTCAAGACAATCTTCGACGAATGCTCTCAGTGCACATGTATTGGCATTGTTGAGGGCCCGCCTATTCATATATCAGGGAGAGTTTGCAATGTATTCGAAATTCGCAGTCCCTACGATTAGCGGTTAACTTTCCTAATATTTACTACTATTTAATAAAACTACAGTGACTTTAATCTGTTCTTAGTAACTATGTTAGTTAATTATGTATTAAGTCGGTTGACTGATTTCGTTGTCACAAGGGCATGGATTTATATAGCACTTAAACGCCGTAGAAATATTGTAAAGAGATGCTCGTTTCGAATTAATTAGATTTCTGATTCAGGAACAATATTTATCGAACCTGATTACAGAAATTAATTTTCCCTCTCCATGGTTCATTGCCAAAAATCAACGGCTAAAATAAATTCGACTTCCATTCTGCCGAGCGTAGGAAGGTCTACAAAGCACACAACCTGCGTAACACTCGCTTCTTTAATTTAGATAATGGTCTTTGTTCCATTTATAGGTTGGCCGAGTGTTGTTGTTTTCGGTGAGTGCAATCACCGCCATGGAAACAGCGGCTTCAGAAGCGACAACAGAACTGCGAAAGCGCTGCACTGTTAGCAGTTGGCGCAACCGTTCCACAAAATCGATTGGAACACAGTTTATCGCATGTGAAGCACGTGGAACGACTCTCAGGCAAACGGAGGCAACCTCATCGAGTGGCACTCGTGGTTCTTTCTACGTGGCAGGGTCTACATATATTCTGGCCTAGTTTCATTTAATATCAGATTTCAACCAGACTGTACGAGCTTCAGTGGCAAATTGTTATCTTTTTTGTGGCGCGAAGATTTACGATCGCCGGAAAGAAACCATTTCCCACTCTGCACTAAATCTAGGTTACGAATATATTTGAAAGCACCAAATAAAACTAAATTTAATTTATTGCATTCAGCTGCTCTGCTTTCCTTCCGCTTTCAGTCTTAGCTTCATTCCAACCGTGCGACCAACAAGTCAGACAACCAATAAGTCAGTCAGTCACCTCGACGAAGAGTTTAGACAGCGCTTAAAATACAATACACACTTTAAGAGTACCTACTTGCTTCATTGATAAATAATTACATGAAATAATAGTATGTATGTATGTAGGTATGTATGTATATCAAAGAAAGTTAGTCAACTTCGCCCCCACCTCCCCCTCAACAAATGATTCTCGAGTGCTTCTCGAGTGTATCGAGTGTGTAACTTTTCTCTTGTTTTAATTATGCACTTTCTGATGAGGTGGCGTACGTATTTCAAAGTTGTAAGTTTTACCGCCCACCCAAAAAATAAGAGGCGGTGGGAGAAGATTCAAATGTTGTTACCGCAGTGGCTGCTACGAGTATTCAAGTTGATGCATATTGATTTGCAGCTTATGCTTGGCTGGCCATCTTGCCAGTGCTGCCAAGTAACGGGAATGAGAGAGCAAAGCAGCATGACAAACTGTTAGCATAAACCATAAGACACGGATGGACACGTTCTGTTGTTCCTGTTGGTGTTGTTGGAACTTCTAATGCTTCATCTTCAACTTCTCTGGGTTTTTGATCTTCTACAACTCGTTGTTGTACTCGTATATTATCCGCTTGTCTTTCGTTTCTTTATCCAATTCATCACTACTGAGGAACACAAGCCACGCCACTCCGACTTGAGCATAATGTGTGTAAATTGATGCACTTTCTATTTGTTGTAACAATTTATTGTATGTTGCTGTTGCTGTTGCTGTTGCTGTTGTTACGCGAAGTGCAGCAATGAGGTTTATTTAAATACAAACATATATTGTAGTTAGAGAGCTTTTGCTAAGGAATTCAACACTTCGTAGGTGAATAGAAAGGTTCATAAGCTGACGCTTGAACGGGCCAAAAAGCGACTCCATTAAAGCCCAAGACTCATTGAGGCGTCTTTTAGGTATCTACGTAGGAATGCACGTGAAAAGTTCGAACTCCAGCTGTGAACTCCATCCTAGAAATCATTTTTCACCATTTTGTCCACGACATTCAGATCTCGCTAGCCATTTACCGTTCTCATTCTCTGCACGATCAGAAGGATAAATTCATAGATACACAGTTTCGTTGTTGGAAAATCGGTGAAGTAAAAGTCGTGACCCAATTTTGGGTTCATTTGGTACAATACAGCAACAACAACGACGAGGCAACAAAGATTGAATCTTCAAAGCGGCGAACATCCTATTCAGCTTTTTGGCGGTATCTACTCGATACCCTCTAAAATTGATGTCGTTGAAAGAGCGGTTTTCTTCGCGTACGACGAATTGATTTTTCGAAGGCTAGCCGAGTGGCAACTGTTGTTAGGGCAGCGAACCCTCTTCCGATGCTTCGTGCTTTCATTTCCACGCTGCATCATGTACGCTTAAAATAAAGCCATAAAAAACCTGTCCCTCATACAACACAAGCAACATAAATTTCTTGGAGTGTTGTTAGCAATAATTTTACAGTTCCGTCGAGTTCGCCGTGATCTGCTTAGTGGGTCGACGGAGATCGAAGAAGAGCGCAACGCCTCACCTCAGAGCGACTTTTTCGGCTGGCTGGTTTTAGAAACTCTATTGAATGTCGACGGCTTCGTGTCTAAACAAGTCCACATGTTGTTAGCGTTCACTTGTGGGATCGGGTTACGGCCGTGCTCTACGGTTACCTGTGTTTGTGTGACCCGAGCCAGGTCTATAGACTCACTCTGAGGCAATACCAGGGCATTCATCTCGAGCTTCGTATCAGTTTCTTGTGCCGCTTTCAGATATCATTGCTGATTCTTTTATAATAGTAACAGCTTTTATAACAGCTTTCAGTAAAAGCGATCGCTGTTTTCGTTCTGAGCGATCACTTTAATTGCAATCTCTTGATACTAGCTGACTCTTGTGTGATGGCAGATGTCAGTCAAAGAAGCTTAATTATCGAACAGAATAATAATGACCTGATGCTTCTGGACCTTTTGTAATTAATGATAAATGGCAATAATTTATAGAATGATAATCATAGTGCTAATCATGTGTCAATTAGCAACTCAACCGTTTAGTTGGCAATGCGGCTTCAAGTACATATGCGGATGCCTTGCACAGTACTCTCTTCCTCTGCACAGTTCAATGTACTTCGTACTCGACTCGTATAACTACTGTATGGAACTTTTATTTTGATGAATTTTAAAACGAGAACGCAACTCGTCGTAGGATGCAAAGCAGGTGGAAATCAAACGTGGAGCCGACCATAAGACAAGCGATCGTATTTCCATGATCTGGCATTTCAAGACTTCAACCTACCGATGGGCTTCCCGCCGCTCCGCTTTATAGAGAGATAGGAAAGCAACGAATCACAAACCAATGAATCATTACAACAGCTTTCGCGCACTCATCACATGATTCACAGAAAATCTCTTCATCGGAGAGTAGAAGTTTTTATTTGTGGCGCATAACCATGCATCGGAAATAAACGATGAAATTAGCAAGATGCCACGATTCCACGATTCCGTAGACAATGTTTTCATTGTTCAATCCTGGAAAGTAATTTCACCAAATCTAACATTAAAGAGATTTGAATAGTCTTTAGTACGAGTGTGAAGATTTTAATTGTGTCTGAAGTGAGGGTTAAGGCCTTGAACAGAAGTCAAAAAGCAATAAAAGCCAATTAAATTCGAATGGACGAGCATCGGTAACTCAGCGCAGCTTCTGCTCAGTTAATGAAACTTAGTCGCATGAAGTGGGTTGAGTCCACACTCAGTGCTACAACAGGCACTAGACTAGTGTTTGCCTCCGTTATTAGTTTTCATTTGCTGAAAATTAGACTTAATTAGCAATGAATGTCAAACTCCAAACCAGAAGAATGTCTATGACTTCAAAATTAGCTTTTTAGAAATCTCTTATTTAATTTCATGCATTGGAGAAACTTGGTCCCGCATGAAAAAAATAGAAAACCAGTCAATTATTAAAACAACCGTACTATTTACGTAACAACCATAATATTATAAACCATTATTTCACAATAGTGCACAATAATTTTTCTCCCCTGATGGTTTTTAATTAATTGTGTCGCAAATCTCATTTATTCCCCACAGACATTTGATTAGAACACAAACATGTTTTCCAGAACCGTAAAATTCTTCACAAAACACAATAAACTGACTCGCAACTAGCAACTCGTTCTACGGAGTGACGCTGGATTCTCATTGTTGTTGCGATCTTTCTCACAGTTTCTGAATGAAAAGCATGTGAACGAACGGTGACGGTATACTGTACTTGCTTATATACAGAGGTGGGTATGTATGGACCTATTTAACAACCAACCATGTAGCGTTTCGTGCAGAGCAGGTGAATTCACTCGCATGGCTCTGCGAGTGAGTAAGAAAATCTCAAGTCAAATCTCACGCCGTTTGATGAAATTAATGACCGGAAAATTAATTCTCAATTTGATCCACGAAACCAACTTTCACCGAGATCTACAGAAGCTTCCGTTTGTACTGCAATTTGACCATCTCATCGAATTTGAATTTCTATCCAAAAGCGGCGGAAAGGTATTCATTACATTTTCTAGCCTGTGCTCGTCTGTCTGTCTGTCTGCCTGTCTACTGGCTTGAAGATTAATCCGCTGCTTAACGGTCATGGAACATCGTCCTTATCACACTCTTATTGCCTGTAGCAATATTTGTTGAATGCTGTACATCTACGGAAGTGCTGATTTCTGAATTGTCGTTGATGGCGGTTTCATTTCTGCTTTATTGCTGCGACCGTTAATGAGGCTAATTAAATGTTGCTGGTTACTCCTTACATGTTGCTCGTTGCAGTTGCCGACAGTAAAATTAGCAGATAATCTTTTGCTGGAAATGAAAATCGAATAGAAATGCCGTAGTCACCGGATTCTAGAAATAAAATTCAGAAGATCGACAATCATTTGCGACAAGTGTGAGAGTTCTCACGGAGAGATCATCTGCTTACATCTTAGCATCTTATTTAGTTATTTAGGGTTGTACTCCTCACTTCGGCAACAGCTGAATATTTAGAATAGTAAGTTAGGCTACAAAATCAGATCACGAACTGAATTCTTCATCATTCGGCGCTATTATTGACATCAATTGCAATTGAAATGTGTTTGAAGGAGGAAGTGATCGGTTATCTGGTTCACAACAATTAAGTATGTAACAATATACCGGTTAGATGGTCTGCTCTGGCCGCGGAGTAGAGCTCTTACTCTTTCCACTTTATTTGGTAGAACATTTGGGAGTATAGCGGGTGCTATATATTTTTGGGGCCCTCAAAGTGCAAATGCAGTACCAACCGAGAGGAAGATATCCGAAAGAACCCTTTCATCCATGTGAAATATTCCAAACACTCGTTATAAACTGCAAAACGGGCTGCTGGCGCAAAGAAACAGTTGAACAGGTGCTATTTCTGTGTTGATTCGCATTCGATTAGTGGTTTATCCAGCTTACAAGGTCTAAATAGTTGAAACTGTGCATTTAATACACTATCCGGACAGTACTTTGAGAAATGTCTACAGCAGAGAGGGGGGCGGTGTGAATATGCCGAAGTGAAGAGGTTGCCAAACAACTTTATTCAAAGCACCCAAACAAACCTGGCTGCCGACTCACTCAACTCTGTTTACGAATTTCAGGCGTACAACAACTGCCAACAAGAAGTGAGGAGTGGAAACATTGTCAGCAAACTAGTTTACAAAAATAGAACCAACACCCAACACCCAACACCCAACTCCAACTCCAACTCCCAACCCAACCCGGCCCAACCCAGCCAACCTGCGTTACTAATTTTCGTGCCATTAAAAGCGATGACGTTACGTTGTGTCTCGCTGTAAAGTGGCATGTACTGCCGTCTCCCTCTCTACCTCATTTTGTGCATGGCTACCAGAATTTTTACCAGATTTGTTTATTTATGGCTGATTTGCTGCGTTGCTGGTTTTTTTATTGAAGTTGTTGTTGTCGTTTCCCTGTGTTCTCTATTTTGACCCACGCGTCTGCGCATTACAGACCATTGACCTTACAGCGGCTGAATAACGCTGGCCCCTTCTCCCCATTTTGTTGTAGTTGCTTTACTCTACGAATGCACACGTTTTTATTTTCCTACTGACTTTAAAAACATCTTTTTACCTTTCCTAAGCGTTGCAACCGCTTTCTGCACCCGCTCTACACCAGAGTGAAATGGATACCGGGCGACTATTTTGGACATATGATGAGTAAAGAATAGAAAGCGATGTACATACATAGCACACAGTCTACTCATTTCACTTTTCAGAATCTGATAAAAGAGATTCGAAAGACATTTGGAAATGAGGTGAACTCAAATATTTATCCAGTGTGTTAAATTGTGAAGCTGGCTACTTATTTGCTTGGTTTATTTAATGCCCTTCTGTACATTGAGTTAAGCGACGTGCGTTTTAATAGTAAAAAAAACCGATTAACGTGACGAAGGTCAAAAGTCATCATAAACGTCTTCAACGAAATACTATCGCAAAAATGTGAATCTTTTCCTTTAAATGGTTGCCCATAAAAAGAAATGAACACTTGTCTAGAAGAGTGTATGAGCTTAGCACAGTTTGTAGTGAAGTGTTTCGATTATTTTGTTTATTTAACGCCTTCAGTTGTAGTTTAATGGAGAGATTAACGAAGAGAAAATGGCAAAGGTTACGCACGCAGTACTTTATATAAAGTCTTCATGGTTATGCAGAAATCGGAGACATCTTTCAAATTTCAATATGAGAACTTCAAGAACTTAGATATAAAAGAGCTATCGAGATCGATGTAAAACTTGCCAGGGGTCCATGGGATGGAACTGAAGACAATGTTATACGGATATATGTAGTATGTATTTGCGGATTGGTAGATCCCAATTCTGAGTTTTCGCTTAGAAGTCAGAAAAAACAGACCCTTTTTTGGAATGGCTGCGATGTAATGTAAGGAATGTTTTTTGCAAGTGAATGTCTGCCATTTTTATGCCACGTTATAAGCACAATTCTCGCGTTGATACCTGAACGAGTACATGTTTCGAAGTCGAACTCAAGTCAACAAAAACAAACACTTGCAGTCAGTGCAGAGAATTTTGCTGTGTGCAATGGCAACAACAACATGCAACCTTTGCGGAGGAACAATTGCGTTAATCATCAAACTTACGGAGCAACGTCACAAGAACTTCGTACTTTTCACATTTCGCGCTAAGAAATCTCGCCAATTTTCACGAACTTCAACTGTTCCGAAAATAGTTCTGTGGTCGGTGACGTGTGACAGGTGGTGGTCGGTGACGTTGACTGAGCTGACCGCCTGAGTTGGGTTGGGCCTTATATTAGAACGTTTCCGTGACGAAAGTCATTTATGCGTTCAAGCAACGCAAACCGAATTTGCGAATGAATGGAAAATCGGTCGCCGTTTGGCGCATAATGAAGTCGAACCACTTTTTACCTCTGCCGCAAGGATGCACTGGATGTGTCCATTGGACAAGACATAGAAACCGACAGCGATGAATCAACGATGGTCTTCTAATCAATGGTAACAGCTTATTCTTTACTTTGTGACTAAAAATTGTTTATTTAGAAGAATTTTATCTCGTTCTGCTGTTGACAAAAGATATTCCCTGTTTATGTATCAAACAAACTGAATTGCGAAGTTCATATTGAATGAATAATGAATAAATAAATAAATATCAATAAATAGTAAGAAATACTCTATATAAGTTCGGAGAATCGGTAAACTAATAAAGGCGGTTAATTCTAAGATGATGGTTGCTATACTCTATACTGCAAGAAGAGGAATGGAGTCTAATGCGGAAGAGTCTTGAGAGGATTAACTTATACATTTCCAAGTCCACTTCAATGGACTTTAAAGAAAGAATGAACGAGCGAACCAGGAATCGCATCAAGAAACAATAGGATTTCAAGCATCCGCTGGTTGCTCGTATGGATGCATTCCACACGATGCAGAAAACCTTCCAGTCGTCTGCTTGGTTGTGTCTGGAATCATGCAGCCCAACGTTAAAAATAAAACCGAAAACACGTCACGTGTCATTATGACCGCAGCACACAAATCCTAACGGCAATCTACCCACGAATACATACACGACAAGCGTAGAGCAGCCGACAGCCGACAACCGGTGACCTATTTACCTTTAGCCAAATCGTGCTTCAACCATTCGTTTGTGTGATAGACTTCATTAAATGTAGGTTAAAATCGTTTTTCTTGCTCAGAAATCTAGCAGTCTGTTTGTGGAATTACTTAAATCGTTACTAGTGTTTAGTAAATAATGCAAACAAAATTTCTAAATTGCTTTCCTGCAAGTGAATTTAATAATTTAACTTTCCTGCATTAAAAGCCTTTGAATTCTTGAATTTTTTTAGATGTGGTTCACATTACTAAAGTATACCACAACATGCCACGCCTAAATCTGGCATATCGTCGAAAACATCTCGGAATAAAATTCAAATATTTCTCTCATTTCCTTTCCGAGTATTTGAATTACAAAGACTCTGAATTTGATTATACATATTTCTTCATTCATTTAAAATTAATTCATCAAAAATGTACAAAAGTATAAATATTTCCTTTTTGTAGATTAGGGCGTGGCTTTCGTTTAGAACAACAATTTCTAAAAACCCCGAGCTATATGGTATATACGAGTGTTACCTAAAGTTACGTTATGCAATTAAATTGTGTTTTTAAGGTTGAATTTCAACTTAATATGCATCTGGAATTAACAACGAACGGCACAAACAGAATTCTATCGAACGTGCGTAACCCGGCTCAAATGCACGCAATTCAAGCCGAGTTCTGATAATCTTTGTATTTGTTCGAGTTCGCCTCATGAGGCAGTGTTCGGCAATTTATTAAGTTACAGCAACAACAAAATAAGATTATGCTAGTATGTTTGTGTGCATGGGTATTAATATCTGTTGCTGGCTAAAAGCAGACAAACCTGGTCTTCTAAGTACGGCTCTGCGCTCAAACTCGCACCGCACGAAACGATGTCTGTTTTGCATTCGAAACGCAGACAACAACCCGCGGTTTTCAGCAGCTTTTGTGGATTAAAACCTGTTGCTAGTCGTGTTGCTGTTACTCCAGCTGGTTTTCACCCGAAGCTGCAGAGTGTCGTCGTCGACGTACGGACGCTGTCGAGTTTGCAGTGTTGCGTGAATCTGTTCCACGATTTTTAATTTGTTTGTGTGTGAGAAAAGCTGGGTTTGGGCCGTTGCGACTGTGTTAGTGAGAGGGGCCTGGGCGGTTCGGTGTTTGGTGCACCACAGGTAAGGCTTGAAGTTGAGCTTAACAACCACAGCCACTTTAGTAACTTTTTTATTTAGTTCCAGTTAAATTTGCATATGTGTTTGTGTAGGTATTTTTATTAGCTGTTTTATTGTTGTTGTTTTGTTTTGTAAGTGTAGCCAAGCGGTATTCGTTGAGTTGGAATTCCACTGGCGGCTGAGAGGAACTGCAACACACGAATAAAATAGAACTGGAAACGTCACTCGTTATAATTTATTCACTTTTCCAAGATTTCGGGCAAATTTTAAATAATTTTAATTCGAAAGTGTGGAAATTTGTCTGTTTAATCTTTTATTATACTAGAAGCGGAACGTTCCATTTAACAACGCATCTCAATACACTAGATATTAGCGAGAACCAGAGGTTCTTGACCAACAGAGAGCGCATTTAAAAAAAACTAACAAAACCTGGCTTTTTCCGGCGAATAAACCATCAGTTGACGAAGTTGGCACTCGCGAGCCAATCAGCGACGCGCTCAATCACGCCGAATCCACAACACATCAAAAGAACAGCTGAATCGTAACTAAAACTAGTTGGACATTCTGAAACGTTCTTGCAGTGGATCCGAGACGAAATGGAAATCGAAATCAGCTTTAGCTGGAGCTTGAGCTTTGAAAGTTTAAAGTTGTGCCTAAAGTTTAACCCATTCAACATTAAACTCAGCGACAAGTCAACCAGCCAAAAAAGAGTAAAGATTTTTTGAAGAAGTAAAAATTCATAATTATCTAAATATAGATAAAATTTTATATAAAACGTTTAAACAAAATGAAAATAACAAAAAGTTTAAAATAATGTGTCTAGCACCACACAGATTCGCAGAAATAACCACGTCGTGAATATCAGTGATAGTAAATTGTTAATATCTAAAAAAATATGGAAAAACTTTACCATTGTAGAATCACTCCAATTTTTGTTGTTGTTTTTGCTCTGGTATAGTTATCGAGTTATAGCCTGTCAAAAATTTGAATTCTTATAGGGTTATATAGGTTACCGGATAGGGTTATAAAGGATTTTAAAATACCTTGTATTTATAAACAAACAATTTTGTCAAAAAACCATTCCTTTTGGAGCAAAACTTTTTATAATTTTAGTACTATTTCCCATTCATTAATTCTTTCCTTAGAAAGAATATATAATTAGCTTATATAATTTTCTAAATTTTAAGTAAGTTGAGACCGTTAGCTTTCTTCCCGTATTATTTCATCAGGATCAGCAGAGGATTTTAGCAGAATACGCTCTTTGAAGCGTAAGAATTTACGTACTTCTCAAACATATCTTTAATAGTTTAGGAGATATACTGATAAGAATTTCAATTTTCGACGGGCTGTGTTAGTCGATAACTATACGAGAGCAAAAATGTTATTGCTGCTATAATCAGCATAAAAAAACTAAAACGACAACAAAGTCGATTTAACTATGTCCGGCCTTACGGGTGGACGTAAGCACTTTGTTCTATCTCAGTCCATAATACTCTTGATATGTCGAATTCAACATCCTCTACTGATTGAAACGGATTCTAATATATATATAAATCAATTGTGCAGCGAAGTATATTATAATTTAGAATAGTTCAACATGTTTTCTTTTTGCTATTGCTCTATCCATACATAAATTACTCATTAAATATATGTAATTGTAGTGGCCCGTTGTGCAGAATATACCACATAGTCCTGTGTTACCCTTCCGTCGCCTTATGATCTTGGTTCGCCGCGCTTGGCTGGCCTGGTGGTCTCCGGATGGGCTCTAATATGAATGATGAGGTAGTTAGTGACAATACCATACTTTTGAAACGTGGCTAAAACCGGAGATTGACAGCTCTATGCTGACTATTCAAGGCTACAGATTAATAAGAAATGATAGATTGGGATCCAGAGGAGGCGGTGTGGCCCTTTACATTTCTAAAAAACTCAAGGAGCCTAAAATCATCTCATACTCAGATGATACTACTGAAATTGAATACCTTTTTGCTGAAATATTTGTTAACAATACCGCTGTTGCAGTTGGTGTTATCTACCGGCCGCGTGGCAATTTGGACTCTATTTCTGATATTCTTTCGGATGTAGCTAGGAAGTACGGTAATATTTTCATTATGGGAGATTTCATCCTAAATGTGCAAATACCGCATGTGAGGGAAAGCGTAACTCACTTTTTCAATGATTTCAATTTGTACACTATTGCAGATGTGCATCAACATACTCATATTGATGTCGCACATGCTTCCAAATCCCTTCTCGATTTCTTTATAGTGAGCAATCCGGACTTGATTGAATTCACAAGATTATTTTGGGTTCCTTCGGTTTCGATGCATGCCTTTATTTTTGGGACGGCATTATTGTCGATAAAAAATGAGACCTCCTCGTTTCTATATAGGGATTTCAAAGGGATCTGCTCACGTTCACTTTTCCAGGAATGTGCAGAAATCAATATGCTACCGCTCTATGTAAGTCCCGAAGTCGACACAAAGCTAGACATTCTAAACAGAACAATAAAAGCTCTGTTCAATAAATTTATTCCTATTAGGTCCTACAATCCGAAGAAACACTCATGCCCATGGGTAACACCCGAAATTATACAGCTCAAGTCACCCAGGAATCTAGCCTTTAGAGCATACCACGAGCACTCAACGTCAGGAAACTGGAAAACTTATACAAAATATAGAAATAGGGTTACGAATCTGAACAAAAAAGCGAAACTCAACTTCGCGACATCATGTTTTGGTAGAATATCATAATACCAGTAAAGATTTTTGGAGACAAATACGTAAATTTGGGGTGACTGATACGTCTGGGGAATGTGCCGAGGACTCAGATTCGCTTAATGCTTATTTCGCCTCTTTAAATGACACATGTCTTATAGAAGATGTTGACCACAATTTACCAGAAAGCGAAAATCCCTTCTCATTTCGTGCCGTATTTAGCCTCGAATCAAATGCAATCAAAGGATGTCAAAAAATGTCTCAAAGGAATGCACTTAAAATTTATAAAACTTATCTATCCAGCAGTTGAACTTCATATACTTTACTTTATTAATTACATACTCATGTCTTCTACATTCCCGACGGCCTGGAAACTAGGTAGAGTGATACCAATCCCGAAACCGAACCGAACCAGTGGCTCCTTCAGACTTCAGACCTATTACAATTCTTTCCTGTCTTTCAAAAATTTGCGAACTGGTTATGAAGAAGCAAATACTAGATTTCATCGAATACGATAGGCGTCTTGAACTGTCAAGGAGTCAACATGGGTTTAGACAAGGGCATAATACCACCACTGCCTAATAGGGGTAACCGACGCCATTAGGCAAAATATTGATAAGAAGTGGATTTCGTTTTTGGTGCTGCTAGACTTCAGTAAAGCATTTAATCGCATAGATTTTGCCACTCTAACCAATAAACTTAAAACCCAATTTCACTTTTCTACCTGCGCTTGTAAACTAATTTACTCTTATCTAGTGGGAAGGCGTCAATGTGTGACAAAGGGTGAAACCACCTCCAGATTTCTGCCAACAAATAGCGAGTTCCACAAGGATCGATACTCGGACCAATTCTCTTTATACTCTATATAAATGATCTTCCTTTGGTCGTATCCAACTCGCTAGTATATATGTTTGCGGATGATGTTCAGCTTTTACTCTCCAGCAAACTATCAGAGACTTCGGAAGGTGTGGAAAGGTTGAATGCAGATCTTAAGGCGGTTTCCGAATGGGCTCGAACTAACAATCTCATCCTTAACACACAGAAAACTAATGCTATGGCGGTGTACAACCGTGCTTTGCAATCGTTGCCATTAATCTCCCATGAAGGAGTTTCGATCCCCTGGGTCATGAATGCTAAAAGTTTAGGTATGTACATCAGCCAGGACCTCACATGGGACAAACAAGTTTCGCATATTAGTAAAAAGTGTTTCCTTGTGCTCAGAAGACTATATCTTATCAAACATCTTCGGCCTGTCAAAGTGAAATTGTCCTTGGTCAAGGCTCTTATCATTCCACATTTATCTTATGGGTGTGAAATCTACAGTGGTTGTAGTGCCAACTGCTTAAGCAGACTTCAAGTTTGTCTGCACGCCGCAGTTCGCTTCGTCTATTCCTTAAGACAACGAGATTCGGTATCTCATCTTGTACCGTCAATACTAGGAATGGACTTAGCCACGTGGCTCAAGCTTCGTGTAGTTACTTTATTATATAAAATAATAAAAAATCGTTATCCAGCGCTTCTTTTCAATAAGCTAAACTTTCTTCATTCCACAAGAACCAGAAATTTACTACTTCCACCCTTTTCAACCCAAATAATGGAAAAATCGTTCTTGATAAGAAGCATAAGGATATGGAACAATCTACCTCTCAGCTCCAGAGAACGTCCATCTGTCCACTCTTTTAGTAGGGAAGCGCGCAGTAGCATAATGTCATAATATATATTTTTACCACAGGAATTGTATGCTAGAGCATTTGTCACTCTACCTTATTCCATATTCATCTGGTTTGTAGGCAGGTTTGGTTTTGCTCGGTGAATCGTTGGCGGCATGGTGAAGGGTATCGCGCACGGATGAATTACATTTATAAACCGCATACTTAAAATTATAATCTAGGGATAATCAAACTTATTTCGTCTGTTTATTTGAATTATACGCCAGTTACACTGGAATTTATATATTACTCTTGAATTTATTATTATTATTATTTACTTTATTAATTACCATATAAGCCATAGTATCAGGTACATTTTCTACTACGTGCAATTAATATAAGGTCATATAAGAACCTTTTTTGTACTCATACTTATCGAATAAATAAAAAATAAATAAATAAATAAATAAATAAATAAATAAATAATAAATAATAATTTATATTTAAATAGCGTAAAACATAAATCCACCTTAACTGAACATTTTTGTTAATGCGCATGTTGCCCGATCACGCAAAAGAAAGTGTCGTTCATATCCTTGCGCATCGTTGCCGACATCATAACAGTATTGTTATTTTCAATGCCTTGTTGCCTTCCTCAAGGCACTATTGTCTTTTCTGCTTACAATTCAAGTTATATTGCCTTCACAGAAAAGCAAAGCAACACAATGTCCTGTTCGAAGCAGGTAGACGGCAAGGCAGTCACGGCTTGTTCGGCTAGTTGTCTTGAATCGTTCGTGTCAAATCGTTCATTTATACACGACAGTGCACTGCACTGCAATACAGTGGCTTAGTGCCTATAGCAATTCTAGACATCTTGTGTAGCTCTCTATTACATACCATAATGCCTAATGCTTTCTTTAGGTTGTGAAAAATTAAAAAAGCTAGATTTTATCAAATAAAATATCTACTATATACAGGATGTTTCGCATAAGAGATGACAAAAGTAGCGCTTGTAGGTTGTGTCGAGACAAGAAAAAACCGATTGGAGGGGCGTCAATTTCCCTCCGTTTAGATGGGAGGGGAAAATCCGTTTCTAAAAATCCGACTTGACATCAGAAAAAATAATATTACAAAATAAAGGTTAGATCTAGCCAACTTTTGCTTGCTGATTTTCAAAGCCAAATATCCGCTTCTTAATATCCTTTTTAAATTAGGTTCCTACGTCAAACATTTTTTGAGAAAATTAATGCATTCTTTTTTTAAACATTCACACGCATATGAACATTTTTTAACATGTGCCGTCAACTTCACTTCGTAGCGCATACCAAAATTGGAAATTCGAAGTGCTCTCCGCCAGTGCGTTGCTTATTTCAGCCACTTCCATCAGACTGTGTGTTTCAATTCATTTGGCAGCAACGCAACGCATGACGCACTTATTTAGGTACCACAGTTAGGCTAGAATATACTGAAATAGTATTTACAATAAATTTTGATACCTTGGTACTAGTCAAACAACCCTGATGGCAATTCGTATTCTTATCACACAAGTCAGCTGTTTACACAACTCGTCTCAACTGACATTTTCCATTTACTCTTGTAATCGCATATATTTGCGTTGAAGGGTTAACCAACGTGTGTGAAAAATCATAGATTTTTAGTTTCCTGAATAGAAGTGTTCCGAAGACATTTTCAAGAGAATGCTTCGCTCTGCCAGTGGGGCTGCGACGCTTCTCGTATTTAACGCGGGGACCAAATGTGGCCAGTCGGCTCTTGCACTGGAGTTCGTGCGCTGGCGTCGGAAGCCTCGTTGGGTTCCGGTGGCCAAGAGCAAGATGTTTCGTGTGCCTGAACGCAAGAAACAAGATCCAGAGGAGCGGGCAGAACTGATGCGGCTGTACAATAACTACCACCTGCAAATGCGTTCTTTAATGCAGTATTTCCGCGAGGAGGCAAAACGCATTGATCAGATTTCGACCGCCGACCACTTCGTTCTCACACCAGAGCAGGAGGAGGAAGAGTATCAGCTCTGTCTTCGAGAAAACGAGGCGTGGAATGCAAAAATCGCCGGCGAGCGTGAAGTCAGGCTGCAAAAGGAGCGACAAGAGAGGGCAGCGCTCATAAAAGAACGCTTAGAATTGGCAAAGGCACGTGAGGAGGAGCGCTTGGAGAAGATTGAAGAAATTGTTAGGCGTGAGAAGGTAAGTTACTTTTCTTCCTCAGATAAAGTGCGTTCTCGTTAAGCTTTGTTCTTGTATGCAGGAGCTGTCAAAAACTTTTATAACGCCTGAGAAACTCGATGAAGCCATCAACACTGCTCTTGCCAACCCAGTCGATTACAACTTCTCAATCGATTTGAAAGGCAATATTTACCGTGGACGTACTACGGTCCCAGGCGGTACTCCTGTAAAAACGAAAAGCGAAGAAAAACAGCCAGCTGCAGCTCTGAATTAATATACAACTGTTAAACTTGGACTTGATTTGTTTAGCTTTGCCTTTAATTTTAGTTCTTCCTTAACAAAGTCGATATACAGTACATTAGAAACAGTTCGTATATATAATCTAAAAATAGCTGCTTAAATGCACCGCAATAAATAAATAATCTTTCATAAAATAACAGTTGGTTTACCAAATAAAAATCCATTAAGAAACGTGAATTTCAAAATCTCGGCGACTGGGCTTAATATTTTCTAGCATAGAATTTACACCACTAAAAATTTCGATAAAGCTTAGCTTAAGATATCGAAAGAAATAATTCATATAAAATAACAGCATCCGACGAGGTGTTATTCCCGGCGGCTATGGTCTCTGCTTTAACATGAACTCCCAGTCGGGCGTAGCTGTCAGCTTGGCTTGTATAGTTCCAAGATTAACCATATTTCCGCTCCGCTCCTCACGATTCGTATTGATGAACATCAAATCCTGTAAAAAAGAAATGAATAGAATCGTAAGTACTACGAAATAAGAGGACCATTAAAATCGCTATTACAAGAATATAAACAAAAATATAATGACCAGCAACTGGTCAATGAGACAAACAGCCACTCGCAGATCTCAGATAAATCCAAAGGCTCTTCTCAGAATATGATAGCAACGTAGATATAAAACATGTACTCGTAGATATAATATGTGTTTTAAGTACTGTAATATATGAATAACTTTGGACCACTTTTACACTACCTGTATCGTAAAGATTTGTGGTAAAAAAGATGAGATCACTCTCGTATCTTGCCGTGCATTAGACAGCAAGTAACCATTAAGTTCCATCTTTCTTTGGTGTTTTACTTACCTGCAGGAATCCTGTATCCATGCCCATATTTAAATCGAAGAGTGATTCCCCTAAAACCAGTTTTATTTTGCCAGATTTGTAGCGTAATAACTTGCCAATCTGTCCCTCTTCCATATTCTTCAACGAGTTGGCAGGCGTAGTAAGCGTTGCGTCGACAAGGTTCTATAAAAAATTGGTATTTGAACAACTAAAGTAATTAGAATAATCAAGAAGAACCTCTTTAGCTTCACTCGACGATGACTTCTCTGAGGAATCCGTACCATCATTCTCGCAAGGCAATGTATCGGGCAGCTATAAAATAAACGCCGACTTGAATGAATATTGACATTGAAAATGAGTAAAGAAACATGCCTGCATAAGAAATATTTGTTGTTGCTTCGAATCTAGCATATCCTCAATGCTGGGTGGATAACAGGAAATGCAGCCCAAGGAGTTCTGCTTTTTATACATCTGTTGAATTTGATGTAGCAGCCTAATGTTCTGTTCTATTAAGGTAAACAGATATTAGTTTAATTTTCTAAGAAGGAAAACAATAATCAAATGAAAATGAAAGAGAAGGCATGGATGAGGCGAAAAAAAGGCTTGCATTGAAGTAAGCGTTGATATTTGGCACTTGCAGCTACTGCATTTGCAAGACTCACCAGCCGATACAGTAGGATCTGCATTCTCATCAATAGGTTCAGTTTTTTCCAATTTAATTTCTGGTTTTTCAAAATTCACATTCTTCCACTTAGCTGTTTTTTGTGGGCAGAGGGGGGTTAAATGTAAAATGGAAAGACTTCAAGATTAAACAAAATATAAACCAAAAACATACGAGGACTTCTGTTATGTTCTGCGAAAACACTAATAAATTTTTACCCAAGGATGAAGGAAAAATTTATATTTGTATACAGATTGTTTTTTTCTGGCCACCAACAATCAACAGGTTGGTAGCGTCATTGTGGAATGGTTCACAACTCGGTCTCCTACCTTCATTAAGTTTTATCGGAATTTTTTCCAGATCAGCCTTCTCATCATCAAAGTCATCTTCATCTGACGTACCCAGCAAATGACGCACATGAGACGCCTCTGCTTTTACGTCGAGCTTTTGATGCTCGCGCTTCACAATCATTGGTTTGTGCATTGCCGCAGGTGTATCTTCCGCAGAGCGACGGTAAGAGCGATTGCCATCTTTGGATTTTTTCGTGTTGGCTTCACCGGCGCCCTCCGAGAAGACGCCTGTAGTCTGTATGAGAGATGAGTTGGGACCGCCCCGACAGCCACGTCTAGAGGTGAAACCACGGCCACGTTCAAATTTGCCGCGACCACGACCACTATGCGTGGTGTCTTTAGAAGTTTTTACATTGCTGTGGGAGATATAAAGAGATATGTGTAAATGGAGAGCTCTGCGGCGAATGCTCCTAATCCGGTGATTTGTGATTTGCATGACATGTCTGCGTGTGACTTACGTATTTTTGTTCCGGACCACATTCAAGTTGGGTGTGAAGACTTTCTTGCTTACTGCATTCAGTGGGCCACGACCGCCCAGTGTTAAATCGCGTGGCGGAGTAAGTGAGGACAGTTTGGTAAAGGCTCCGTTCCCGTTGGCCAGCAACATGCTGTCTATCCCACGTTTGAACATTGTTGTTGGCAGCATCGGGGGCAACGGCGTTGTGGGGGCGTGCAATTTTCCATTTTCCGCTGACATAGATGGTTAAGAAACTTGCGATGGGATTAAATTCGTTGCTGGTTAAGCAGTAAAAATAATATATGAAATAAACTTCGCACTTAATTTTTTAGGTTTATTTGATGGCAATAATTCCTATGGTCAACAGAGCGAGTGGTTTACAATAAAAATTACTTTTTCTAAAAGGGATCGGCAACTGAAAACAGTGTTGCCGTTTTGTCATATATGTATTTATGGGAAATCCTCTCAGTGGGCACATGGACACATTAGGGAAGAGGTCACATTTCATTAACAGCTGCATACTCATTTATTTCATAGAAAATTTCGGAACATATTTATTTTCGTACAAAATTCCCAATTTTGTTGTTGTTTTTGTCGTCTTTGCTTTTTTATGCCGTCATTACAACAACAGAACTACTTGCAGCTCTCTTTTTGTTTCCGAGTTATAGCCCTTTGAAATGTGGGTATTTAGTGCATGCATCTCCTTAACTGTATGAGCTATCTCTATGTTATTGATATTCATGGAAAGGTATTTACGTTATCTTATTAACAACATGGAGATACCTCCAACAGTTACGGAGATACAGACACGAAATTTTCTAATTTCAAGGGTTTCTAACTCTGAAACCAAAAGAGAGCTGCAAGAAGTTTTGTTGTTGTAATTACCGAAAAAACAACACCAACAACAAAATTGGGCATTTTGTACGAATGTAAATTCAAGACAAAATGTCTCAACACAGAGATAAGTTACATAGCCCACCGTGTGTTGATTGTCTTTTTTAATCAGGCAGCACCGTCATGAATCATTCGTACAGCTATAACGGATTCTATTTGAACTGCCACCGAGAACACACGTCACTTCTTTTACCGTCGCAAGGGAAATTTTGGCATAAATGCAGAATATCTGCCAAGCTCAGATTATGTTCATCTTTTTTTAGCGTTAGTTGCGACCATCAGGAACGGAAGTGGCTGGTTCCTATCGGGGGCTGGTCAGCCATTTTGGATTTATGACCGTTTGAAGGACAAATAAATGGTTTAATAAAAGTCACTTATCTCATAAACTAAGATAGGTAACGGAACTAACGAAGTACTGTTGGAAAGGTATTTTGAATACCTTTCATGTATGTAATACACATTTTTGTCCATAACATGGCTGTGAAGGAGTTATGTTAAAAAAACTTACTTAATATGTAAGTATAACATATTATATACCATTTTAAAGGTAAAAGAACAAGCCTTCCATACTGTAATTTGTTTTATACCTTAATGTGCCCGTTTGCAAGAAAAAAATTGTTGTTTCGAGGTCAAGTTGTCACATTTTTCTAAAAATCAATATAACTTCTTAACGGCTATCTTATGGAAAAAAACGTATATTACATAAATGAAAGGTATTAAATACCTTTCCAACAGTACTTCGATTGTTCCAATAGCTCACTTAGTTTATAACATGAGTGCCTTTTATTAGTACCATTTATTTGACCTTCAAACGGTCATAAATCCAAGATGGTTGACCAGCCCCCGAAAAAACGTAGCCACTTCCGGTTATAACGATCTCAAATAACGGTAAAAAAAGAAAACAAAATCTGAGCTGTTGTGCATTGGTTCCTTTACATTGCTGTGACTAAAGCGAGAGACTATTCCTTTCAAGGACAAGTATATATGTATATGACTTATACAGTTTAGGAGATATATGTCTGGAATTTCCAAATTTTAAAGGACCATAACTCAGAAACCAGATTAGAGCTAACCCAACTAATGCTGTTGTTGGGGTTCCAACAATAAACAACAACTAAAACAACAAAAAATTGGAGTTATGTCATTGTGGTAAAATGATGACGAAAATTATATTTGTTTGATTGAAACAAACTTATACTAAGTAAACTTGGATTAGGCTCAAAATGAAGCCTTATTTATTGAGATAATGTAAAATAAAAATAATAAAGTTTTATGCAATGAAAAATGTTTGGATAAACCGCTATTAAAGCCAACGTTAAAGCGTACTGGCTTAAGAACGCATTATACATTTAAGGTTGTTTTAGTTGCAGTAGATTATATATTTATATACTGATCGATATTTATATACTTTGATATTTTAGACCTTTCTTGAAATAGTAGAATAATTTAATTAATAATAATAAAGTTGCTATTAGTACACTAATTTTAATTATTAAAACTCCTGGCTGTTCGGACTTATATATATGTACATACATATATATGTACTTCATATATGTATGTTGTATATATATGAAAACAATTAAGAAAAATAAACCAATAATATATGTACACTACACGCAGTTGAGTACACTTTTCACCTCAACTGCATGCCAGCGAATGGTTTTTACGTAACGCTGAATATGACAGTTCAACCATAAGCATTTTCGCTGATTGGAAGCTATGAAATGCACTTTATTACCCAAGAAACGCAAGCAGTGTGGAATCTGTTGTTGTCTGATTGGAAGCGGAACGTAATTTACGCTGATCAGAAATCTGGAACAGCTGTTAAAGCGAATATAACAAAACATAACGTACGATAAGCGTTCCGTTGGATGTTACGAAATAAGGCTGATAATCTTTGGTTTCAAGAAACCATATCACAGACGGTTCCAAAAGAAATGTAAATCATAAGAAACAACTTATCGATATAGGAACCGACTTCACTCATATTTATTAATAGTCATATAATATAGACATTTATTACAAATCCAGGAAAAATTACATTCGCAAAAAAAATTAACATTTTAACATAGAATTCATTAAGAATACATTAAACAAAAAATGGTTTACCCAATTTCAATTTCAGTTAAAGCTTTACTTGAGTTTGTGATGATTAGCGAAGTTCATGTGCGACAACAACAATCAATATAACTCCTGAACTGCCATCTTATGGAAAAAAATGTTTATTACATAAATAAAAGGTATTAAAAATACCTTTCCAACAGTACGTCGCTTGGCTGGCTGACCAGTCCCCGAAAAAACATGGCCACTTCCGGTTATAACGGTCTCAAATAACGGTCAAAAAAAAAAAAAAAATCGGAGCTTGGCAGCTGTTCTGCATTTGTTCCGAAATCTTAGCGAAAGTGCAAAATGCGGATATTACACTACGAACATTGTTCGGCAAAACTGTAAAAGTTTTTGTAGAAAGTTGTCAACTTACGCTCTCAGTTTCAGAGTTGAGTTCATCCAGAGAGGATTAACTTCTGCGAGGCAAAACAAAATGTTTGCTGTCGATGAGGCCAAACTTCTGTAAACAGTATGAAACGTCAACTTGTATTTGTTGACAACACTGAACAACTTTTTCGAGAGAGCAGAAATGGTTCATCAGGATCAAAAAATGATCGTAGTGTAATATCCGCAAAATTTATAGCAGAGAGTGCGAAGAGATAGTTTGAAAAAAAATCTCATCAAATCTCACCGGAAACATTGTCGGCGGTGTACGGCAAAACAGAGTTTCTGTGCAAACAAAAAGAACGAAGTATACGCTTTAGGACTAAATAAGCTTGTTCATATATGTATAAAATTTACTAGTTTTTGTACGGTGATTGACAAAGTGTATGGGAGGATTGATTGGAATTGAATTGATTGATTGGATTGGATTGTGGTCTGTTTGTAGAAGTGCGTCAATACGTATATTTTTTATATACACGTAAAGTGTATTGAAAGACTGAGTGGGTCTGTTTGTGAAGATGCGTTTTTATTTTTATATATTTTTGTTCTTATTTATAAAATTAGTTACTACTACAATAAGTACTTTTTGCGTAGTAATATCCTACACTATCATGGTATTAAAATGGTGCTTTCATGGCGCTGGAAAAGACTTACACAGCCGAAAAAAGACTGGTCGTGTGACGCGATAATTCTTTTCGATATATGTTCGCTTTTAATTTAATAATATTTCCTCAGTTCCGTATAAGCAGAAAGAAAGTTTTCTGACCTTCAATTAATTAGGACAAAAAGTAAACCGTTTTTCACTTCAACTATTTAAGGCTAGTTGATATTTCGAAAGTGCTTTAAAATAGAAAAAAATTCGCGTTAAAACATCCACCATTTTGTTTTATATACATTTTTATGTATTATAGATTGACTAATTTTTTACTAAAGAATAATTTAAGTTGTCACGTTATTTAGCATTATTTTAAAAATAAAACGAAATTAAGTATTTGTTTTTGCAACAAGCTTATGTTGCTTGTTCACAAAAAATATTGGCTCAATTAACCGTAACAGTTACGCTGACCGTTCTGGACCTACGTCACAATTTCTATGTAAAACTATGAGGGTCGACACACACGATCATAATGCCAAGCTTAATATCAACATAACATAATATTAACAGCCTTATGGATAAATGTATAACCAAAATTTACATTTTTCACGCGTTTTGTTTTGTGCTTTTCGTATCTTTTGTTTGACAACGGAGCATGACAGAAGACAGAGTGAAATACACCAAACACAAAAAACGTTTGTTGTTGATATTTTCACATGCTTTACAGATTTTATCTTGACATTATCTTGCGTTGTATAATGGATCGGCAGTTTCCAGGGAAAGAGTTGATAAACAACACGAAAGCAAAAAGTCTATCGTCTAGTGTAAAATTGTTCGTGTTTTGCAAGTTCTATGTGGAAAGTGGTTTTTGTATACTGTTGCCGCCGAGCATTTGCACTGAACTCTAGCTTCCAGTATACTTGTTTGGCTTAGTTTCGTTTTCGTTTCTGTTTTCGTTAACGTTTTCAAACGATTTCCATTATAAGGCTGTAAGTAACTGGAAACATTTGTAAAATATTATTAGGCGACTGTATTTAGCTTTTGTTATACCCTACACCTAAAGGTTAAGGGTATATTCACTTTGTCACGAAATGTGTGGCGCATAGAAATAGAGACGATATGTATAGAAAAGTATATACACTACCGGCCAAAAGTTTCGAAGCACCACTCCTGTTCATAAAAAATCGTGTGGCATTTCTATATTATTGTATAAATTTTGATTTTTTCTGTTTAATAGAATGGTTGTAAACTGATAACTGTAATATGGAACCCAAAACGGATTTACGGCGTTCATTGTTTAATTGCATGCTCAAACAATGCACTAAGTCAAGAAATTGGGTTTTTTTGTTTATTACACTTGCCATACAAAATCGAGAAAAAGGGTTATAAAAAACCTTTTTCAGGTACTCAGGGTAATTTTTTTTTAATGGGGTAATTACTAAAGGTAATTATGAATAATTATTACCATCCATTTTTTACCCTGGGTCAAGTATAAAAGGCTGACCTAGAACATTGACACCATTCTTTGTTCCTCAAGATTCAAAGTGACCAAACGTTAAAAAAACCGAAGTTATGCCAAAAAATAAGATTGATATAAGATCTGCAGTGATTACTCTTCATAAGGAAGGCAATTCCGAGCGGATAATAGAGCAAAAATTAAAAATGTCGACTAGTTTTGTGCATCGCACCATACAAAAGTACAAGGATTATCGAACTCTTGCGGACCTTCCGCGGCCCGGAAGGCCAAGATCGGCAACAAATCATGAGGATAGAGCAATGACAATATCAAGCAGACGGAACAGGAGAAAAACGGCTCCAGAAATACAAGCTGAGATCAATAACAGTCGATCAAACCCGGTGTCACGAACAACTGTAATAAGGCGGCAAGAGATGCTGGTCTTTGTGAAAGGATTGCTAAAGAAAAACCCTTACTTCGACCACGAAATAAAAAGAGAAGGCTTCAATGGACTCTAACCTATAAGAAATGAACCGAAGAGGACTTCAAAAATGTTCTTTGGAACGACGAATCAAAGCTCGAGTTGTTTGGGTCAAATCAAAGAATTTTCGCCAAACGTAGTGCCCAAGAGAACATGCTGCCGGAGTGTGTAATCCCAACAGCGAAGCACGGCTGCGATTCCGTTATGGTCTGGGGATGCTTCTCAAGCAATGGAGTAGGCGATTTAATTCGAATCGATGGAATTATGCGAAAGGAGGAGTATAGAACGATTCTGCAGCACAATGCCATACCATCAGGCGTACGATTGATCGGCGAAGGTTTCGCGATGCAACAAGATAACGATCCCAAACACAGTTCCAAATTGTGCAGAGGCTATTTAGAGAACAAACAAACATCTGGAATATTAACAAATATGATTTGGCCTGCCCAGTCACTCGATCTCAATCCAATAGAGCTTCTATGGGATGAGCTGGACCAAAAGGTGCGAGAAAAAGCGACTACGTCGACAGAGGAAATGCGGAATGCATTTTAGGAATCATGGAACAATATACAACAGGAAACCATAAAGAAATTAATCGCCAGAATACCAAGAATTGTAGCAAAAGTTATTTAGTGCAAAGGAGGTTTTTTTGATGAAAAATCAGTTTAGACGTTTTTGTAAAAATTTTGATAATAAAAATTATTCTAAAATATAATTTTAATGTAATTTGAAAGGAAATATAATAAACTTTAAAATTTACAATTAAACTTTTTATTTTTAAAAGCTTTGGATAACTATTGTTAAGATTTGTGGAAATTTCAAGGGTGCTTCGAAACTTTTGGCCGGTAGTGTATAAATCACGATCACAGTAGAACCGGTGAAGAAATCATAATGAAATTTCGCAGAAATATTCTTTCTAATTGTCAGGTTGGTATTGGAAATAGGCGAAATCAGTTACGACCATGCCTATTTTTTGTTATATGTTATATCAGCATTCATTTCACTCCTGGGTATAAATTAGCATTATCCGTTAATAGGCCAAATATGTGCGTGATACGCCCACTCTTAGGTTACACAGGCAAAAGAGGGTCTTAAATGGTTATATTGTTAAATATATAAATTTCCTGAATGAAATTTAAGATTTATTAACAACTTATTTTCCAAAAAACATTATTACAGCAAAACTGGGTGCGGTCCGCACACTTTTACACTACTTATACAGTATAGCTCATGAAAACAAATTTATTACCACGGAAATAATCAGGGCAATCGGGAATTCAGCCGGAATTTTTTATCCTTCGAAAATTCCGTCCCGCTCGGAAAAATTCCTTCTATCGTGAATTTCCATCGGAACAGTTTTCCGAAGGAATCATTATTACCAACAGTATATAGGCGAAATATTGATTCGAACATAATTTCGAAATATCAAAATTGTCAAATGTCACTCCAAAGTTTTAGATTGCGTTGTTATTAGTTGGGAATAACCACCTTTAGTACAATTTCTGAGTTTTATATTCTCCGACAGATATATTTTTTTTTTGTGGATCCAAACCTAGAAAACTGTTTATAAAATACATTTATAAATACACCTATACCTCGCTGTGCGTCGTTTCGTTTTGCGTTGTTTTCGAAGTTGCGTCTGTGATTAATTAGTACCAATTTTCACTGTGCGTCGTTAGGTTTTCGATGTTGCGTTGTTTTGGGTTCAAGTCTTTAATTTTTTTCTTGTTTTCTAACAGATGGCTACACTTTTGTTTCTAATTGCGCCATGCCATCAAATTCGGGGATTCCTCTTCTAATTGAAAATCAACGCAATTTTAATACAGTTTTATTTTCACTTTGTTTTGCTAATTTTAGAGTTCAGTTTCAATTATGTAGTGTTCATATTGTGCTTTTTGTAACGTTTCAATTAGTGTTTGTGCTTTTTAAAAAAGAGAATAATTAATATCTATGAATTTTGACGGGTTGTTTCTGATTACAAAAAAGGTAAATATTTTTCCAATTTATTTATTGGCAGAGTTATATTATTTTTGTTTTTTTAATGTTTACTTTGATCGATTTTCTTTTTAAAAAGTAGTATTTTAGTAACCCTGGAACCTATCTTCGATCTTTACATGGTTTGCTATAGAAAATCTTAATTCACTTTGCGTCGTTTCGATTTGCGTCGTGTTTTTTTGGAACGTAACCCCGACACAAAGTGAGGTATAGGTGTAATTAAATTTTTAAATATAAATTTATCAACTGTATATATAATTGTCCATGAAGTGTATAATAAATTATTATTTGTATTTATATATATAATTTTTAAGCAATCAAATAAAATCAGAGACGAAGACTAAAGTATAATTTTGCTTATAATTTAACTAATAACTATGTGTATATACATATATTTAGATTTTAGGTGGATATTTTAGATTTTACAGGTGGTCCAATAACATTTAATTCCTTTTCTACCGTACTCCAAAATTTTCCAACCTCCTTGGTCCGTTTGGTGTATCCAGAGGCAATACCTGGATACCATTATTCCATTAAATTAACCAATTTTTCAAGTTGGTTTCGATTTGTCCTTTAAAAAGAGGTCAATTAAAAAACTTGAAGTTTTAAAATTTCGGCTTTTTCTGTTTTTTGAACTGATTTTTACATTTATATGTTGTCACTTCGAGATTCCGCGTGATAAAAACGGCGGAAAAATGTACAGAAATTGCCTAAAAAATGTCCGCAAAAAAATTGTTGGCGATGGGTAGATTTTCGGCGGAATTTTTTTACCCCTTTCGATAATTGTTCGCGATACCTGGAAGGGAAAAACGGAGAATTTCCGACGGAAATACTTGTTCACGATTGCCCTGAATGTTTAAATTTGAACACAATAATAAAACTACTAAGCTAGTTATTTTGTTTTGAAAATAGGTAACGACCACGCCTTGATCAGCGTGGTCGTTTATACAGTGGCGTAGCTAGGAATAATAGAGCCCGGGACGGTTAATCAACTTGCAGACCCAAAAATTCTTAAAATTCAATAAGTCAATACTTGATTTCCAATACGCCCGGCGTGGACCGCCACCCCCGCCCACCCTAGCTACGCCACTGTATGATTAAATATGATTATAAGGTAGCACTTGTATTTCACTCTATAATGTTATTGTTCTGCAGTGAAAAATCTAGATAAATTAAAAATTTAAATAAATAAGACCCAATTAAATTTTTTCAAAACATTTATCTAAGATTTGGCTAAGCCAATATCACTCTTACTGTTAATAGCACTCTTACTGTTTTTTTAAATATATATACATATATTTTTATATATATATGTATATTATATATAAATTTTTGAACATTTAACCGCGCACATGATTGATCTTCATCCACAAAAATTTCATTTAAAAGTGATTCAAACGATGTGTAGGTATCTTTAAGAAAACTGAAAGCTTGTCAGATTTGTGACGAAAAAATCGGCCATAGGTACGCCTATGCCGTAATCTTGTCTTTTATCATTCTTGAGGTCATTAAAAATCACAGCAGTTATGTGAGAAGTTGCCAAACTGCGTCACTTTTTCCTGGGAGAAATTGATTCTCATTGGGATTTTATTAGGTTCTCTAAGTCGCTAGTTCAGCGAACGGTGAATGAATTATTTCATACAAAAATCCAAGACATTAGAAACAAACGTAGGTGGCGACAATTGCCTCACAGCACAAGAGATTTGTGCTCGAGCAGAGTACTCTTGTGATCACACTTTGGTAAGATTTACTCTCACAGAGCGTTTGTCAATTTTTCCCTAGAAAAGAAAGGTTATCACACTTATTTGACGCTTGAAGAAATTGTGCACTTTCGTGTTTCCGTTTGCTATTATTCAGTAAATTCTGCATACAGTTTTTATACATTTTACTTATGCACGTAAATCGAAATCGGTCCAACGGTTTAAGAGTTAACTAACTCTAAAGGGACATGCGACTAATTAGAATTATATTAAATAATTAATTAACTACATGAAATGATTTGATATTCCTTGTTTCTTTAAACTCCTTTATTTCCCTTAAATCAACCAACTCAACAATAACAACACACGAATTTCCGCAGATGCCGAAAAATAAGTTGTTATTGTAATGCGATGCCGCCACACAGTCGCCGATACGAAAGGGTACGAAAGAGAAGTTGATAACACACAGTCAGCAATTGCTGGTTGAGCAGTTCATCTATACACCTACTCAGCGACAATTACCATCTATCAACCGTCTATCGATGACAAAATTTTTTGGAAAATCATCCACCAGTGGTGGACCACCATTTATCCGCACTTAATTATATTCGTAATATGGTATATAAAATTAATGTATGTACGCAGAAATATATGTATACTTAGTCTTAAATGTAGAATTAACTTAAATAATTACTTTTTAAATAAATAGCAAAATTTAAATATTATATAATATTATGTGCACCTCTCGCAAATAATGACCAAAATCTGTCTTGTTAATTTTACTATGGATTAGCAAAGCAAAAATGTTTCTTTCACAGAATCCCATTGTGCAGTAAATACCTACTATAAATCTACAAAAGTAACGAAGATTCATTAAAGTAACGTCGTTAAAGTTTTTAGTTACTCGTTCTTTTAACTAGTTCAAGAACAACTTCGTTGCTTCAACGTTAACGACCCGAACTAACTTCGTTACATTAACTATAACGATCAGAACAACGATCTTACTTTCGTTACTTTAACTATAACGATCAGAACAACGATCCTACTTTCGTTACTTTAACGCTAACGATTGCAAAGTAACTTCGTTACATTAACGAAAACGATCAGAACAACGATCCTACTTTCGTTACTTTAACGTTAACGATTGCAAAGCAACTTTGTTACTTTAACGATAACGATCAGAACAACGATCTTGCTTTCGTTACTTTAACGTTAACGATTGCAAAGCAACTTCGCTACTTTAACGATAACGATCAGAACAACGATCCTACTTTCGTTACTTTAACGTTAACGATTGCAAAGTAACTTCGTTACTTTAACGATAACGAAGGCGTCTGTGAAAGTAACGAAGTTAAATTAACTTTAACTATAACGATAACTAGTTAACGATTTAACTAGTTGTGCCCAACTCTGCCGCAAATTCGTTCTACAAGCTGGGAAATTGAGTTATAAGCATGGATGAATTTATATTCACTATAAAAAGTAGGCGTGGTAATGTTCCGATTTTGCCCATTTTCAATATCGATGAGTTTCTAATGACAGACAATATTCGTGCCAAGTTTGAAGAAGATATCTCTATTCGTTGTCTTGTAATCGTGATTTCCACAGACGGACGGGCGTGGCTAAATCGACTCAGGAGGTCACGCTGATCAAGAATACATATATATACTTTTCTATACCTGTCACGCGTCCTTTAATGCGTTACAAACGGAAGGAGTAAGTGAATATACCCTATTCACTTCGTGTGTAGGGTATAAATATATATTTATTAAAAATTTTTCTATAGATTATAGGTTAGTTTTGACATTTAAATATAAAGCTTATTTGTATAAAATTAATTCGCTTTATTTCATTTGTTTGTTTATTCAATTGGTGTACAAAAAAAGCTCACAGGACCTTGTATAAAATGTACTATAGTACAGGAATGTTATAGCTAATAATTACATCTGACAATTTAGAACGTTTTTATTTTTTTATTATAATAACTGAATAGATAAGAAACGAAATACAAAAACTTAGAGACTTTGTGTTAGGATGGGGAATTAATTTGAAATGCGGGTAATTTTTTTTGAGGGATATCGAAATTGTGAGACACATATTTGACAACTCTGTGTTCGCAAAACAGTGAGTGTTCATGATTAAAAAAACCGTAAGACCGTAGTTTGATCATGCCCGGTGGGAATTTTCGCTTCCTACCTTCTTTGTTTGGCCTAATGCCGTGGTTAGGCCGTGGTTACGCTATGGCCGTGGTTATACTATCGAGTTTTGCTGGGCAAGTAGGACTTTTTTTGTTGTTTTGTGTGTAAAAGAGAGAATGGCATATTTTTCTGTTCTCAACATCACTCTCTCACACCGAGCACGAAAACTCGGTCTAGCGTACACCGAGGACACCAAGCAAACCGGTGTTGCTTAGTCTCAATATTCACAAAAGTACTGAAGAGTGGAATGGAGTGAAAAAATGGAATTAACTGTTAAATCTATCAATTATATTCCTGTGATTATCGTTCCAAAATATTACGACTTAATATATGTTAAACACATTTCAATTAATATAAACATTTGTTCTTCCATCGCGTCGAAACTACACCGCAAATAATACGTTTTTTCACCTGTACACCGGTATATCGGCTGCTGAATTCGATATAGGATTAAAAACCTCATTGGATAAAGATTATGGAAATATCAACACGGTTCATACATACATATGTATGTTATTTTATTTTAGCTCAACATGTACTACGTGTAGAAAGTTCTCCATATTATTGGAGGAGTTAAGGAAACGGACGCAGATGGTCAAAAACGTCCCAACCAACATAAGCCAGAATCAGTAGGACAATGAATGGGCAATCTCATTCTCATTCTCAGTGGAATAGGTAAGATTTTATTGCAAGGTTTGTTTTTATGTATTATATATTTTTGTTTATCTGTTTTTATAATTTTAGATGTGGGCGAAGTTAAAAAGCAGAACGAACAGAAACTGGTGGACAATGCTGCGGAGATGAGGAAAACGGGGCGGGCAGCTATTAAAGCTTCCTCACTCCAATAAAGCAAGAAGTCGACGAACTTTTTGCTCTATCGACCAATGTAATACCACAGAATAAATAGTATACAGAAGTTACATCTCGTACAAAGCAAATTTTGTTCTAGGGTTCCAATATTGGCACCCTATCATCGTTTTTCTCTCGGCTATTCACATATACACGACAGCACTCGTCGTTTTTTCACATCAACATTAGCGATCGTTCCTATGCAGAGCAGTCAGTCGACCTGCAGGCATCAAGCAAGTAGTGTCGTACCACGCTGTTTTATGAATGCACTGTGAAAAATGTTTAATAAGGAATGGGAGAATAACTTTTTGTTTTTTGAAAACAATTTAGGCGAAACACAATGTCTGATTTGTTGATCAATATTGACTACAATATCATTCCCATTAATATTCATGGTTATTTTTCCTTTTTTTTATTGGTGCGCCGCCGGTGCTTCCATCTCCTCAGTGTACCTCAGAAAGAGATTTCTTTCGCTTCCCCTCAGCTGTTCTACCCGTTCCATAAGTTGGAGTTAATAAAAAAGAAGTGCTTGGGATTTGAACCAGTACGAAAAAAATAATATTATTTTGCTTATGGATGAAATGGCGATTAGAAGGGAATTGTGATACAATTCCAAACTGGATTTAGTAGATGGGTTTGAGGAAAATGGGGTTGAAAGGACAAACCAATCAATGTTTTCCAACTGGGCGCTTACATTTAATTATTTTGTTTTCAAATATAGACTTTCTGCCAATATACTTAAAAAGATCGAAATTTTACATTTTAACAATTTTAATTTTACGAAATTTAACATTTTTGAACAGTTTTGGCATCATAATTAATACTTTCGAAATACCCTATTTTGTGTATAATGACAGTTGTTTACGCCAAACACTCATTCTGACGCGACCGCATACCCCAGCGCTACTCTTTCGCCCTCCCAGAGAGAGCAGCGCCATCTACTCCCCTGTAGATGCACATGCATTGCACGTCGGTCAGCGCAGCCAACCTCCACGACTGCGACCTGTCAACTCTTGACAGGTCAATGAGTTTTGCTGACTTCCGCCCCCAACTTTAACTTTACTTTTTTGTGAGCAACGCGTGTAACGCCGTGATTTTACCTTTTTCCGTGTGATTTTCACGAGTGTTTCATCACCACACCATCACCACACCACTTCATCACCACACCATCACCACACCACTTCATCACCACACCATCACCACACCACCTCATCACCACACACACCACACAACCATCAACAACCTCATCTCCACCGACATCCAACAACACACATCAGACCGAACCATCGGTAAGTTCTATCATCCACCGGTCACTCTAACCTTATATTAATTTATATATTATATATCGGTGTGTTGCGCTCAACTGTGCACACATCCCCCACACAAACATTTGGTCCAATCGACCCGGATTCCCTTCCGACCTCTCGATCCCCTATATATAATATACATATAATAAATATAAAGTGAAGTGATACCCCCCCAACGTTTTTCAAACACCAAATTACGTTCACGTAATATTGGTGAAGAAGTGTCGATCGGTTCGGCTTAGTGCGTGTTAAATATTCCACATCGTGAATATTTCTCCGTCTCCTCCCTTTCGTGTGTTTCTGTACACCAAGCAGAAACACGTTCAGTGACGTCACGTGTTATCTGTACTCGAAGTACAAAACACGTTCCGTGACGTCACGATTACACATAATAAGTCGCTCTCCCAGCGCAAGTGAAGTTTCCTCTCTCCCCCCCAGTAGCGTTTTCCAAACTTTAATTCACGCGAATTAAATTAATACTTTTATGATTTATTTCAGCCGTGATTTAAAGCGTTTCCCAAACTTTAATTCACGCGAATTAAATTAATACTTTTGATTTATTTCAACCGCGAGTTAAAGTGTTTTTTCCGAAATTTAACTCATTCAAATTAAATTAATATTTCTCTGATTTATTTCAGCCGTGATTTAAAGCGTTTCCCAAACTTTAATTCACGCGAATTAAATTAATACTTTTTTGATTTATTTCAACCGCGATTTAAAGTGTTTTTTCCGAAATGTAACTCATTCGAATTAAATTAATACTTTTTTGATTTATTTCAGCCGTGATTTAAAGCGTTTCCCAAACTTTAATTCACGCGAATTAAATTAATACTTTTGAGTTATTTCAACCGCGATTTAAAGTGTTTTTTCCGAAATTTAACTCACGCAAATTAAATTAATATTGTTCCGATTTATTTCCGCCGTAATTTAAAGCGTCTCCCAAACTTTAATTCACGCGAATTAAATTAATATTTTTCCGATTTATTTCAGCCGTGATTCAAAGCGTTTTCCCAAACTTTAATTCACGCGAATTAAATTAATACTTTTACGAGTTATTTCCGCCGCGATTTAAAGTGTTTTCCCAAACTTTAATTCACGCGAATTAACTTAATAGTTTTCCGAGTTATTTCAACCAAGAGTTCAAGTGGTTTTCCAAACCTGAATTCAACTCAAAATTAAACTATTTTTCTCGTCATACTTCTGACCGCGAACTGAAGTATTGGTATCACGTTGGATTTGACTCGAAATCAATTCATAGGTCTTCGCTGTACATTCCACGGCGAATTCAGGTTTCGTAAACTCGTTTCACCCCCACCTCGTGAGTTTTAACTCAATATCCTCAAATTCTCCATTCCTCGATCTGGTAAAGTACTCCAATGGACCCCCTCACTAAATTTATAAGCGTGTCCGAAACGCTCGAAGAATTCGAGGACGAATATGACAGCATTCCGGAACGCGACCACTCGGGCTTCTCACTGGCCACTCACCAGGATGAATTAAAAGCGGTTTGGTCGGATTTGAAAGGCGCATATGCCTCGTGCCTGGAGTACCTCGTCTCCAGGGCCGATGAGGACGCAGATGCCCGAAGCGCCGATTTAACCGTGGTGAAGACAAAATACCGTCGGTGTTACCAGGTGTACGTGCGTTTCTCAGCGAAAGTGAGTGAACAGCAGCATCTCGTTGCCCCCAGTTCCTCTCCGTTGACGTTGTCGGTTTCTTCTCCCATGACTCCGACGAACTTCTCAGGTCACAACATCAGCTTGCCACCGTGTGATACTGATGTCTTCAATGGTGACTACGAGTCATGGCCGACCTTCCGTGATATGTTCTCCGCGCTCTATATTCGGAACAATCGACTGTCTCCGGTCGAAAAGTTGTTTCACCTCAACCAAAAAACCCGAGGTGAAGCAAAAGAAATAGTTCAAAAGTCCCCCCTCATAGATAGCGGATTCGATCAGGCATGGAGGAATCTTACCGATCGGTTCGAAAATAAACGTATACTGGTTAACGTTCAACTCCGAACGTTATTCTCCCTTACCCCAATCCACAAGGAGTCTGGAGTTGCGATCAAACGCCTCCAACGAGAGATCAACAACTGCCTCTCAGCCCTCACGTTGTACGATGTCGACGTGAGCAGCTGGGACGCAGTGGTTGTGCATCTCTGCTCTACTCGCCTCCCCGAAACTACTCTCTCGTTATGGGAACAATCCCTTACCCATAAACGCGAAATTCCAAAATGGTGTGAAATGGACGCGTTCCTCACTTCACATTTCCAAACCTTGGAAACCGTAGACGACATTCGAAAGTCAGTCCAACCCCCTAAGAAAGCGTCGAATCCCCCAGCACGCCTTTCCTCCGCCACGAAACCTGTGAATACGTTCCAGGCTACTATGGTTTCGACCAGCTGCAAACTATGCACTGATCGGCCACACCCACTTCGCCAATGCCCACGTTTTCTGGCTATGAATGTAGACACACGTTGGGCGACAGTTCAAAGAATCCAATTCTGTACGAACTGTTTGGCACACTCACATCAAGTGAAAAACTGTAAAAGTGTGTTCACATGCAGGTCGTGCAATCAACGACATCATACACTCTTACATCGCGAGCTGGCTTCGGCCCCCCAATCGAACTCTCGTTCGAACTCTACCCATACAACCTCGCGCCCCAACTCACCGTCTCATCGCGGTCCAAGTGCTGCTCAGCACAGCTTACCGTCAAACCCCCCTTCACAATCTCGAGCGAATCCCTCTACCCCTACTATACAGTCCACTGAAGCCCCCTCAACTTCAAATGTGCTTACTTGCTTCACCTCCCGAAGCAAGCAAGTGCTACTCGCTACCGCGATGGTTCACATCTGTCATCGTAACGAGTCCTACCTCGCTCGTGCTATCATCGACCCTGGTTCCGAAGCCACCTTTCTGTCAGAGCGCGTACAAAAACGCTTGCGACTTCCGACGACTACGGTCCAAGCTCAAGTCGCCAGTGTTAATGAAACCGTTACAGCCGTGGTGAACAACCTTTGCAAGTTTAGCATCGGCTCCCCCCGATTGCCCGGACTGTGCATTGAAGCCACGGGTCTCGTGCTTAAAAAACTAACCGGCAACCTACCGGTTTGCTCCCTTGACCGGACCCTATTTGATGCTCTTCCGAACCTACCACTAGCTGATGATCGCTTCTGCCAAAGCGATCAGATAGATGTCTTGATTGGAGCGGACATCTACCCCCTTATCCTGCTGGACGGTATCCGACGGAATATCTTGGGCTCTCTCATCGCCCAGGAGACCGTTTTCGGGTGGATCCTCACCGGTCCGCTTTCTCAGGCCCCCCCGGCTCCAACCATTTCTACCCGATTTTCGTTTTTCATTGAGGTCTCTCTTGACCGTCAGCTTGAGCGTCGCTGGGACTTGGAAGAAGCTCCCAAGCAACGTCTTTGCACTCCAGCCGAGCCAGTCTGCGAAGATCTTGATGCGAACACCACCCCAAGGCGGCACGAAAAGAAACACTGGCCACACTCCAATCCCCTCGATACTTTGGAAACCGAACTGGAAGCAAAACCAGTGAAAGCTAATTTCGCTTATTTCCCTCACTTTGAAGACTTGTTGGAAAGATTCTCTTCTTTGCCACGAGCTCTTCGAGTGTTGTCTTACGTGTTTAGGTTTCTACATCATACCCACCCCAAGTATCGTGGGTCCTCTCGTCAATACGATACCACTATTGACTCCGATGAGATCCAGCATGTCAAAACGAGGCTGGCTATTCTCGCGCAAAAGGTACATTTTGCCAATGAATATCGTTCTCTCGATATGAAACAAAATCTACCACCCAAGAGCCCCATTCTATCGCTCAATCCATTCTTATCCCAAGATGGATTGGTGCGCGTAGGTGGACGTCTATCCGCGTGTCCGTCACTCTCCTATGACGAACGCCACCCCATTCTTCTTCCTTACAGCTGCAAGTTCACCCGATTATTGGTTCGCTTCATCCATGACATCAGTCTGCACGGAGGGAACCAACTGATGTTGCGCTTTCTACGTACGCAACATTGGATACCCAAGGCCAAGAACCTAGTCAAGGCCACGATTCACACCTGCAAGCCTTGTGTCCTTCAGAGGAAACACGTGCGCACCCAAATCATGGCCGCTCTACCCCCTGAGCGGACAAACATTTCTCGCCCTTTTGCTGTCACCGGTCTAGATTTCGCTGGACCGTTTGATATCAAAAACTACACTGGGAGGGCATGCCTCATCACCAAAGGCTATGTCTGTGTCTTCGTCTGTTTCGCAACGAAGGCCATACATCTTGAAGCGGTCAGTGATCTGTCGACTCTGACATTTCTCGCCGCCTTCAACCGCTTCAGCGCCCGTCGCGGATGCCCCAAGGATGTTTACTCGGACAATGGAAAGAACTTCGTGGGAGCCTCCAAAACACTCAGGAACGATTGTAAGATCTTCCTTCAACAATCACACGAAGCGGTCACCTCACAGTGTGCCTATCAGCAGCTCAAATGGCATTTTATACCTGCTGCCGCGCCTCATATGGGCGGTCTCTGGGAAGCTGGCGTTAAAAGCTTCAAACTTCATTTCCGAAAGTTTGTCGGCAATATGCGTTTCACCTTTGAAGAGTTCGCTACCATACTCTCCCGGATCGAAGCCTGCCTCAACTCGAGACCGCTTAGCGGCATGTCCGACGATCCATCGGATCTACAGCCTTTAACGCCCGGCCATTTCCTCATCGGTGGCCCTCTGCTGGCTCCCGCTGAACCGGCGGTACTAAGCTCCCCCCTCACGATTGTTAATAGATGGCTAAAAGTGAAAGCCATCTATCAGCAATTCTGTACTCGGTGGAAACACGAGTACCTCACCGAACTCCACAAACGCAGCAAATGGAAGGTGCCCCAACCAGACCTTAAAGTTGCAGATCTTGTGGTGTTACGCGATGCCAACCTCCCTCCAACTCAATGGAGACTCGGTCGCGTGACCCACCTTCATCCCGGTGACGACCACAGAACACGCGTCGTCGACATCCGAACGGAGAAGGGATGTCGTTTTTAGATTTAGAAGGAAGATTACTCGTCCCCTCAGTAAATTAACGGTACTCCCCTCTTAAGATCGCATCTTAAGGATGTTCGCACCCCAGCGAACTCTCCCCGCCAATGTCATTACATTGTTTCCATCATGCTCCATCCCCAGCGAGCACCACGCACTCCAGTGCTCCCCCCTTACATATTCATGTTAGTAACTGGAACTATCTGCATGTAAGGTGGAGACATAGGCGCTGCCGTCCCTGAGTAGCGCTCCTTAGTTTCACGAATGCAGCCCATTCTGTTGGTCACTGGTATTCGTGACTAAGGCGAAACTCCCCGTTTCGTGTGTCTCTAACCTGAGCAAAGTTGCAGTACTGCAAGGCGGGCGGTATGTTTACGCCAAACACTCATTCTGACGCGACCGCATACCCCAGCGCTACTCTTTCGCCCTCCCAGAGAGAGCAGCGCCATCTACTCCCCTGTAGATGCACATGCATTGCACGTCGGTCAGCGCAGCCAACCTCCACGACTGCGACCTGTCAACTCTTGACAGGTCAATGAGTTTTGCTGACTTCCGCCCCCAACTTTAACTTTACTTTTTTGTGAGCAACGCGTGTAACGCCGTGATTTTACCTTTTTCCGTGTGATTTTCACGAGTGTTTCATCACCACACCATCACCACACCACTTCATCACCACACCATCACCACACCACTTCATCACCACACCATCACCACACCACCTCATCACCACACACACCACACAACCATCAACAACCTCATCTCCACCGACATCCAACAACACACATCAGACCGAACCATCGGTAAGTTCTATCATCCACCGGTCACTCTAACCTTATATTAATTTATATATTATATATCGGTGTGTTGCGCTCAACTGTGCACACATCCCCCACACAAACAACAGTAAAATTTTCTTTCAAAATGAAATACCGCCGTTGTTGATTCAAAGTGCCGGCAATATTTAAATTTCTCTAGTAATTTTGTACTAGAGCACTACAATTAACCAGTAACTCTTGTTGATGGTGCACATAGCTATGCAATGTAAAATATGAAACTTTCAAGGGAAGAAAACCAAAATACAGAAATCAAAAGCTTAAAACAAAATTTTGTCAACACACGTTAATTTACGACGCAGTCTAGCAAAACAGATGTACACACACATAAACGTTTTATGCTTGCTCTCTCGTTGCTTCTCTTCGTTCACGTTTGCTCTCTCGTTGTTTGATCTCCCCTCAGTTGTTCCGACCGCACCATAAAGCGAAAAAGCATGAAAGGCCGAGATGCGACTTCTGTATACTATTTATTCTGTGGTAATACGTTCGGTAGTCATCAAAAAAGTCTTTGCCGGAAGCCTCACATTTGCTGGAATCCTTACCGACTTTACCAAAGTCATGTGTAATGTAATGCCCGATGTAGAGGCATTACATTATACATGACTTTGCTGCGGGACCAAAACACATTTCTATGAGATACTCGCTATTCCGCGTAGAAACACACTGCATTAAAACGTATTTCAACGGCTGCATTAGAGAGGGTAGCTATAAAGTTTAAAACTCTAGGGCCAGACCTTTTAAAAATTTCACATAAACAAATAAAAATATTTGATTTGAAAAATAATAAACAAATAAAAAAATAGTGAAGTTGAAAGAAAGTGCGAAATACTCCTGATAATTTTTTCCTTTTATTTAATTTTGAGTGCTTAAACTTCAGTTCAGCACCTATCGAAGCCAACGAGCTGAAAAAGCATAAAATATACCTTCAAAGTTGTTGATATCCGACACTTTACCAGAGATCGATTAGAACTAATCAGACGATGACGTCGATGATTTGGTGCCAAATCAAACAAGAATATATCTACTGAAGCTTTTGCTGCCAAATAGCACTTGCCACTGCCCAGGCTACTAGGGATACACAGATATTCTAAGCAACGCCAATTTGCTTATCAAATAGAATTTAAAAAGTAGCACTTCAATCGTCATTGTCTTCCTTCGATGAGGAGAGCCTCTCTTAAAGGACTTCAATTTCCTGATCAAACTTGCAAAAAAGAAGACGCCGAGAGGTCGCATGATCTCAAAAATTATACATATATTTCTGGTCCATTTTTGATTATTTATTAGATTGAGAATTGTTTTTAATTTGTAATTCAAAACTTCAAAAACTTATAAATGTAACCAATAATATTTTGTAAAGGAGGCATTTTTGGAATAAATCTCCTATCCGCAGTCCTGCATTGTATCAGCTAATCTCCAAGCAGAAAACCTAACCTTCTGTGAAAACCTAAGGAAGGAAAAACCAGTAAGAGTGCTATATTCGGTCTGGCTGAATTTTAGATACCCTACACCTAACAGTTTTGAAAAATAGGTTCGAAGAATCTATGTTTTGTAGTTCCCGAGAAAAGTGAGAATTACGAACTAAACTCCTTCCGCAGAGCGATCTTCTTCCATATTTTTGCACCAGTAATAAACACAAGTAGCCAAAAAATTGGTATTTAAGTATGCTTCGTAATTTTCACTTTTCTCAGAAACTACAAAACATAGATCCTTTGGGTTTGAATGAGCTAGAATTCATTAGAGAATTTTATGGTCGGAAAAAAATTTGTACTTAATACCGTAATTTAAAACAAAAATTGCAACCAACAATTTTATTTCGGAATTTTTATTCCAAATTTTAACTTTGGCATTAATTTTCGCAAAAGACTTTTTCTTGTCTCGACCCAATCTACCCCTCCTAGCTTTTTGGCGTACCTTAAGCGATATCCTGTATATATATATCATATATATAAATATTTTTAAAAATTATTAAAAATATATACGGTTACTCCCAAAATTGAGCGTACATCCTAGTACAAATAGGAAAAAGGTGAATACTGACCGCATAAGGCAATGGAAAATTTTTTTTAAAATTAATATTAACAGATGAGGGTCCTACTAAATAGTAACCAAAATAAATTATTTTTTTTTACAAAGAACACCCCATAAAAATTCAAAAGTACCGTCCAAAAAATTATTATTACGTATCGGTATGAAGGAACAATACGAAATTCCGCAGGAAGAGGTCGAAAAAATTGCTAACAGCAGTTAATGAGCGCAATATTGTTCGGAAAGTGCAAATAAATCCCAAGATTGGCGTTCCTAAATTAACAATAGAAGTATCCAAAACCATAAATATGTCTGTATCCACTGAAACAGTTCGTCACTGTGCTTCGAAAAAACAATTTCAATGGAGGTATCGCACGCTGTGGCTCAGAAATGTTATGGGGTTTTATGGCAGCTAGCGGAGCCGGTACAATGGAGTTCATCGACACAATCATGACCAAAGAAAGTTATTTGGACATTTTACGGCGTAACTTACGTCAAAGCGTCGAAAAACTCCAACTCCCGCCTATGTATTGGTTCCAACAAGACAACGATCTCAAACACACGGCACATATAGTACGAGAATGGCTGCTATATAATGCACCAAAGCAACTCAAAACGCGACCACAGTCTCCGGACATGAACCCCATAGAGGAATTGTGGGGTGAAATCCAGTCAAAATTGCACAATGTCCATCCCAGGAGCAAGACGGTCTTAAAAAGGGAAATAAGAAAAATATGGGAAGAGATATCGCCATATTTTACTCAAAAGTTGGTTGTTTCCATGCCACGGCGAATGCAAGAAGTAATAGACGCAGGATGTGGTCCTACGGACTACTAAAATTCGAACATTTTTAGGATTAGAAAAATTTTTCTTTAGTTTACTTTTAGTGTATGCTCAATTTTGTGACCTGAATTTCGACTTAATTTTCTTATTTATAAATATGTATGTTGTTGTGTTTTCTTTGTAAAAATAAAAATTTATGGTAGTTACTATCTAGTAGAACCCTGATCTGTTAATATGTATTTTAAAAAAAACTTCCATTGACTTATGAGGTCAGTATTCACCATTTGTCTATTTGAACTAGAGTGTACGCTCAATTTTGTGAGTAACTGTATGAATGTGGATAAAATATAAGTAAAAGATGTATAAAAGATATAAATAGATAAGTAAACAAATGAATAAAGATAATGTAAGAACTGATAAAGTAACGTAGAATAAGGTAAATTAATATAAAATAAAACAATCAAATGTTTATAAATAAAATAGATAATAAATACACTGGCCAAAATAATTTCACCGTCAAAATTAATTTTAAAAACCTAACAACAATTACCTTACAATAAAAAAAAAATTCTCCTAATCACTACTAATTTTAAAGTATTTCCAAAAATATAAGGATTAACGATGATTGTTTTAATAAAACCACTAAACTTTTATTGTTATTTTTCAAAAATAAAAATAGCACAACACACAAACAGAACAAAACTGACAAATCGTCATAAAAAGAAAACTAGTAAAACCTCGAGAACAAGAAATCAAAAACCGTTATAAGTGTCCAAAAACACTTCCATAACTATTATAATAGTTCCTTTTGCCTAAACTACTCTACAGGCTATATCCAGAAACGTTTTTAGTTCTTCGCCTGATAAAGACTTATCAGTGGGTTTTTTGGTATATAAGTGCATATACACATAATTAACACGCATATATGAGCCGTTTATTTTGAAAGTGGCATACAAAGTCACTTTGTTTTTAAGTCGAGTCATTTAAGGGTTTGCGTTTTAACACGTTTAAAAATATGGATGCTAACTTTTGAGAAGATTTTCTTGTATTTGTTATCTCATAATACTGGTAATTTACTCAGTATAAATGATTTCGTATAAACATTAAAAAATCGACACTTTTCATTAGGGTAAAGTGACTTAAGCCACTTTCAAAATAAATAGTTTAGAAAAATGACTGACTTATATTAATTTTGTCCGACGTATTTTACTGAAGTGATGTTTTGAAAGGGCAGTGATTTACTAAAATTGTTGAATAAATTAGATATATAGTAATAATAATAATTCATACCATCAATATTTAATATAAAGTTTGGATTTAAGTATGTTTTATTTTAATATTCATAAAATACAAAAATAATTAGTTCATTTCGAAACATATATAAGTATAAGTAATTTATGTATATGAAAATACATCAGTTCAATTTAATTTTCCTCGGAAGTCCTCGGAAATCGTGTTTTGTTTCAAATTTTTAAAATAACTGTGGTATATTGGGGGTATATAATTAAGCAAATCCATCATGCCTTTGTATTTTACTGAAGGAACAGGACGAGATCCAGCGTATGGCGGATCTATCTCTATTTGTGACATAATAATGCTAATTATGTGTACTATATTAGATGTCACTATAATATAATTTACAAAAGTGCACTATTTTTTCGCACTTATAAAAATAAGTCCAATGATTACAACTTCTTTGAAAATACTGAAAATAATTCAAAACAATACTTCGCACACACTTATCATTTGTTTCTATTTCTTTCACACTAAGCCCCGTTATTAATTTCCTGAGTACAGCGACTTACGCCACTTTCAAAATAAAAATGTTTGTTATATCGTTAATTACCCAAACTTCTCTCGAACAAATCTCAATAGTTCTCAACTTGTTCATTGCACATTTTTTAAAAATTAAAAGATACCGTTCAATTGTATTTAGCTTTGCCATTAACTCGATTTTTTTTAAAAAGTGACTTATGCCACTTTCAAAATAAACGGCTCATATCCATCCATATAACACAACTAAATTTGCCAAAATTATTATTTATTTATTTATTTATTTATTACATTATACCTTAAGACTATGAAGTCTTATGAGTTGTATAATACAGTATGCAAAAACTTTATTATTCTACCTAAAATAAATTAAGTTAATTTGAAATTGATTTCATAGTACTAATCGAGAAAGTAGGAAACAGGAAGTCAGAGAAGAACCTAGCAGTAAGAATCATGGAGAGAATAGAAGTTAGACAAAAGGATAGAAAAGAGATCCAGGATAGAGTGATTTATAGGGAGAAGGGGATCATCGCTGACTACTTGTGTGGTTACTAAGTAATGTCTGCAAAATATTGAAGTAATCTCTTCTTAAATTGCAATATACCGATAGTTCTCTGTAGTACGGCTGGTAAAGAGTTCCACTGCCTGATTGCATATACAAAAAACTGACGTTCAGAGACCAAATACCTGTGCCTAAATGGAACTACCGCATTATTGCGGTTAGATTGGGAAAACGTTAACCGTTGAGCTAGATACAAAGGCTCCCTGAGGGTGATTATCTTATGTAAACAAATTAAAACTCGATAAGTTAGTAAGTGATCAAAAGACATTCCATAAACCAAACTTCGGTACCTTGATATGTGATCGAATCGCTTCAATCCAAAAATGTAGCGTACAATGTTATTGTATGCCGAGGTTAATTTGCCCTTACTTACACAATCGCAGTTGCAGTATAGCTCGCACCCATACAAAAGGGACGGCATAAGATACGTCTTAGCTAACAGAAGTCTGATTTTGAGAGGAGTGAAAGATTGGGATCCCCAGAGAGATCGAAGCTTGCCATACGTAGTCCCTAGTACATGATTAATATGATCATTCCAAGATAAGGAACTATTAAGGACGACCCCTAAGTTTTTCACCTTATCGACATATGCAATTGAGCTTGTATTCAAGTTAAGGCTGGGCAGACTAGTTGTACATATTTTTCTTCTGCTGATAACCAAGCACTTCGACTTTAACGGGTTAAGACATAGGCCATTTCTAAGCGCCCACTGGTAAATTCTTGCAAGATCGCTGTTTAAATCAATAATACATGAGGAAATGTCGTTGTACTTGCAAGTAGAATAGACCTGCACATCATCAGCGTACATATGGATTTTACTGTGGGATAAAACACCGGGCAGGTCATTTATGTACAGAGAAAATAATAGGAGTCCCAGTACGGAGCCCTGAGGTACACCTCGCCTTAAGCAAAGTGGCTGGGAGACTGATCCATTATGACAAACTACCTGTGTTCTGTTGACCAAATATGACTTAATTAAGTTAACCGCTGACGAAGAAAATCCAAACATACATGAAAGCTTTGTGAGTAAGGTGTCATGGTCAACTGAGTCGAATGCTTTGGAATGATCCAGAAGAACAAGAAAGGTGACTTTATCCTGCTCAATATTCAGTCGTACCTCCTCAATAACTTCAGTTAGGGCAGTGATGCAACTATGTCCAGGTCTGAAACCTGACTGTCTATCTGTGATCAAGCTATGTGCCGCACAAAATTTAGATACTTGATTAAATGCTATTTTTTCAAATACCTTGGATAGAAAGGGAAGAATAGAGATAGGACGGAAATCATTGTCAGATTTCGGGATGGGAATAACCTTAGCAATTTTCCAAACATCCGGAAATATTGACGCAGTAAAGATGCTATTAAGAATATACGTTATAAAGGGTAGTATTTCCATGGTTAGCAGTCTAATGAAGGACGGATATATGCCATCCAGTCCAACTGCATTAGATTTAACATCTTTTATGGTTGTAAGTACTTCACCTCTATCTACGCATCGGAAACAAAACTCAGGAACTAAAGTAGACGGTCCAAGTGAGAAAGCGATGTAGTGATTAACCCCGAGTAATGGTACATTAATGTTCAGAAATCTAGAATTGAGTTGATCACAATTTACCTCATCATTATAAGAAGATCTAGCATCTTTAATTAGACCAGCATCACGAATTTGGTTCCATGTTTGCTTGGAACCAACGGCAGATGAGAATTTAGTACTAAAGTAAGCTCGCTTGGCCCTCTTGATAGCTTTGACTACTAACCTTTTAGCATATGTAAATACCAGATACAAAGCCTCTAGCCTATATCGCTTCCACCGCCTAAATGCCAATTCCCGCTCTGATATTAATCTTTTTATTGAATTCGAAAACCAAGGTTTATCACTGCTTTTTGTAATCTTTCTTTTTAACGGGACAAACTTATCAAAAGCTTTCATGATTTTCCGGTTAAAAAAGTTAACTTGATCATTGACGGACGTCATTGTATGAATAGCGTTCCAATTAACTATTCTAATGTCGGAGTATAGACCTGACATATCAATGTTTCTAAAGCTTCGACAAAGTGATAAACTAGACCGAGAATTAAGTGAGAAATCATATACATGGAATAGCATATCATGCTTTGAAAATAGAGGTGCAGATATTTGATCATAGAATCGTATTTTATTACTATCAGATACGAAGATGACGTCAATAAGGGTCTCGCTAGTGTGTGTATAGTGTGTGGGTACGTCCACATTAACTGGATATAAAGCGATACTGCCAAAGAGGCCGATTAGAGCATGATCTGCAATTAAGTTATCATTTAGGTCCCCAGCGATAATAATGTTCCGATAACTGGGCACTAAGTTTTGCATAATATCAATAAACTCATCCATGCTTACACGGGAATTGGGCCGATACACAGATCCCAATAATAACTTATCAGCATCAGAAAGAATCTCTACAAAAATAAATTCAATTTTAGAGTTTGGCGGTGATTTGAGTTTAAGTTTACAGGATATACCGTTTCTGATGAAGATTGCAACGCCCCCCGCATGCGACAGTCTATCGTTTCGAAACAATCTATAACCATAAACAGAAAATAAGCCGTCATGCTGTGCGGTGTTAAACCATGTCTCAGAAATACAAACTGCGTCTACATCGGATTTCTCAAAAATATATCTGAATTCGTCAATTTTCTTACTCAGACTCTGGGCATTGATGTGGCAAATTTTGAAACCTTCCCTTTGCCTACAAAATACTCTCACCATATTATGTACACAGGCACCGGAACACTCATCATTAAGGCTATCTATCCTGACAGCCATGACACAGAGAAGGCAACCACCGGTATACCACACATCCCTTACAAATGTAGTACTTCCTTAGAATTGTAGTAAATTTTTCCAGAAGGAAAGCCTCACAGATCCCATAAATGTAGAAAACTGGACAAAGAAAAGGAAAAGGCACAAGATAGATAAGGAAAGAGGGAGAAATAGTATAGTAAAAAATTATTCTAAGATTCATAGGCAGTAAATTAATATTATAGAATATACGTATAATTAATAAATTTGTTACGAAAATAAAAGTTGAAATATGCAAGTGATAAGCAATGTAATAGGTAGCGTTTGAAGTTCTCATTGTTCGTTATCTGTGTTTTGGCTGCTATCCACCATTGCCTGCAGGGTTCCAGTATGTAAAATGGTAGTCCAACTGCTAGTGTTCCTCAATTTAATGGTAACAACGCCGCGCCTCGTTGAAACTGCATAAATCTGTTTGTGCCTTTTCAACCTGACAGCAAGTTGAAGTATTAACCGTGTTGACCGCGTCAGGCTCTCGTTCAGGAAAATGTGTTTGTTGGATTCCATACCAACATCTGAAAGCCGAAGCTGACGAGCTTCCATTTTCCGAAAACTAGCAGCAGCATGAAAAATTGCGTTCTTCTCTGATAATGACTTGAATTTTATGATAATGTTCGGATCTACACCTCTGTTTAGCTGGGGCAGCCGAAAAATTGAAACAGGAGTAAGCGGTGTATATCCAACAGCCGAGCATAATTTATTAAAGATTTCATTTAAGTTCTCGCCATCAAGTTTGGGAACTCCTGCAAGTATTGCATCGCCCGCAATTTCGCGTCTTTCTATAGCTTCGCATTTAAGTTCTAAATTTGTTAGTATTTCTTTGGTTGCGGCATATTCTGCTTTCATTTCCTCAATTTCACCCTTGGACTCCTCTACGCTTAACACACGTTGTTGCAAATCTTGCAGTGACTTGTCGAATGCGCTCAGCCTGTGCGAAATGTTTCTCTCAACCTGTTTAATTTGATCAGAAAGCTCCGTACGCATGTGAATTAATTCCGTTGAGAAACGACTGAACAGCAGATCTGCTTGCTTATTAAGCTGCTCTTCAAGTTGGAGAGCAGTTAAAGACATCACCTTATTTGTTTCGTCAAGCTTAACCATACTCTTGTTAGAGTGAGCCGCTGTTACAGCGCTTAAGACTGCAGGCTGCACTTTCTTAGAGCGCGTGTTTATATATTCGTGAGAGGAAGAACCGTTACTCATATTACACAGAAATTTATGTGCTTAATTTATGTGCTTAAATTGGTTACAACAAACAATTATGCACAATTTGTATATTAAATACACAAATGTAATATAAATGTATAAAACACATGCAAAATGTGCTACACAAATGTGCTGCACATCACACAATGTGCTTCGTAAATACACAAAAATAAATAATAGATAAAACTACAATGTACAATAATTGGAATAAATTGTTTTATTAATTATAATAAATACTAGAAATAATTAATCATCAATATTTTTTAATCATCAATCATTTTGTAAAAAACTTAGAACGAAAACTGTTCTAAAACAAAAAAAAATTTTAAAATATTATATAATTTTGTGAACCCTACAATATTGCAACAGTGTAATCAATTGATTTTACTTTAAATTTAATTTAAAATTTACGTTAAATTAATAACAACAAAAAATTTTTTTCGACTACATTAATTTGACAGCAACCAATTTTTCTCTTTGCTTCTGTGACCCGTTTCTTAGTTTCATCTCTCGTCTACGTGTAATGCTGCACCACATATGGGCGATTTTCTTAATCATCTCCGTTGTGATAGACGCAGTTAGTGCACTAAGTTCAGGAAGCCATTCCTTGTAATCGGAACTCCGCGATCGCTCTTCCAACATGAATTTGAAATAACGAATGGCGAAGTAGATATCTGCGAGTTCATGCACGTTAGACCATATCGAAGTTCGACTTCGAAAACTATATCGAAGCTTTGATTTGTCAAACTTCAAAAAAGTCCAAGCCATCCGATTTTACCATCAACCTGCTGAGGAAGTGCAGCGCCTACTTCGTCGTCGGACGCCTCAACCCAAAGCGATATTTCAGGATGACTGGCAGGGTGAGAACCATTTAAAAGCTGCAGAATTCGTGTTGAAACATTTTATTTGCAACTTGTCATTGCGAACTATTGAGTTCATTCCTGAGAAATATAAAACGTTTACTTTGTGAACAAGAACATTTTATTGAAAATTCTCAATTCTACATATAATATTTTAACAGAAATTTAGCAGCCTTCTTATTAAAATTATAGCAGCGTGCAAGTAAAAGTACATATTATTATGATACAAATTGTTTCAATACAATTACAATTATTTGTTTACAGCAAAAACACATAAATTCTTCAATAATATTTATCCGTGCCAATAAAGTATATAGTGAGTGACATGAAACCGATACGGAGACTCAGACCTTTGAGATTTAAAAATGTTAATATCCAATAAGAGAGGAATTATTAAGGAAAATCCAAAGGGCCATGCAACGGAAGTTATTAACACCCAGGTGTTCAAATAAAAATAAAGTTTCAAAAAATTGAAAAGTTACTAGTTTCTAGTATACGAAAATTTCTCCAAAATTTTAATCTTTTGTTTAAATCCCCAGCGTTTGGCGCGATGTCGAACGCGTCAACTCAAAGCGACATTTCAACATGACTGGCAGCGTGAGCAAGCATTGTGGGTTCCGTGTTGCAGCGAAAACGCGTTGTAAATTCATTTATATGAGGCCTAGCTTTGTGTATGCATAGGTACACTAAAATGTATGAATATAAAATTAGAATAATCTGTGTTGCCACATTTTAAATAATGATCAGCCTACGTTCGTTTGTATGTATGTATTCGTGTGGCCCTTTAGTGTTGGCCTTTAAATTGTATTTAATATATGTAAAAGAAGATTTTAATATGAAAGTAGAATAAAAACGAATAATATATCTTTGCAGCAAGTTGTATAAACATTTAACCAAACTAAATCGTAGCGCTTCATGTTATAGCAAAGACGAGCAGCAAAACAGCATCAACGTTATATTAACATTTAACAAAACTTAAATGGTAGCGCATCATGTTATAGCATAGACTAGCAGCAAAAACAGCATCAAACAGTCATTCACAGCAGTAGCTACCTCTTCACAACACCGAAGGAACACTTTACATTTGTTTCTTTTTCAGCAGCAACCAGTCGGTTTTTGGTATTTTGATCTTTCTGGACTAAATGGCATAAACCCAAATATAAGCTAATAAATATTACTAAATTAATATACATAATGAAATTAATATTAATATATGTACACGCGTTTATGTTATGTACGGTTATTAGAGTGGCCAATGGTTGTATGAAAAAGAGTATGTCCTGAGTTTACCACATCCTCTGAATTTTTTATGTACACTCATAAGTATTGAAGGCTTGGTAAAAGGTTATATTCCTGGCTATTACGAAAGGCTCAATTAACTTTAAATATTAAGGGTTATTACATGTACTCGAAAATAGTAAGGGAACTTAAATTCTTCAATAATATTTATCCGTGCCAATAAAGTATATATTGAGTGATATGAAAGTAATCCGGAGTCTAGGATTTTTTACTTTCATATAGTTAATATGAAATTATAAATTCAAATTTATAGTTTATAATTTTTTAAATATAATATAGTTTATAAATATAGTTTATAATTTTTGTAGCACCATACAAATTCGCAACTCCATAAAGATGTTAATATTTACCACGAAAAACGTGGGGCGGATTATAATGATATGTACTAATTTGTTACGTGACCCCTGTTGTGCACTCTTCATCGGAGCGGAGTTGTTGACCCGTCAAGCCGTCCGTAGGAGTATTTTTTTTTTTTTTTTTTAATGAGGTAGGAAATACTTTTACTGCTCGAACCAGGTCCGCCTATAGTGTGGGACTCCCTTGCGGACCCGTAGGGGTGTAACAATAACTTATAACTAAAACTTACGCTATTTCTCCATTTTTACCCTTCAACCCTCTGACGGTTCATCCTATTTATCCTCCTTTCCATGTCCCCATTTCCTCCCCACCTCTTTAGAACACTCAGCAATTCATATTTTTTAATTTCTTTAATTCAACAAAGTTTATTAATTATATACAGGGTGTTTCGTTTCACACACGGTAACAAGGTAAGTTTATACTATTCGAACATTTCTAATACAATTTTACTTCTTTTTACAATAACTCAAATTTTTCTTTATTTTCTATAGATGTCGTTACTAACAAAGGGACACCTATAAGCCTGACTTTGAGGCGCTACTGTCGAATGGATATTCTGGAGGTGCAATAAGTCCTAAGGAGCTCCCTAAAAACTATGGTAGCCTCACGGTTGGTAACCAATTTACCCACTATTCCCCGCGGTACCCTTTATCTCGACACCTTTACACACCACAAATATTTATGTATATATATATTTATCTAAAAAAAAAGTTAGTATAAATTTTATACTATAAAGTTAACACTATTTGTTTTCTTATAATATAATAATTAAATGTTGAATATGTAACATGCAAGCAGAGAGAAACAATTGGAACATATAGAAAAATATTAATATGTGTAAATAAGTTACAAGTAAATATATAAATATGTATATGAAGTGGAATATAATGAATTTCTTTTCTTTCTTTTTATACCAAGATAATATTTTATTATAAGCCTCCACTCTGGACTGTCATTTATATTTATTATTTCTGTTTAAGTATATATTGTATATTGGGATTATTTTCACCAAACTTAGGTATGCTATATTTAGTAATTTAAGCATTTAACGCATGAAATAAACTAAGCGGCGCTGCAAGACACAAATCAGCAATTTCACACGATTTCCTTTGAAATTTAATTTATGCGACTTTTAGACTTTTTTTTTACTTTCTCGTTGCTGCTTTTTCTTGAATTTATATATATATATTTTAGTGTCTTTCAGTGTATTTCAATGTATATTTCAATGAATGTGAACTAACTTCACCACATTACTTCGTGGATGTGCTTGAGTTTAGGCCACTTAGATTTTTTTTCTGTGCAGGTTTTTCTGTAATTTAGATATGTATAGCATTGATTTAATATATATAATATTGATACAATCTTTCTTTTTTATAATTTTTCTTAATATAAGGCTTATCTGTTTTTTTTTTCCTATTTTTTTCAGTTGGGTAGACGGTGCTTTTTTATTACTTTCGGTGATTTCTCTACTCTGGAATCTGTCTCTGCCATCTCCGGTGTTTACTAGGAACCTTGATCCTCGATATGATGCCGCTTATATGGTGTCGCCTCTAATCTAATTTCTTTTATTTTAAACTTTTTCCAATTTGTTTGCGTTCACTGCTTTAAAATTTTGTATTTTATACATACTTTAACATTTTTTTTTGTTCTTGCTATGCCACTAAACTTATGTCTTTAATTTAAACCATACTTGATCACAGCTCGTTATTCACTCCCTGCTCGTCTGTCCGAGATTTTCCTTGACACCTGTGTTTCTTCCCTGCATTTCTGCTTCTGAACTCCCTGACTTCTCTACACCTGTTTGCGGAACTTTTCCCATTTATATAAAAAAATATATGTATTTTCCGCTGTTGCTAAGCTATTTTTCTGTCCGTTCGTTTTCTATAAAAATTATAATCGATCTTTCTATCGGACAGACATTATCCCTAATTTTCTTCCTCCCAATTCGCCTACCCTACCAGGAGGTCATGTTCGTTAGCTGCTCGCTAATCTTTCACTTTCCGCCATTTCCCGCTTCGCTTGGAGTACCATTTTCATTCACAACTCCTTTCATTTTATGCATGTTGGTGTTGTTGTCTTTCAATTTTTGACTGGCAATTCACAACTAGAACTGCTATTCTCGCCGCTCTCTAAGCTAGAGAGTTGTTGGTATAGCCGTGGCGGCAAGCAAAGTTGTGGTGAAAAATGTACCTTGTAATAAACAGAGAGAACACTGAGCGTGGAGAAAGAAAATAAGGAGAAAATAAGGAAAATATTGGGTAAGTGTGTTTTCTTAATTCATTTATTCTTTTATTTTTTGTTTTTCAGCCATCATCTGCAACAAATTCTATAAGCGCCCCACGTTTTTATACCCTACACACGAAGTGAATAGGGTATATTCACTTACTGCTTCCGTTTGTAACGCATTAAAGGAGGCGTGACAGGTATAGAAAAGTATATATATTCTTGATCAGCGTGACCTCCTGAGGCGATTTAGCCATGTCCGTCTGTCTGTCTGTCTGTCTGTCTGTCTGTCTGTGGAAATCACGATTACAAGAGAACGAATAGAGATATCTTCATGAAACTTTGCATGAATATTGTCTATCGCTAGAAACTCATCGCTATTGAAAATGGGCAAAATCGGACCATTACCACGCCTACTTTTTATGGAGAATGTCAATTTACCCATGCTTAAAGCTCAATTTCTCAGGTTGTAAAACGAATTTGAGGTCGAAATTTGGCCACAAGTACACTGTCTCTGACCAAAAAAGACTACCACAAATGGGCGTGGTCCGCCCACTAATTAAATAAAATTCGATTACAGAAGGACGAATAGAGATATTTTCACCAAATTTGGCACGAATATTCTCTGTCATCACTGGCTATTTGAGATTGAAAAGGCAAAAAAGAAAGACCATTGCCACGCCTAATTTTTAAGTAAACGTGTGTAGGGTATACGAACTTCGGCCAGGCCGAAGTTAACACTCTTTCTGGTTCGTTTTAAATCTTAACATCTTTATGGAGTTGCGAATCTGTATGGTGCTAGAAAAATTATTTTAAACTTTTTGGTTCATTAAAAAACGTTTATATAAAAATTTTTTTTATTTAAATAATTATTTTTTTATTTTTTAGTGAGTAAGTTGTTCTATTACTCAGAACTACCCGTACAATAAGAATAGCCTCGCATTTTAATACCATATTGAAGGTTTTTCATTCCGTGCTCATTTTGTAATGTTGTCAATGGTTTGACATTTGATGTTGCTGTTGTTGTTTTTTAACAAGCTGTCAAATTAAAATGTTTGCAATGTTTTTCCAATTTTTATATACAAAAACTATAATTTATAAAATTTATAGAGAAATTGTAAATGTGGTTAAAGTCTCAACATAGTTTGTAGGTACAGGACAGTGTGTACACAAACCTTTATGGAAAAGTTTAACGAGTATATATTATAATATATACTCGGTGTTCAGTTGACAATTGCAACGAGTGTATATACTATATACATATACTCGTTGATAGTTGAAACAAAAATTAATCTTACGTCAAAAATATATATGTATTTTTGTACAAAAATTTCAAAATGGGCAAATTTCCCGCCTTAAAATGGGGGGGTGGCGGGTAAATATAATGGCGGTATAAATGTCAACATTTCAAAAGCCTAGCTCATCGGGAAATGGGCGAAAAATTGCTTTTAAAATTTCAGAAAGCGACCTAATAAAAACGTTTTAAAAAGAAGTTAACTTTTAAAATAAAAGTTAAAAGGGCACATAACTAAAAAAAAATTAATATATCTAAATTAAAATAAAAGTTGATTTTTTTTGCTCAAGGTTATTTGTATAACAGTTATTTTCAGGCTCTGTATAAAACACATATGTAAAATGTGATACACATCACACAATGTGCTTCGGAAATACACAACAATAAGTAATAGATTAACCTATCTACAATAAATAGAATAAATTATTTTATTAATTGTAATTGTCCTTGTATTTCTCTTCATTATTATGTTAATAATAAGAAAGAGATTATCCGTTTTGTTAAGATAATAATGTTATCTAATTGTTAGGTTAATAATGTTATATCTATGTTAAAATGTTATTTTTAAGTAATTATGTTAAATATGTGTACTACTTCTTCACTGCCAGCACTGATTATAAGATCAATTGGCAATCTTGTTGTGCTGGTATAATGAACGAGTTGAGATACATAAATAAATAATAACTAATCGAAATAATTATTAATCATCAATATTGTTTAATCATCAAACATTTTGTAAAAATCTTAGAACGAAAAATTATAAATTTAAAAATAGAATAGTGAATTTTGCGAGTTCTGTAACATTTTTACATTGTAATCAAATAATTTTACTTTAAATTTAATTTAAAATTTAATTAAAACGTGACGTTAAATTAAAATCAACAAGGAATTTTTTACGTCTGCACTTATTTGGCAGCACCAAATTTTTCTCTTTGCTTTTGTGATGCATTGCTTAGTGTAATCTACCGTCTACGTATAATGCTGCACCACTTACGGGCGAATTTCTTAATCACCTCCGTGGTGATAGACGCAATTGGATTTCCGTAAACAGTTCACCAAGTTCAGGAAGCCATTCCTTGTCACTCTTCCAACACGAAATTGAAATAATGTACAGCGAAGTAGTTGACTGCGAGTTCACCGTCGTAGGTGCTATATCGAAGTTGCAATTTGTCAAACGTCAAAAAAGTCCAAGCGCTCCAATTTTACCATCAACCAGATAATGAAGTGCAGCGCCTGCCTCGATATCAGACGCGTCAACCCAAATCGCCATTTCAGGATGACTGGAAGAGTAAGTAGGCATTGTGTGCTCCATAAGTTCTTGCTTGCACTTTTAAAAACTGCAGACTTACAACCTTATTTATAAGCATATTTTAAAGGCTGCGTAACCTTAAACACCTCTTAAACAAGAAAACGTTATTTATAAACAAATTTTTATTTTACGTAACGTTGTTTAAAGGCTGTGTAATTTAAACACAAAAATTTGCGTTTAAAGCCTGTGTAAAGTGGCATATCAAAATTCAAATAATTTTTGTGTTCAAATAATAATTTAAAAAAATAGAAATAAAGCGAAATGCCTTTTGATTTCGAAGCAGCGTTAATTGATGCGAATTTAATCGATGTATTCAGCGGAAACATTTCACAAAGAAGGCAGAAAAATTATAAAGAAAGATTTGACCCGACTACATTAAGGGACGAAGAATTTAAAAGCAAATATAGATTTACGAAACGAAATATGCTAAAGCTCATAGAAATCGTCCGTTCTGATCTTAGTGGTAGCAGCAGAGGCGGTTATATACCGGTTGAGCTCCAAGTTATGGCAGCTATTAGATATTGGGGCCGAAATGAAGTAATGAAGTTTATCCCAAATTCACAAATCCGGCGTATTGATACGTATTTTTTCAGATTCAAGATGATGGAGCGGACATACATGGATTTAGCCAACCAACACTTTCTGTCATTTGCCGAAGAGTTGCAGTGGCTTTCGCTAAAAAGAGGGCTACATATGTAAAAATGCCAACATCAGGTTTTGGCCAGATAGGGACAATGGAAAAATTTAGGTCCATTTGTGGGTTTCCTGAGGTCATTGGTGCGATCGACTGCACCCACATAAAAATACGCAAAGTAGGGGGTACTTCGGGGCAATATTATATAAACCGAAAAGGATACTATTCCCTCAATACACAAGTATTGTGTGCGATGCTTCACTAAAAATACGTGATATTGTTTGCCGCTGGCGAGGAAGCACACACGATTCCAGAATATTTCGCGAAAGCGGAATCAAACAAAGATTTGAAAATGATGAATTCTTGGGTCCATTACTGGGCGATGGAGGTTACGCGTGTTCCAATATTCTCTTCACACCTATTTTAAACCCTCAGACTAACTCAGAGATAAACTACAACAAAGCTCACATTCAAACTCGCAACACTGTGGAAAGATGTTTTGGAGTTTGGAAGCAACGGTTTAGAATTTTATTAACAGGCATGAGATGCTCACTCAGTTTAGCAAAGCCAACAATTGTGGGTTTAGCTGTCTTGCACAACTTAGCGATTGAATTCGCAGATGAACGCCACAGTACATTTTGATTTTAATAACAGTATTTTAAAAAATTAAAAACATGTCTTTATCCATGCAGATAATGAAGATTACGATCACGTCCAACCACCAAATGAGTTGTTCCGGCAAAATACTTACCAGCAGCAGAATTTGATAAGAACTTTGTTTATTGAACGACATTTTCAATAAATTAAATATTACAAACATTTTATTTGCTTTCGTTTTCATTTAGTAACAAAAAAACTACATTACAAAAATGGTAAAATAAGGCATTGATTACGAAAAACATTATTATTTATATATTTATTTATATTTAAGTTCTTTCACTTGCATATTATGCAATTCATCTTTTCGTTGCTCCTCTCTCTCAAATGCCGCTTTAAGTGAGCTTATTTCCGTTCTTTTCTTATCTTCTTCTAATTCTAAAATTTGATTCCTTTTCTCATGCTCTTCTTCTAATATTTGTAGCTCTCTTTCTTTTAATTGCTTTGTAATTTGAAAAAGCTGAAATTTCATTGCATCGGAATCCATCTGCCAATAAAAGATAAATTATAAAAATAAATATAATCACTGCAGTTCATGTTTACTTACATTATTTCTTGTAGTGTTCTTTTTCTTGTTTGCTGTTTCTTTGGATTCTTTCATAGTCGTTGGAACCTCGGGGCTGGCATCCAAACTACTTTCCTCCAAATATTCCACTTCAGCCTAATAGAAAAGTTTAGTTAAATTGCCTTTTAATGACATTTATGTATAAACCACTGGGTCAATTGCATCACAATCGAATGCATTTTCATCGACCTCGAACTCTGCAGGGATTAGAGCAAGTAACTCCACATCTTCTCCATTTGGCAAATCTGGAGGTGGTCCACCTCCAGTGGCATTGACGCTTCGACGATAATTTGACAGTCTGCTTTTCGCCTGCATTTTCGTACTACGCCACTGGCACTGTAATTGCTTTAAGTCTCTTTTCACAGTGCTGACTTTATTGAATCTAATAGTTAATGGTCTAATTGTAAAAAGGTAATTTTTTACTATACAATACTTCGGAACTTACGAATGGAGTACTGATTGCCAAGCTTCTCTCTTTTGTTTTGAAGTGTTTGTGTCAACGCATTTATTTTCTATGACAACATTTTCCGCAGAACCTTCTGTAAGTTGCAGTGCATAATTCCGGTTGAAGAAATGAAAATATGTTAACGACCTTCTTACATGAATCAATAATTTTATGCATCAACAGACATGGGCGTAAATATATAAAGTAACTAACCTTGTCCGACGATTCCCAGTTTTGAGAACTTTTCCTGATTTTACCAGATTCCATATTTTATTTTAAAATATCAAATCGCGTTATATCTTTCCAAATGAAAATAAAAAAACGTCAAATTTTTTACTTACATATCAACAAAAGTAATAGAGCACGTCTTTTTGTAATAGTTTTAGTGGATTTTTTAACCTTTTTATCCACAAACCTTGTTTAATTGACACACACATAAAATTCAATTATAAATAAAAACTTAAGCAACGTTGTGTAACTCCTTACGCAGTGTGTAATTACACAATTGTTTAACGAAATCTAATAAATAAGGCTTTTAGTGTTGCGACTTGTCATTGCAAGCTATTGAATTCATGTCTACCCTCCCTTTTTATACTACTGATCACCTTTTTTCCTTTCCTTTTATTTGTTTCAACTTTTATTGGAAATTATCCCTTTCCAATGTTGGAAAGTCACTCTTATCGGAGGAGCTCAAAGCAGTCACCACGCGCTTTTCTTCAAGCAGAGAAATTACATTCCCGCTATCACTAATTCATCCAACACCTCAACCAACAGCAGCAGCACCCATAACTAGGCCCAGGCCCGACAATAGAATAGGCATAAATTTATTGCAGCTGTCCATCAGAGATTTCATTGTTAAAGCGACCAGATCAGACACATTGGCATTTGACTGAGATCCTTTTACCCGAATTGAATGAGCAATCTTTGTGTACTGGAACACAAGTGCCAGTGATTTTTCCACACTCAGTTCAGCACATATCGATGCCCACGAGCTGAAAGAAGATAAAAGATGCCTTAAAAGTTGTTGATATCCGACACTTTACCAGAGATCGATTAGAACTACTCAGACGATGACGTCGACGATTTGGTGCCAATTCAAACAAAAATATATCTACTGAAGCTGTTGCTGCCAACTACCAAATAGCACTTGCCACCGCCCAGGCTACTAGGGATACACAGATATTCTAAGCAACGCGAATGAAGCTGCTTATCAAATGGAATTTAAAAAACAGCATTTCAACCGTCATTGTCTTCCTCCGATGAGAACAGCCTCTCTTAAAGGACTTAAATTTCCTGATCACACTTGCAAAAAAGAAGACGCCGAGAGGACGCATGATTTACATTAATATAATCTCAAAAATTATACATATATTTCTGGTCAATTTTTGATTATTTATTAGATTCAGAATTGTTTTTAATTTGTAATTCAAAACTTCAAAAACTTATAAATGTAACCAATAATATTTTGTAAAGGAGGCATTTTTGGAATCAATGTCCTCTCATCCTCAGTCCTGCAATGTATCAGCTAATCTCCAAGCAAACTGAAAACCTAAGGAAAAAATTCCATTTTCGGCAAAAGACAGTCTCAAAGAATATGGTACACCAACACATTAGTCTAAAAGATCGACCGTGTAGTTACATCGTGGGAAGAACAATAATGGAACTGATTAAGATAAGATGGACAGAACAGTCTTTGTAAGTCCCATTAACCATGACTTAAGTTAAAATGTAGTCATTAAAATTTAACCAGTTCAAACCAAACCTAAAGACGTAAATATATAAAAGTATAAAAATATAAAAAACATATTATAAAGAAGGGAATAAATACAGGGTTAAATGGAAGATTTCGGGGAAATGAGAAAGAAGGAAAAAAGGGGAAAGAAGAAATGTAGGGTGATTAAGTAAATAAGAGTTGAAATAAGCTAAAATAGATACATAGATAGATACAGATTGTATATATATATATGTATGTATATATACTATATATAAATATATTTAAAAATTTTAAAAGATTAAGAATTATTAAAAAATATATATGAATGTGGATATAAATATAAATAAAAGATTTATAAAAGATATAAATAGTTAAGTAAACAGATAAATAAAGATAATGTAAGAACTGATAAAGTAGCGTAGAATAAGGTAAATTAATATAAGATAAAATAAAACAGTCAAATGTTTAGAAATCAAATAGCTAATAAATACACTGGCCAAAACTCATTTTAAAAGCCTAACAACAATTACCCCACAATCAATATAAAATTCTCCTAATCATTCATTTTTATTATCAAAAATATAATGATATACGATGATTGTTTTAATGAAACAACTAAACCACGCCCATTGGTTATTTTTCAAAAACAAAAATATCACAACAAACAAATAAAACCAAAATTAAAAAACTTCATAGAAACATGAGAAAAACAACAAAAAACGCGAGAACAGCAAATCAAAAACTTTTATAAAAGTGTCCAAAAGGCACTCCCATAAAAATTATAATAATTCTTTTTGCCTAAACTACTCTACAGGCTATGCCTAGAAACGTTTTTCGTTCTTCGCCTGAAAAGGACTCATCAGTGGGTTTTTTACTATATAAGTGCATATACACATAATTAATATGCATATATCCACCCATATAACGCAACAAAGTTGACCAATATTGGCTACAACAAACAACCATGCACAATTTGTATATTAACTACACAAACCACACAATGTAATATAAATGTGTATATAAAGCACATATGCAAAATGTGCTACACAAACGTTCTGCACATCTCACAATGTGCTTCGTAAATACACAACAATAAATGATAGATTAAACTATCTATACTAAAAAGAATAAATTATTTTATTAAGCCATATCACAAACTTAATGCCAAATATGTTTTACAAAATAAATAAAAAATAAAAAAAAAACTTAATTAAATAAATTCCGTGATCAGTGACACGTTCGCCCTTTCACCATGATTGCGAAATAACGTACAGCAAGATGGCTGCGAGTTCACGGTTATACGTGCTGTATCGAAGTTGTGAAAAGTTTGAAGCTTGTCAAGCTTAAAAAAAAATCCTAGCGATCCGATTTTACGTCAGATGATGAAGTGCAACGTTTGCCGTGACGTCGGATGCGTCAATCAAAAGCGATATTTCAGGATGACTCTCATGGTGAGCAAGCATTGTGGGCATCAGAGGCATATAAAGAACCGAAGAGCTGTAAACTGGAAAACTGTAATATTCAAATAGTAGTAAAAGATACCGAGCAGTTATGATATCACAAAAATTAATTGATTCTAGATTCGATGAAAAAATGGCTACAGTATGTGATGGATGCGAAATGTGTCCTTATTAAATATTAAGTATGATCAAATTATGAAATAATAAATTTTATGTCATCAGACTTTTCACACATTTGCGAAAAGAGTTTCTCGACACTTACAAAACTAAACAGTAGCTTTTTGTTCTTGAATTTTTCGTGCCTTTTGCTTTGAACCTTTTTTATGAAAAGGTTACATGTATTATATAAAATAGAAAAATTTTTACATATTCAAATATATTTGGAATTATTAAAAATAAATAAATTAAATTAAAATAAACAAAAATTAAATAAAACAAATGCAAAAATTATGACAAAAAAATGAAAAGTTACTAGTTTCTAGTATACAAGAATTTCTCCATAATTTTAATCTTTTGTTTAAATTCCTTTTCTTTTTGTTGTTTCCCGACAAATGGATTGAATCATTCTTGTTTCTTATCATAGGCCGGTCGTCAAATATTTCTCCCAATTCCTCCTCTAATGGTATGTATATCAGTCTGACCATCTCTAGTATGAGCCGCATTATCTTTAGCCTGCTTGTAGGAACACAAGAAGGACATTATCTTACTTTTTAGCATTTCGAAAGTTTTTGCTTCAGTCTGAAAATATTTTAATATGGAACATTTTTTAGGAATATTTTATAATACAATAGCTTACCAGAACTTGAAGCTTATGCTATGTTTACACCGACCCCAAATGCGCATTTGTAATCACGCATTTGAAAAGTGTTTACACCGGTTTGTTCGCATTTGGTCATCAGCTTTCCAAAAAATCAACTGAAATTATTATTGTACTTCTGAAAAAATGGTGGAATATTTATAAGTTGTGAGAAATGCAGAAATTATCACAAACATCCCTAATGATTGTATGTGTGCAAGCAGATAATTTAGCGATACTTTTTAGTGCCGATTTTGACCAAAGTGTTTTGTTAAAAATGCTCTCTTCAAACGAAAGAAAAGTGCGAATATTGCAGAAGCGCTTAATGGCACTTTCTGCATTCTTGTCCACAATTAATCGCAAGCTGTTGTGGTCGAAGGTAAAGAAATGTTTTCATTTATAATTTGGATAATAAAAGTTTTCAAATCAATAGAACCGCGAAAGCCAGTTTTGGGAGAAAATAGTATTGGCAAATGATGAAGAGTTTTTCAAAGGAAACTTTCGGATGTCGCGGGTGAATTTTACAAAATTATGCGAAGAGTTGAAGGGTATCGGCAGGCTGAACACTAACTATCGCCAAGCGATACCATTACAAAAAAGGGTTGCAATTGGCGTGTATGCCCTAGGTTCCTCGGCGGAATACAGAACCGTGGGTAATCTATTCGGTATACCTAAAGCTACTGTTTGCGTAAGGGATTTACGTTTTAAACGTAATTAAAGTTTGCTACTGTTTTGAGGGATTTCTTTCAAGAGGTGTGGAAAATATTGAAGCCAAAATACTTAAACAAATATCCCTTAACGGAGGAGGTTATAGATGATTGTACCCGTGGCTTCCGGAAATTAGGATTCCTGCAATGCCTTGGTGCTATTGGTTAGTTGCGTGTTCGAGTGATGAAATTGTTTAAATTTATTTATCATTCATTCATTTCAGATCGTTGCCATATCGAAGGGCGACCGCCCGCTGAAGATGCTGTGGATTACCACAAATATAAGGGTTGGTATTCCATACTTGCTGTGGTGGATTATAGGTAAGAGATTATAAATTCAATTCAATTTTTGTAACTGCACACAATTCAATTGGAGCTAATTATTTATTATAGGTACCGTTTCCTCTATATAAATGTGAGTTGTCCCGGCCGTTGAAATGACTCTCATATTTATGAGAGATCATTGCTAAAAAGACATCAAACAGAAAATTTGCTTATAAGGCAGAAAAGTGTCAATATTTCCGGAATTGATGTTGCCATTCTATTGCTAGGCGATTCTGCATTTCGATTCTCAACCACGTTAATGAAAATTAACCTCTTTCAAATTGCCGCTACGGAACAAGAAAAGAAATTTAATTATAATCTCTCCAAATGTCGGCGAGTGGTAGAAAATGCTTTCGGGCACTTAAAATCAAGGTTTCGCAGGATCGGCAAAGGTATCGATAATCACATTAAAAATGCGCCACTCGTAATAAAGGCTGTGTGTGTTTTGCATAATTTTCTCAACGAGAGTAATGATGCAATAAACACGAAATGGATTCAGGAACTGTCCCAAAGAAACCAGCACACGAATAGATTGCAGCCCGAGCATAATAACACTATATGTGATTCTGACCCAAACGCAGAAAATATTCGGACAGCAATAAGCAATTATTTTGGTAAATACTGAATATTTTTATTTTTTTTCAATATTACTTAAAAGTACATCTTGGAATCTTCTATTATCCTCCATTATTTTTTGGAGAATGTCTGTGCTTCTTTCTTCGTTCGTCAAAACTCTTTCCACTGTTGTCCTTTAACATTTCTTCAATCTGATCATTGCACCTTTTCATTTCCCTTAAAACTAACTTATTGCTCCTAACTTTTCGTTTCCTAGACTCTTTCGATATCGATGACATGGATGGTGAAGGAGCGGCTTCACAATTTGGCATGGATGGTGAAGGTTTGCGTTCGTAATATGCCAATGATGGTGAAGGAGCTGGATCACCATGTGGCATGGATGGTGAAGGTGATAATGTCGGTATTGGCACAGTCTCCGTATATTCCACAACCCCTGCAAACCTATTTTAAATAAATATGTATATTGAATTAATTGAATAAAGAATCATGTTAGGATAACCACCTTCTTCAATGAACAATGAACTCCACAAAATTATTTATTTTAAATCCTGCGAGGATTTGGTGGACTGCCGCATAATGTGGCCAAAGAGATGGAGACCCACCCGTGACGCCTGCGTTCTGCTTTTCCTTTCTAGAAATAGCACAGACAACACTATGTTTTATGCTATAATTTTATTAACAATATATTTACCTGTATTTTCCAGGGAGGTTGTTGATTTTGGAACGAACCTCATGGTCGTCGAAGTCGTACCCTTGCCTCCGAAGTGCATCGGCCATCTCTTTGTATACATGGCCGTTCTTCCTTTGGCTTCTCAATGGGGTGATATTTTCACCCCACAATTCCACCAAGAAGAGTATTGCAGCCTGGTCCCAAGTCCTTTTCTCTTTTTTTATTTTTTTTTTTGAGGCGGTTCCATCTTTTCCTTCTTTATTTGTTTTTAATTTAAAATTTCTTTTTTTATTATTAAATTTAAATTTATTTTTTTTGTTTGCCTGATTTTTTTGACAATTGTGATTTGACAGATTTGTAATTATTTCCGTTCCATTTCTACTGCTTTGTTTTGGGATTTTATTTATGCCTACGACAGACTGATTCAAAATATTATTTTGCTTCGCATTTCATTCGCATCTCTTTCAAATGCGATCAAATTTATTAAATTTGATTTGTCAAATCGTATGAAAATTTTTAAAATTTCGCTTCGCATTTGGGAAATAGAGCTCAAATGCGCATTTGAGGTCGGTGTAAACGTAGCATTACTTGACCAACTAATATACAGATATACAAGTTTTAATACTCAATTTAATAATTATCAATTGCTAACCTGCCTGCAGTCGTTTCAGCACTATTTAGGTCGATTTGTTCCAACTGCTAATTCAAGAAAATTTTTTTATAATAGCTGCGTTCCAGCTGTTCTGATATAATTCGATTATCCCGTGGAACGCCAATCGAAGTCACCTCCAGAAAGCATATATATTTTTAAGAAACCACCTCTAGATGGCATTTTTGAACAAAATATTAAACATAAAAGTATTTGAATAAAATATTAAACATAATTTATTTTTATGTAGAAAAATTACACACATTCAGTTCTGTTGACAGTTCATTCGCAGTTTCACTAAAATAACAAATGGAAATATTGCTATAACGCCATCTATACGGCAATATTTTTGTCATCTGCAACGTAAGTTTTAAAGCTAATGGTAGGATTGAAATTCAATCCGAAAAAATTGTTGGATTGAAAATTTTGTTGTTGTTTTGCAATGTAAAAATGTATTGAAAGAGCCGATTTATACAAGCATTTCAAAGCGTTATCTCGCGATAACCATCGCACTACTGCATGAAGTACCAAATGTTCATGCTCGGATTAAATATCTTTATACAAAATTTATTTATTTATTTTATTTTATTTATTTATTAATACAACTTATGCACTAAGACAAAAGCTGCGTTCCTTTTACTTCGGATTAGACCAGTTTCCATAAAAATTTTCTAATCGTACTCTCGAGTAGGATTGCCGTTCCATTTTAAATCAGGATTAGATTAGGAAAAAAGGAACGCAGCTAAAGTCTTTTATAGTTATCAGATTGAAGCAATACAAGTTAGCATATAAGTAAATAATTAGAGTAACTACTATATACCAGTAATTTGATCTGAGGAGTTAGAGAAGAATGAGTAAATGAGAATTGGAAATGAGTAATAAAGATTAAGGAAAAATAGGAAATTAGGAAGTATAACACCTAGCTCATGTATTCGAATCAAGGAAATTCCCCCTTACCAGACGCCGGAATTTTTTACTGCCCAACTAGCAATACCCTCATTTGTTGTAATGTCATTAGCTAGCAATGTGTTACGCAGACTTTTAAATAAATGACAATAGTCAAACATAAATATTTATCTGTCTTGAAATATGAAATAGTTTCTCTGAAACTGTTCTCTCAACTTTCTGAAACAAGTTATATTAGGACCACCTTGATCAGCAATAATTGCACTTAGGTTTAATCCGCAATCTAACAGAGACGACACCACGCTAAGTAGTGTTGGCTTCAGTTGTAATCAGTTCTTCACCTGAATTTAAAAATTATTAAAATAAAATTATATTAAAAAAATTAACAAAAAGTATAGACAATAATTAAAATGAATAATTATACTAATTAACTAAATCACTCAAAAAAGTTCGATTCTTAATTCCATTTGCTCTATGATTAAATAGCAGTTCGAGTACCGTTTATTACTTTTATCCCGGACAATAGTGTTGGGAATTCTAGTTCACTACAGAGAGCGATCTTTCTAGTTCAATCAGCTGTCGTGAACTAGTTCGTTCATATAGTTCACTCGGTCATTTAGTTCAGTACTTTACGCGGTCATTTAGTTCGTTAGTTCTTATAAGAGATAACGAGATGAGAAAATCGGTTTGATATTTAATTGGTAATATCTAATACTGAATACATGATTAAATTATATATTGTTAGATTTTTAGTAACATTTTTTTCCATTCTTAATTTTTTTTTATAATAAAATATATAATTAACCTACCTATATATATTTATCACAATATTAAGAAAGTAGAGTGTCCAATATAAGGAGGTGTATTCGAACGTAATCGGCGGAGGAAAATGCATTGTAAAGCTTACACTCACGTAAGTACCAAACGCTTGTTACATAAATTCTACTACTCATTACGGAAAACGAGAAATTACGAAAAATTGTTTTGAAAAATTGCGCTTGTTTTATATAAATGAAAGAAAATTCCAGTACCTTTCCAAAACCAATGACATGTAGCTATCTGCTACAGTTCATGAGATATAGTTCTGAAATTTCAAACTTTAAAGACACATAACTCGGAAAAAAAACGAGAGCTCCACTGATATTGTTGTTGTGGTCCCAACAATATACAAACAACAACGACAACAAAAAGAACTAAAAAATCGGAGTTATGTCATTGTGCCTGAATTGTGCCAAGATTTCAAATAAATATTTCGTTTGGAAACATCCTTTGAAATTGATCTAACGAACTGAAACATACAGAAAAACTAACGAGCAGCTGAACTGAAACGAACTAACGAACTGCTGAACTAAAAGAACGAAAGACCTACTGAACTAGAAGACCGACTGAACTAAAAGACCGAGTGAACTAAAAGAGCGACTGAACTAAAAGAGCGACTGAACTAAAAGACCGAGTGATCTAAAAGAGCGACTGAACTAAAAGACCGAGTGAACTAAAAGAGCGACTGAACTAAAAGACCGAGTGAACTAAAAGAGCGACTGAACTAAAAGACCGAGTGAACTAACAGAGCGACTGAACTAAAAGACCGAGTGAACTAAAAGAGCGATTGAACTAAAAGAACTAAGAAGTGTGAACTAGATCTCATAGTTCACGCAAGTGATTCGTTCAATTGAACTAGTTCGTTCACGAACTACCCAACTCTACCGGACAATAATAGGGTATTTTCGTTGTATGAATTTACGGTAGTGGGAGTAGTTTTCTAGGTTTGCTTACAATTCATGCTTCCAGCGGTGCAATAAAAACTATGCACATATTTCCAGTTTTCAAAGATCTCTCGTATCATAAACACAATAAGTTTATTTGCAAAGATTTTTCCCCTATTTATTTACTAATTTTATTTATTTATTAATTTATTTAGTATTTATTTTATTGATACAACTGATACATTCATATGTATTTATAAGTATTTATCCTTATATTATTTATATTTATATTATAAGTATTTACGTATTTAAAAACAGCTCAGATAGGGGAAAGTGTGGAAAAGAAAGACAATTTTGAAATTGAAAATAAATTTATAAATAATAAATATAATTTTCTACTTACCAAGATTCATAGTTGGAATTGAACCAAGCATTATTTTTCGCGTTGCAATACAAGATTGGTCAAAGTGGCGACTACAAATTCTTGAAGAATTTTCTAACACAGCATTTGAGATTTACAGATTTCCACACCAAATTTTTAGTAGTTGGGTATCTTTTTCAGGAAAGCGATACATATAAATATCTGTGGAGGTTTTGCCTTCACAATTATCCACAATACACCATTTCTTGCAATTCATTTTAGAGAAAAAATTCACGGCAATCAAAAATTTGACTGAGCAGTTCTGAGTAGTACTGCAAGAGTTTTGAATAGTTGCAGAAGTAACTTGGTACCCTACATCCGGTCTAGTTTCAAAAAAAATTTGTTCTCGGAAATCCAAAAATTTTGTTGGAGTTCTGAATAGCACCCCCAGAGTTCTGAAGATTTGGTTTAGTGACTTTATGCCCTATCGCCAGTATTTAAATAGTTATGGCCGATTTTGATATTTTTTTCTTGAAATTCATGTTTTTCGGTCTTATTTTTGTAGAACTGTCGTTGAAATTTATACGTATCAGAATATATCTGTGAGTGCTATCGGGAACTCTAAAAAAAATTTTTTAAATTAAAAAAAAACAATTTTACAATTCCGTAATTTTTTTTAGAGTTCTGGATAGCACCCCCATAGTTCTATAGAAGATTGTACTACACGATATATCTATCAATAATAGTTTAAGATTTATGGCCGATTTTCATATTTCAAAATGTGAAGTTAGCACCCCAAATTTTGAAATTACTTTTTTTTGGCTTAATTCGCCAGAACTATTTCCGAAACTGGTAGAGAACTCCAGAATTATTTGGGGTGCAATTAGAACTCCAAATAAAAGTGAACTTTTTAAAAAATGAGGTGCCAACTTCACAGACATAACTTACAGCCTTATTCCAAGAGTCACGGTGACTAAGACGACAATCGTCTCTGACGAGTCACGACGACGTAACAGACCTATTCCAAGAGTCACGGAACTCGTCTCGTCTTGCTCTTACGTCGCGGTCACCGGACTTTACGTTTATTTTACAGCCATTGTTATTTGCCAAAAAGGTTTGTGCATAAGATGCAAATTTTAGTGATGGTAGACGAAAATATTATAATTGAGGTTAATTTCAATTAATGAAAACCTTATAAATTTGTTTTTTTTGGCAACAAACGTTGACAAAATATAGAATAAACTTGGCAAATTATATTTAGATTGATATAAGTGCTATTGTATATTATTTCGTTTAAATTGTAGCAAAAAATTGTTTTTCTCTTTTTGTTAGTTTGCAACCATGAAGCAAATGGTAAACAAAGACAGTTTCAATTCCACGCGGAGAATTGAGCAATGTTAAAATGCTTTTATAAGTGTTTTTAAACAAACACTTACATAAAACATAAAACAACACACTGCATTTTTATTTTGTGCGTTGAGTTGTGCGCGAAAATATGGACTCTGTCGATTAATTTTTGGTTGTGGAAATTTCGTGAATTTTGTTTCCTTTCCTAGAATCATTATAAAAATTATCAGTTTCATATACAGTCGAACTTCCCTATAGTGAATCTCCACGGGGACAGACAATTATTTCACTATATAGAAACTTCATTATACAGAAATATTTTTTTGTGTGTTCTGTGATTCTGTGTTCTTGATTTGAGTTCATAATAAGGAGAACTTCATTGTATAGAAGTTCACTATAAGGAAGTTCGACTGTATGTAGCTACATATAACTAAAAAAAAATATATAAAGCATAAATACGAAGTCCAGCTTTACATTGTGCACTAAATTAATTTATGTTTTGTATGAGACGACAACTAAAAAGCACTCGTCTTATTTAAGACGATAATCGTCTCTAAATCGTCTCTTAGAATACCTCAAGACGACCAAAGTTTACGTCGTTGACGATTGAGAGACGATTTTCAAGACGACCGTGACTCTTGGAATTCCAAAGACGAGTGAGAGACGATTTAGACACGATTTAGAGACGACGGTGACTCTTGGAATAAGGCTATTAAAGTTATTTAGAATTCTTATTAACCCATTAATTCCCAAGCAGTTAAATTTTGCGAATTCTGCAGTGATATTTAAATCTCTGTCCTTAAATGCAACTGAAATTAAGAGTCTTGGAGCAAAAAAAAATATTTTCATTCAGAAGTTAGTTTTTAGAGCTGTGCTAAAAAATAGGACGATGGGGGTTCGAGGTAATAAAATAAGAGAAGACACATTTTTTACTGGATACATTTTATTTCAGTATAAATATTAGAATTACATTTTGAATGCGTATATGCAATACCTACTTCGTGTGATAAGGCGCAAAACAATCAGTGCACAATGTTTTGTCACATTTGGCACAAAAGGTAATGGGTTTCTTTTTACAGTTTTATCCCTGACACCGCCTTTGCTTCTGTCTTTTTAACATATAATGACTCTTATTGTCATACCTTGTAGGATTTAAAAGTATTGCAGCAGTTCCCGAAGATGGTTTCGATATGTGGACTTCAACTTTATTGTTTTTAATCAAACCGAAGCAAACACGTCTTCTGAAGTCCAGAAGTGAGATAGTTTCGTCCGTATGTACGAAGCTGTAAATTATCCAAGCATTTACCATTGCCATGTCCAGGATTCTTGTAAAAATTGGGCAATACCATTTCTTTCCTCGAAACCGTATCGCATATTTAGAAATAAGCCAATCGTGTTTGTCAACGCCTCCCATATTTTTGTTATAATTTTTAATTAGATTTGGTTGATCTACGGTAATTTTTGCTTTGTCTTTTCTAGAAAACCTTGTTGTTTTGCAAAAAGGTTTTTATCGAATCGGTGATCGCAATATCCACGCTGTTGCCTCCTCATTTCATGCTTTGTCATAATAGGGCATTTCTTCATTCGATTTTCACGAACAGTTCCAGTTGCTCTGAAGCCCTTGCGCTTTAAATCAATTAGAAGATCTATGCTAGTAAAAAAGTTATCGAAGTAAACTACATGCGAATTAGGTTCTGTGCACACTTCAAGAAGCTTCTTTACAACTCTGGCTCCTAGACCATCAGTTACACTATTACGGTCATTGGAAGAGATTATTTCTTTTCCAGTATATAACGAAAAGTTATAGCAATAACCACTTACTCCGCAGAGAGCCCAAAGTTTGTAACCAAATCTTACAGGTTTCCCTTTTATAAATTGTTTTATGCCATGATGTCCAAAGTATTTGACAATCATTTCATCAACGGCCAGGTTAGATTACGAAAACATTAAATTTGCGGAAAGCATTATTTATTTTATTTAACAATGGCCTAATTTTAAATGCTTTGTCATTTTTATCAATGTTTCTGTTATCATTAAAATGCAGGTACGATTTAATTTTTTCAAATCGATTGCGAGACATTGCATCTGTAATAAATGAAATATGAACATCCTCGTCTCGGGACCAGTACAATTTACTTTGTGGCAAGTGATGATATGAGGAGAAAATCAATATTCCAATGAATACTTTTAGCTCACTTAGATTAAATTAAAAGTTGAATCATTTTTTGAATTTGTTGCGTAATTTAAGGTCTCCTTCACAATAAACTCCAAAATATAAATAGAGAGAACATCTTCAAAAATCTCTAAAGCCGATTTGCCGCCTAATTGCTTTACCATTGCTTCCAAATTATGTTTATAGGAATCGGATTCATTTATACATTCGGAATATGTAGGGTGACACTTACGCCAATGAAAACTTCTTTGCGCACGCGATGCCACTCCAGGCGATTCATTTTCATTGCGTTGTGGGCTATTTACTGTAGCAGAAAATTCAACCTGACCGGCTACATCTGTTATTGGCACAATATCCATTTCGTCATCGTTTCCTTCATCTATATCGCTGACTTCATCGATAAGATCAGGAGGTAATACAGGTATTTCAATATTGTCCAAGTCTTCATCGCTTGAGTCCTCATCCTTTATTTCCTGCAGGTATTCTGATATTTCTGAGATCGTCAAAGCCTTTTTATATTTCATCTTTATAGGTTCCATAATCTACAGAGTACGAAAATATTCAGCTTCGCGGCACATTACATAAGTATAAACGCTTTTTCAGCTTACCTTCAAAATAATTCGCTACAATTAGAATTTAACTAAACGTTTTCAAATTAGGTAACACTATACACTGCAACTGTTGCTATTGAAATGATTTTATATTATTTATTACACGCGATCAAACACGACTATTCAAATCAAATTGCCAGATATATATGAAATGTCGTTTTTCTGAGCTTATCCAATTCTTTATGCGGTACTGTGTTATCACAGTTCCAAGAATTTGATTCTCTTAGTTGATTCTCGTAGCAGACTTGAACAAGCATGCATTATTCGATATGCACCAAAATCGCCACCAGAACTAACTCATCTTCCCATTGTCATATTTATAGGACAGCACTTTTTAAAAGCACGTACAATCCATTCAAACTTTCAGATTATTAGGAAATAATAATTTTTCATTACTTTATAATATTTTATACCTCTTGTAAGCAAAATTTGTAAAATTTTATATCAATTATAGTAAAATATATAGACCACAAGACAATAAAAGTTGATAGAAAACATAACCTTTTTAAGAGATTTATTAAAAATTACATATTGATAAAAAAACTTTTTAAAAAATTCTATACGCAAGAGAATTGATGTGAAATATGATATAATATATAAAATAGTATTATATTTAAGATATATAACAAGAAAAAATTAACCAAATATGGTGTCATATATATAGGACGATGGTAAGTAATGGGTTAAAATACGAAAATAAAGCACAGTATAAACTTCAATAAATAAAGGGTTTTCCAATAAGAGGTGTAATTTTGATATTCAAAGAAAAATACCATTTTTTGAGATAAATTATCGCATGTTTATTTCGTAATAAAGAGGAAGGTATGCCGTTAATAATGAAAAACAACATCAGCCAAATGGCCACCACGACCACGCTTACAGGACCATATCCTTTTCAGGAAATTTTCCATAACCAAATCGCAAAGTGGCTGCCCTATGTCCTCGATAGCCTCACGAATTCCATCTTTGAGGTCTTGAATCGACGCTTGGGGCCCCAAAGGAAGAAGTCGCAAGGTGTTAAATCACAAGATCTCGGTGGCTTTTACTTTTCCCGTAAAAGATCAATGGTTTCGTTGCTTGTGTGGCACGTAGCGCCGTCTTGTTGAAAATAAACGTTGTCCAGATCAATACCATCTAACTCCGGCCATAAAAAATCATTAATCATCTCTCATTCCAAAGAACGACGAGGAATGGACAAACCTGGGTTATCCTCAACACTTTGGGCTACAGCAGCAATATTCTCAGTTGTTCTTGAGCGACGTGCATGGGTTTTATTCTTCACATCACTAACTTGTCCCAACAGCTCGAATTTTTCCACCAATTTCTGTATTGCGGTCCGACAAGATGCTTCAAGACGGCCCAAAAATGCTTTAGTTTTGCGAACTGTGATTGCAAAATTTTCACCATTTTTGTAGTGAATTTTAATAATTTCATATCATGTTTCCACCGAAGATTAACTGCTACTAGATTTTCGAAAATCTACTCAGATAATCAGGTCGTCTCCACCAAGTTAAACAGAAGCGAGCTGTCATTTGATTGTTTACATTAGTGTTCTCAAGCAAACAAATACTTACGTTGTCTTTTTAAATAATTTATTTGAAATATGTATGAATGAGGTCGATAATATTTTAGTTCTGACTTCAAGTATTAGTTTGGAAAGAAAGAAAATGAAATATAACCAGAAAGAGTGTTAACTTCGGCCTGGTCGAAGTTCACATACCCTACACACGTTTGCTTAAAAATTAGGCGTGGCAATGGTCTAATTTTTTTCCTTTTCAATCTCAAATAGCCTGTGATGACAGAGAATATTCGTGCCAAATTTGATGAAAATATCTCTATTCGTTCTTCTGTAATCGAATTTTATTTAATTAGTGGGCGGACCACGCCCATTTGTGGTAGTCTTTTTTTGATCAGAGACAGTGTACTTCTGGACAAAATTTCGACCTCAAATTCGTTTTACAACCTGGGAAATTGAGCTATAAGCATAGATGAATTTACATTCACCATAAAAAGTAGGCGTGGTAATGGTCCGATTTTGCCCGTTTTCAATACCAATGAGTTTCTAATGTTAAACAATATTCGTGCCAAATTTGATGAAATTATCTCTATTCGTTCTCCTGTAATCGAGTTTTATTTAATTAGTGGGCGGACTACGCCCATTTTTGGTAGTCTATTTTGGTCAGAGACAATGGACTTCTGGACAAAATTTCAACCTCAAATTCTTTCTACAAGCTGAGAAATTGAGCTATAAGCTATAATTACTTTTTAGTAATAAATAAACTCTATTGAAAAAAATTGTATAAAATTGATTAAAACATTTCGTATACCTAATGTAATAAAATCGAATGTTATAAATAGTTTTATACTTCACACCCAGAATTTTTAGAGTGTAGAAATAAGGAAGATAAATATAGAACAGTATATATATTCTTGATCAATGTCATCTCTGAGTCACGCACATACGCCTTTTAAATAAAAAAATTCAAAACAAATGACTCATGCAATACCGAGACTATTTCCATTCAGTTGTAATCTATAAATTCAATAAATCATGATAAATTCCAACTTTTCATCAATACACGTCTCATAAAAAAGCGAAAGGCGGATAGAAATAGGAAGCGTAATGGCATCTAAGTTTATTCTGGAAACTCTTACTTCCAATTTTAAAAAACCTTTCCTATCGTACACATTTTAACTATTTAGACAAATAGACAAAAGCTTCAAAATTTTTTTCTTTCTGCTTCTTGCTTCTCATGGTTATTGGGGGGTGATACACGAATCATCATTGTGCGTGTCTCAAATAAAGCTTTAAAGTTGCTCACTGCTACACAACAAAATATTATACATGACTCAAATTCGTGTACGTGCAAGCGGTTGAGAGTGGGTTTGTAAGCGCTTTCATTTCAACGAAAGCACTGTACGGAGTGATTGATTTGACGTGTCAGTAGCAGCAGCAATGTTGTCGTTCACGTACCATCTGTTATACCTGCATTCGCATTAATCGAATTTTTTTAATTGTATTTTCTATTATTATTTCCTGTAATGACCTTCAACTGTTTTTTACATTTTCGCCAGCCTCCTTTTTTACAGGAATTTCCAAGTTGAAAAATGAACAACGGGCGAAAGGGTTAGGATATATAAAAAATAGAAAGAGAGCAAGAGGCATGGCGACCTTTTTTGTATTTTGTTTTTTATTTATAATTTTATAATTCTAAAAGACGTTTCATCCTTTCCTCTATATTTCCAAGAAAATTCGTTGGTTATGGGTAAATATTTATTTTTTTATGGGTCATTTTTTTTTAAATAGGAGTACGGGGGCTATTTTTACATTTCAAAAATAAATTGCTAGAGCTACAATGGATAATAAAAGAAAACGAACCTACTGCAATAACAGTAAATTTCTAAGAAAACAAAGAAAAATAAAACAACGAATTAATTTATTTATTACAATTGGTTTGATAAACAGTAAAAAAACGGACGGCTTTTTAATACATTTTTTTCTTGCTACCTGCATGTATGTTCGCTTCCCCGAAGTCCTTGCTGCGGCTGCTGTGCATAGTAAAACAAAAATGAAAGCACAAGAGATAAGAAAAATTTTCAAACCGTGCTTCGAGTTCTGTATGCATGTGTTTGTTTGATGATCGTGAAACAGCCAACATTTTTGCATCAAATGTTATGAGGGTTTGGAGGGTTGGGGGGCTGTTCTTGCATAAAAAGAAATCAGTCCTGCTTACTTTCGTTCATAAATGATTATGCGTAAGAAGAGTTAATCGATGTAGCAATGTATGCCAAAGGATGTGCGAACGATTGGTCGATTTGTGGATTAAAGCGGTCGATGAGAGCGAATGGAATCGTCTTTTTTGTTCTTTTACAATAACAAACTGCACATATGACTTTTTGTGTACTTAGCAAATAGATTCAGGAGCTTCTTTAGTTGAACAGGATTACTGGGATATGTGCATTAATGTATTTTATTTATTATATTTTGTTAATTTTGATAACTAAACTCCAGAATCTTAAAACGAATGAGAAAATTCTGTTAAAATAGCCCTCTAATTTAATATAATATTTTTCTATCTTAATTTGGAACAAATGCAGAACCATATATGTAATGTAAATAATATTTAATGTCCTTTAATATTAATAATTAAAATTAAATTAACCTCATTCAGAGTTCTTACTAAACCACAACACGTAAAAAATACAAACGAAGTTTTGTACAATGAAACGAAGAAATTCGTTTTTATCTTCGGTTTTCTACAATCTGTTTAATGCAATCTCTTTACAAATACATATATGCTCGTTGCTGCAAACAACGAGCATGTATCATAAAGAGATTACAAAGGCGAATTCAACGCTGAGAAATTTTGATTTGGAGTTCCGACGATTAGGGACATACCGATTGGTTCGACTCGAACTGCTTTTGATAATGTTTGATGCTTATAAGGTTGTTGAATTCTGTATGACTTCGTATTTGAATATGCGTAAGAAGAGTTAATCGATCGAGCACTCGGTTGCCAGATAAAGTATGAAAGAAAGAATCGATCAATTTGTTGCGTACAGCGGGCAATGAGAAGAACGGTGCAAGAGAAGAACGATTCGTCTTCGTTTTGTTCTTTCACAATAACAAAACATGCACAGCCGTCCGTCCGCCGAACAAACAGATTTGCTTTCAATTTTACATTTTATGGCTTTTGAATGAAATTTTTGCTTTTTCTAGCTTCGCTGCGTACTGTTGAAGAATTTGGATAAGCAGAAGATATATTTATTTTAATCGATATATCAAATTATTTTATGCGGTATACGAATAGGTAAGAAATGGTAGGAAAATTATTGGAAATATTTCGGAAAAAGTATTTTTTTATTACATGTCTTACATTATATTAATTTATTTACGAAATAAAACGAATAATACCGAAAATAGGTTAAAGAAAAGCTCTGACAATATATTTTTCGTTATACCGAGGGTCTACTGTAAGTATATTTGTATTTGCATTGTATGATATATTTGCGTCTATAACGTCTATATTTAAAACAATATTCGACAAAAGCTGCCATCGCATAAATATAAAAAGGATGCTAATAGCGGCGTGCAGTGACCAAACAAATACCAGCTACCTGGATTGGTTCGAGTCATTAGGTCCTTGCTTTGAACACAGGAAAATAATTTTAGATTTCCTAATCACTGTTTTAATTAGGAAAAACAGCAGGTGGCTGAAAGAAAAATTTGTACATGCAGAGTCAAAAAGGAAATCGGACGTTATTAAAACCAAACGCAGTACCAAAATGCAAAGACTGTTGAAGTCCTGAACCTTTAAACAGAACACGTTCTAATAACAATTCAAACTCATGTTCTAATAATTATTGTTTTCTTTGGAGTTATATTCTACTTTTATTCACTTATCATTCTTTTCTTTGATGATTTATTGAAAATGAATTTAAATACATACATACATATTAGTTAATTTTTGAAGTTATATATATACAATATATATATATATAAAGTTAAAGCTATGCTGGGAATGTAGATCGTGCCAGCGCTTTACAAAGCTTAGACACTGAAACAGTAGCAGAACGAAGCTAGAAAAAGCAAAATTTCATTCAAAAGCCATAAAATGTAAAATTGAAAGCAAATCTGTTTGTTCGGCGGACGGACGGCTGTGCATGTTTTGTTATTGTGAAAGAACAAAACGAAGACGAATCGTTCTTCTCTTGCACCGTTCTTCTCATTGCCCGCTGTACGCAACAAATTGATCGATTCTTTCTTTCACACTTTATCTGGCAACCGAGTGCTCGATCGATTAACTCTTCTTACGCATATTCAAATACGAAGTCATACAGAATTCAACAACCTTATAAGCATCAAACATTATCAAAAGCAGTTCGAGTCGAACCAATCGGTATGTCCCTAATCGTCGGAACTCCAAATCAAAATTTCTCAGCGTTGAATTCGCCTTTGTAATCTCTTTATGATACATGCTCGTTGCTATGGGTGGTCAGCACTGCTGCAAAGCATACGAAAGCAGGGTTGCCAGTTCAACGTTTTTGTTTTCATAATTTAAGTAATTTAAGATTTTTTTGGGCAATCTGTATAATTTTTTTTTAATTTTTTTGAAATGGAAATGGATGACTAAAAAGTAGAGAATAAATTATATTAAAAAAAACTTTTAAAATAAATAACTTTTATAAATAAAATACACTTAAAAGTATAAAATAAATCTTCCTTTCTCAGTGATGTAAGAATGGATGAAACTTTTCTTATTCCCTGAGACAGAAAAAGTTATATTATATTTTTTAGTGTTTAATTTTACAAAAGTTGTTTATTTTAAAAGTTTTTTAAATATACTTTATTATTTTCTAAGCTAATCTAATAGAAAAATAAATCTAATAGAAAAATAATTCTAATAGAAAAAGCAATCGTAGTCGCCGGATCGCTAAAATGTACTTACTACAAACCTTACTATAACCTGCATAGAAACGAGGATAAAACCTGGGTTAGCAGCATTTGTATGGAGCAGACGTGTATAGTTCAATTGCAAAACAGTGTTAAACATGAAAGCATATTAGCGATTTTGATTAAAATTAATGTGTGTGCCAATTCTATTCAATAACAATTGATTCAACGGGATCCGAAAAATTACAGCCGCGGCATGCATTTCGACTGCACGAAATCGAAGAAGTCGATGTTGATTACGTGATTTCGGAAATCGTACGTGAACTTATGATATTTCGGATATGCCTTGTGCTTCAACATTGCGTGGTAGAATCCTTTACGTTGCATCTCGATCAGTAATCGTCGGCGGTGCTCCTGGTGGCGCCGTCTCCAACTCATTTTACTCACCAGTTTATGGAACTTGATGCGTAATTCCGGATGAAGGTAGTATTCAAGGGCACTGAAATACATTGCGACGTCATCAATGTTTTGCTGCTCATTATTTAATATAACCACTCACTCTCTAACATGAACACGCGTTCGCTTGAAAGTGATCGTGTCGAAGGGCTCCAGGAATTTTTTTATCTCCTCTGAATTCAGTAGTCGACGGGGTATTTTGCAGTAAAAGCTGTACGTAGGAATAAATGTTTGGCTTTTTGTTAAATGTTTGGCTTTTTGTTATATTATAAGACATGTACGTACATACATACATAAATAACTCTAATTATACAATAACTTAGACGTACATGCATGGTTTTAATTACAAATTTTACCGCCGTTTAGTTTAAACAGTTCAAAGAGGAAGAATGCTTTGGCAGCTATGTACCTAGCGCTGTTACATAGAGCTACATATAAACTTACTCAACGCCCATCACCCTTGGCAAGTCAATTGAAAATCGTGGTTTCGGTTTGCGGCCTTGAAAATGCGGAAACTTTTTCATGTCCTGTTCGAACCATTCGTATTTGTTGCTCATTAATGCTGTAACGTTGCAAAAGCCTCTCATATCGATTGTGACATTGCCTGCGCTGAAGCTGTAGTCACCCAGCGGAGGAAGATGTCTATAGAACTCAAATCCTTTAGGTTGTACAAAATTATAAGAGTTTAATGACACGTTTTGTAGGCAGCTAGTTGCAACCTGCCTTGAAAATTTGTACAGTCATCGTTGTTTTTCTGCAGGAAGTAGAGATCTGAGTAGACTGGTTTTCTGTAGTTCTTGAATGTCGATATAATTTGTACGAATTCTTGAAACAAGGAGCATATGTCATCGTCGAATTGAAAGCCAAGACTTAGAATGTCGCTGTTGGAAAGGAAGAATGCTATTTTCGATGTTTATACGGTGCGAGTAAATTAAACGCACTAACCGAAGTTTACCACATTTCTTGTCATAACGTTCGACAAGCGCATTTATCTGACAGCAGTCGTCGTTTACCTTTATTTCGACATCATCCCCTATGCTTATTTTAATAGCTGGCTTTGGTATCTCCAGCATTTGTTCGGCGTTTCCATCTATATGCTTTGCATACAGAACTGTACTTTTCGGTTTGCATCTATCCGATGCAGTTATATCACTGGCGTCAGCCTCATCATCGCCTCCGGAAAGTGTGCTCTGCTCCAAATCTTCCAGGCTAATCTGTACCTGGATATTATCAGCAGCGAAAATGTTCATTAAAACATGGATATCATTGATGTAGTCGTTCAAAATTAGAAAATTAACCGCCGCATAGCATTTATGCTGCATTAGAAACTTATCGTTTTGGTAACAAACGTATCGTGTGTCTTCAGCTGGCAAGTGCTCCTCTTCAATTTCATGCAGGATGTACTTCCCATAGAATTGCACATGACCTTTGGCTTTGGTAGTCCTCTTATGATTATTGTCCTGCTTGCCCAACGACTTAGCGCTCATCTTGGTCGTGGACTGGGACTTGGTCGCTGTCTGGGAACTCTATACATCAGAGCGGTATAGAGTTAATAGGCTTCATCCGAAACTAGCTCCCGACTTACCGATTTCTCGACTCTCTCGTTTTCTTCAGCTTCCTCCATTTTATGCGAAGAACTACCACTGATGCGTGAATCTAAACAAAGCAGATATTTAAAAGGCATTAAGTTCAAACGTTTTTGCTCACGCACCGAACTCATCTTCGAAATATATGTTTTCGATAATATCTTTTAGGCCGGTGGTAATAATGGTACCGTCACTGTGAAAGCATTTGAGGGCATCTTTTGTCCATATTAATTTGACACCGTCACTGCGCATAGCGTAGCTCTCATTGGCGAAGTAGTCATGCCATTCCTTGTTTTCTAGTGAGCGCCTCTCAAAAACCTGAAGGAAGAAATGCTGAAATGATTGCGAGGACCCACTACAATTGTACCACATACCTTTCCTTTGAGTGTCAATTCAATCTTTCGTCCGACGGTTGTTGTCACTTTGAGATGTAAATAGTTAAGTCCATACCTAGCGATTATATTGTCCACGAACCTCAGCTCGTTTTTAATACTGTGCAAAAGCATTTCTTTGCGCCTTTTCCTAGAGCTCTGTTTAATCAACACTTCCCCAGTAAAATTTTCGTTTCCGAGTCTAGGGATCGTCTTAAATTTACTTTGTCTGGTGATACCATCCCCAAGGTTTTCTGAATTTTGTGTAGTTGGATCAATAGAAGTTTGTACAAAACTATCTTCCTCCTCCTCCTCCTCCTCCTCCGCAACTAATTCATATTGGAACAACTCGTAGACTTCTCCATTATGTCGTAAAATACGCACCACGTCTTCTGGACGATAGTGGACGATAACTGCACCTTCAGGTATCATCAGACGACGTGCTTCGTCATTCACTGTGTCCTGAAGATTCCATATCTGTTCGGAATAATCACTATGAAAAAAGACGCCCAAACTATTGGGATAGTTTAGAACTATCTGCGCGCACTCATCTTCCTTGCCAAATACGCGACAAGTTATATCGTTCCTGGTCCTAATTTGTATGTTTCGGGAAATACCCTGTTGCCAGTGCCGCGGGCGGCAGAAGTTGATGCTGCATTGATTGATCTTCAGGTGTATGTTTTTGTTCACGTCGTTCATGCAAACGCGGTCCTCATAGAGCTTCAAATGGCCCTCCTCGAAGTGGTACAACGACGAATTAATAGAAATCTCTTGATGGATGTCTTCCAAGTTATAGCCTTGAAGCAAAGGATGACCTGGCGGTAGACCAACGAAGTCGGCCTGTGAGGATCTACGTTCTTCTTCTAGTCCGGTTTTGCGCCTTGCATTCCCTTGTAGCCCTGCACTCAAGTCATTATCTTGCGTTAGGCGTTGTAGTTTTTGGGCTTTTAATGATTTCGGCCGTATGAATATGTTTGCATCTATTGAAAACGAGGGTTTCCTCTGTATAACATTGATATCCTTTAGCTTTTGAGCTTCAATGTCTGATTTACGGTATTCCTTGATAACTAAGTCCTTAAGGAAGGCTTCCATCTGGAAAAGCGTGAAGTCTCGGAAACAAAGACGCGTTGGCAAAATCATCATTCTCTGCTGATGCACGACCTCATTATAGCGGCGCCTGAAATGATATAGTATATAGCCAGGGTGCAAGATGTCCACCTGGTAGTGATCGTATTCCGTCAGCAGCTGCGTCAGGCGCTGTATCACGCTATCATGTGACAGGAAGAGCTTGCAAAATTGCGGGAGAAAGAACGGTTCCAGTTCTTTCTCCGGCGGATTTACCCGGACACAATCCATGACGTAAGTTGAGAGGATGTATCGCCGCACAATATTGTACTCCAAACAACTTTGGTGGATGTTAGAAAACTGATCAAAGCTCATATAGCTAACCAAGGAGGATAGCAACGGATTGCTTCGATCGATCACCAGGCGTTCGAATCTTTTGATTTTCGTAATGCTGTTGAAAGCATTCTTAAACGTCGACGCCAGTGCTCCTTGCGAGGAGAATATTGAGGTTGTCCAAAGTCCGGTCGACAGCAGGGCTTGATATTCGGGAAGTGCCTCGTCAGGCAATTGCACAGTGCTTATCAATCCTTCCAGAAACATAACAATCGACGCAACATCCGTGGCGGCGGCTGGAATTGGCGACTTCAAAAAGTGTCCTTGAATATTAAGTGATTGGGCTGTGTTGACTAGGTCCTGTAGTTTGACTCTTCTATCCATTTCAACATTCGTTTCAACGAAAGGGGCCACATAGTAGAGTTGGTAGTATTGATGCAGCAACTCCACGTCGTACAAATGCCAGCTTAGCTCATCGTATATCTGGGCGGCATACTTTTGCGCCAAGCATCGCGAAATGACGGGCAGAGGCTGTTGCAGCAAGCCAACGGGCTTCATGATATTAGGAATGCGCAATGAATCGAAAGAACTTGTTACGTCTTGCACAATATGGCGCAGGTACTTCTCATAGCTAGGTCTTGGAACGAGTCGGTCGTAAGCGGTCCTCTGCGGGATGTAGTGAATTATGGCCTGCATCGGCTCATTGGCCCTAGTGTGGGCCAAAGGAGAGACGACGAAGAAGTAACAAAGAAGGAAATAGATATGTAAATTTAGTTGCTATTTTGTTGGATAGAGCCAATAAATTTTCGAGAGCAGGCTCACCTAAGCATGATACATGGACACATTTGCAGTCATGACAGTGTGGGTGTGAGTATTTGTGTGTGTGTTCCTCTGTCGACCCAGTAGACTTGAATATTATTTGTGAAAATAATTCCGGGTGGAAAAAAACCGAACAATTTTTTTAGCTCATGGTCAATGAGGAATGTTTTCATCGAATTAGCAACTGAGCGAATCCAAAAAAGTTTAGTTTTGCGGGCTTAGAGAATTGTAAAGCATAAATAAAGAGTGTATTTCTACTGGGTCCTTACAGTAAAGTTTGCTGTAAGTTTTTCTGAAGTGTATGTAAATCTTGAGTGTTTCCAAGACGTATAAGTTGTCATGCAAGCAACACATCGGCAGAAACTCTGTATTTAAACTGCAATTTATTGTAGGACTCTTGTGTTTGCAGAATTCGAGTGCCCATCCTGCTGGCAAGCAGACGGCTTGATTTACGAAGCGAGAATGCGCCTCCTTGGAAGGATTTGCAACAACCATTTTCTCTACTGCATTGTTTGCAGGTGTCAATGCAGATCTCAACTCGAACACTAACATTAACACCAGCAAAAGCAAATACTCATAGGTATGTACCTCAATAAATCCAGATAAAGTTTGTTCGTGTTGCTGCCCAGGAGCACTATGAAGAGCTTCGCAGACAGCGGTTCATCCTCGATGTACTAGAATTTAAAGCAGAATATGTGGAATAATAAGTTTTAACATACGGAATCTTTCGCGCTAAACCATTTTATTAAAATAAAATGTCATTCATCGCGGCAAGATACTGAAATGAAATCTCAAGATATCCATAATTTTGGAGCATTTATATGAGATGCTCGTTATTTTTCCGAAGTTATGGAATTCGCCAGAAGAACTCAAACACATCTATTTACCTTGCGCTTTGCGATCGGCTTTTCCTTGCCCACCCTGTTGTGCTCCTTCGCTACGGTCACTGGGCACACCAGTTCGACCGGCTTCTCAGGGAACTGTGAAGGCCGAGCAGACTTTTGTTTCTTCTTGTCGGATTTCTCGGGTATCTTATCGAGAGGCCTCTTGCTCGTGCCAGTCTTCATACCTTTCAGATTCGTGGTTCCTTGTGTGGGGGGGATATTCTCCTGCCAGTACTTAAACAGATCGAATCGTTGTTCAGATTCGATTTGTTTTGTAATATCCTCGTACTGCTGCCGACGTTGCTCAATAGCTGCCAAAGCCACAGCCAATTCATCCACTGAATGCTGCAAAGAGTCTGCTGCGAAAGTCATATCCATCGGACCATCATAAAAGACGAGTCAAGATGTTACCTTGTCGGGTGCCCCTACTCTTGGGGAATAGTTTGCGATACTCCTTCACCTCCTCGTCCATATCGATAATTAACACTTTTCGCCTGAGGCCTCCCTTAACGTGTTCCACGAATCTTTCGCGAATGGGCACCAAGCCAGTTCCATGGAAATGCACGAGGAAGAGTTTGTAGTTTTTCTCGCGCAGGCCGCGCTGCGAATTTCGAACCCGCTGTTAATAATTCGATTACTGCGCCTACCGCACTAACCGGTTATGTGACTGCTTACCTCGGAAATGGGTCTGCTTCTGCTGCTGAGTTTGCTCATTTATTCGGCTTTTAGCAGATAAAGTTAGAAAATAAAATTGATGAAATATGAAATATGAAATTAAGACAATTACGTAAATATTATTATTAAGGCAATGAAATCAATTGTCAAAAGTCTGTATCTGTATTCTGAGTTGTGTAGAGTTTTTTAGGGTTGCCGGCGATTTAAAATCCTCATCTCATTTTCCCAAGAGCTCGCTTGCACCTCGCCTTTGCCATTCAGCCAGCACGTCTGACGTGTCCCGTGAATTAGGATGCGGTTACCATAGGAAGCCATCTTTGATGCCGGTTCTTTGATGTGCCACTCAGTTTCCTCAAAGTGCAACAATTAAATGCAATGCAAACAAATGGACGAAATGCAATAGGAAGCCGCATAACGTAAACTTCGTCCGACTTCCGTTGCAATGCAATCAAAGCTTGGCCAGCTCATGATGCGAATCTGAAGAAATCATGGCGACGCCATGGGGACAAGCGTCCTAGAACAGTTCAGTCACGTCCGAAGCCACGCCAAATGCGTTGCAGGCATTAATTGCATTTGCATCAGGTTGCACTTTCAATTTGATTGCAAGTGAGTTGAGTTAAGCTATCACGTTGCACTGAAAGCGAAGAATTGAGCCTTTGACTCGAAAGCCGAGAGGCTTTCATACAATTAAAATTCCGACTCTTAGATTGGAGCAAACATTGTTTAAGGTGAGTTCTAATGCGCTCACCCACGATTATTTCAGCTATGAGTTGTACTGGGTGTGTCATCAAAAGTACATAATTAATTTGTCAATTTCTTCCTTGTCTTTCAGCCATATGCTGAAATATACATATGTATATTATCTCTAGAAAAATGCTGACCTCTGCATAAGTTTACCATAGAAACCCATTTTTTGCCATCTTCTCTCTCGATTTAATACAGTGAGCAGGTAGCATATTCACAACTCGTCCAACTCTTCGTCCAACTCTTCACCTCAAACCCTCTGATTGTAACAAGTCCCTTTTGCCACCCATGACGGAGGAAGAAGCTGCGTTTAATATTGCTTGGCAAATATTAGACTGTATTTGAGACTCTTTATATTATTTGCACAACCGCAACGCAAGTGCAAATATACACCAGTGCATCGCACACACACAGACTCCGGCAGACTAACACCCTTCCTTTTGAGGGACAGCAGTGCTTCAGCCTCGAAATCGGAAACGGCCGAGGCTTCAATGACTACGGCACATCATGGAGGCGGTCATGCTGCGAGGATATCTTTCGCTTCTTCTGTTGCCGGAAAGTCAGTGAGTCGGGAGAACGACTCGCTTGTAGTAAGTAGCTTGTGGCAATTAACGTGGTCAGTAATGGAGAGGCACCAACCAAACAAGCAACCAACAGCAAGAACAACAACTCAACGACATCGTCGCCCCCATTGGGGCTGAGTGAATCGAGCAATCGTGCTTATTACGTGCAATTGTTGCCGAGTTACGATGGCCGGAGGAAAGCAACAAATACTTTTTAAGTGGAAATTGCACAGCACATGAAAAAATGGGTGCTTAAGTTTCGAAAAAAGGATAAGCAAATAAAGGATAATTGGGATCAACTGCGAAGTCGGAACCAGGGTTAGGGTCCGAGAACAATTTTCAAATTCAAGCTGAGATTCATGAGTAATGAACTCGCAATTTGTGCAGTATTTAATATTGCAAACATTTCGTTAAAGGTACCTGAAGGCAGTATCTTTAGATTGATCTGATTGATGGTAAGATTATTGGCCGAATAGGTTAGTTTTGTGTGCTTCCTCTTATAAGCGTAAAAAAAGCTTGAGTAATCACTCAACTTTGGGTGTTGGCTATAAAAAGTGAAAAGCGTTCAAAGTGCTATCAGATGAAAATTTCTTGTATATCGGTCAAGAGAAACAATTGCAAGTGATGTGGTGTGAAGTGAAGTGGAAATCCTCCGAATTTGCAAGTCTAACGGAACATTAAAATCGTTCCTTTAATTAGTAGGATGGAATGAAGAGGGTAGTAAAAAGTGACAAATTCATTTGGAAGGTCAGAGTAATGAATGTTCTTAAATTGATTAAACAGGATGAAGAGTTCGTGTTATTATGTTTTGTGTTGGAATATAATTGAATGTAGAAATGTTCATTATCATGGGTAAATTTCAGTGGTCCCATTAAGTGCGGCAACCATTTCGGTAAACTGTGACGCTTTCAGTACCAGGATTTGTTCGTTGTAAGGGTTGTGCCACTCTCATGACATTCATGACAACAAATACATGTATTTTCCGTGCGAAAGATGTGATTTTTTCCTCGTTTAGGAATACATATGTACATTTTTCTTTTTCCGGTGACTTGATAAAAGCAATAAATAAAACAAACAACAATTAATCACTGTGAAGTCCAGATACTAATCAATGTTCCAGTGTTCGAAATCATTCTTACGAATCGCAATCAACTTCAAAGGAACATCGAAAACAAAGAATCCATTTCCATTTCCGCCAGAAACTATCGGCATGGAAGTCACACCCACCCGCTCCACTCTTCCGGCAGCCACACTCCTCACTCCACACATTAATTGCTCACTCACAGGACTTGTCGTCGGACTGTAACCGAACCTAGTAATCATAATTAATGAACGTCGGCTTTCTTGTACGCTTCCTCGAAGGCCTGAAGCTCTCCAGGAAAACAAACACTTCGCACTCCATAAATTCTGCTTGTAACACAGAAATAATATAGTTTTCCCCATTCGGCGCTTCGGAACAGTTTCAATTAATTAAAAGGATTAAAATCTGGCCAAAAGTAGCGGGAAATTCAACAAATGTCAAGCGAAACAAGATTTATTTTTCTGACCCACATTTCTGTGCAAGCGAGAGGGCAGACATGAAAGCAACCCCTGCGGAGTGCCGTCCACTCGGTTCGGTAAGTGAATACGCATGAAATGCGTATGAATAAAGGCGAGCCGATGAATATTAGCCGATGAATGGAAAAACTATTTACACAAAAAGATGAAAAATGATTATCGGGCGGAAAGCGAATTCTTATTGAATGGCGCAGAATGAAGTTGAGAGGCTTATAAATAAGTTGTAGCATTTGTCAAGGGAAAGACGAAAAAAAAGCAATGACCATGGGTTAAGTGTACTCGTGTATCTACGCAATAGATTGTCTCTGTGAGCACAGGATGCTTCCGGCGGAAGCTTTCGGTCTTGACAAAGTTCAGTTCAGAGCAGAGGTCGAGGTTAAGCTTTCTACAATCACCGTCATCACGAAGTTACGTGTTTCCAATTTCGTCCCCCACAATACCGAGGGACATAGGATATGCACATGTATGTATGTACTTTTGGAATATATTCCAGATGGGAATACGTTCCAATATCTCTATAGATGTATTAGCACTACGATTACCTGAGGTCCGAGTTAATCAGATCTCAATTGTATGTATTCTGGTAATGACAGCACTGCGCTGCACTCGGTAGATCTCTCAATCGATCATAATACAATACATTTAGCGATACACAGACAATGGTTGGATTATTGGTGCTCACTTGTTGGGTGAACTGCTTGTCGCCTTGTTGAGGCAACCCTCTGTACCTCGCCCTCCTTTCGCATGTGGTGGTTGTTAATTGGGCGTAAGTATTATCAGTGCCATGAGCGATGACAGTGCAGAGATAATGGAATGTCATTTATAGCTGATTGAGGACTAGGGTTGCCACCACGAGCGCCTGACTAAACCTTTTAACCCTTTAGCGTTCTTTCGTATGGGAGGATATGTTTAACATTAAAAGACTTTAAGCCGAATTAAAATAGTGGAAGCAAAGTGTACACTTCGACTCAGGAACACATGTCGTCGGTGTCGTCGGTGTCGGTGCGGCTGACATATAAACTGATGAGTGACCTTATCTGCTCAACTCTTGTCTCGAAGGCAATTATAATTCTCTGGCAGAGTTTCTTGCATGTCATTAATGTCATCCATCTTTATCTGTTGTGTTTGCGTGGCTGTCTGTGCTGCTCTTGTAGCTCGCTGGTGCACTGGTGCGGGGCGAAGTCAACCTTCTGCAAAATGGCAAAGAGAGAAGAAATTAAATCCAATCAAGGAAATCCATTAATCAATGTAAAGATTAGAAACGTTTGGGTTTTAATTGCCAAATTTACGTTGCTGCCCACTGGGTGGATGTGGCTGTGGTGGAGACTACGCAGCTACGATGCAGGATAGAAAGGAGTCGGGGGAAAAGGTACTCGATCAGTAATTAGCTATCCGTGGTATGTCTGGATCGTAAGCCAGATTTTTACTCGTCTTTTTGACAAAGCTTCTCCACAGTTCTAGTCGAAAGTGTGTACAAGCACAGCCATGTTTTAGACTTCTTTGAAATTTGTCCATTTCTTGTATTGAACTCGGTTTCAAATACATTCCACCCGGGTCCGTTGAGGTCCACTGTAGTGAATAGATTAGGATAGCACACGATTCCTCGCATTGCGATATTTGTGCGGTCTCCAAGCTTGAGAAGCTTCCGAAGGGGGATGCTAATGTTTCCAGACAGGATGCTAGGATGCTAGGATGCTAGGAGGGGAATTGACCGCTTCCTTCTTCGTTCCTGGTGCTACGTTGCAAGCTGCACATAATTCAGAGATATATTTATGAAAATTAATGAACTCCGAAGTGTAGAAGGAAACTTTGGCTAAACGAAGAATCAAATTTCGTATGCTAATCCAGGACGATTATTCAAACTGAAGGCGCCTGTCATGAGCCTGTGTGGGTGTTGTGTGTGTGTTCGGGTGGGCGTGTGGGCAAGAAAGAGTTGGAAACTGGTGTTTAATTGCCTTCAACGGGTGTATAAGCAGTCGATTCCACACAAAGTGTTAGTATCTATTGCTCACACACACACACACACACACACATGCTTAATGCATGCATGATACTCATCGAAATTGCGTTAATTTTTCATTTCTCGAACCATTTATCACTCTCCGAAAGAGCTTCAGATACAGCAAAGATGCATTAAATTTAATTGAAATCATCAGCTTCAGTTACATTGGAACCTGTTCTGTTCCAAGATAAATAGGATGCCTGATTCGCTCACAGCGGAAGATGTTCTGAATAATTAACAAATGCTGCCTCACTTACATAGCATACTTGTACACAGACATACATATGTACATACATGTACATGTACATATGTATGTGTGTGTGTAGCTGTCATGTGTGCTCAAAAATATCTGTGGGACATTCTGCGGGATCTGCGAATGCGAGAATGAGAGAACGTCGCTTATTTAAAGTGCTGTTAAAAGATTAAAACTGCAAGCAACAAAAGAACTATTGATAAATTACACAATCATTAGTTAAAGCCTCACATATGCGGTCCTGTCACGGCGACGTTGCTTTGTTGCCGCTATTGCCATCGTCGTCAGTGGAATTGCATGCCAATTTTTCAAGCACACAGCCACCAAAGATACTCGCTCACTCACACAACCCAGCAGAACGCATTCATATGCAAATTTTGCCGTTTCCTCTGTTCGTTCTGCTAAACATCCATGATTTTTCGCATCCATCCGCTTTCATAGCGAGCGCACGTATGTGTGTGTGTGTTCGTATCTTAAGGATGTGTGTACATATCTACGACTCGTACATTGGTGTATCCCTGAGATACGTTCTTTGCTGAAACTAATGTGCGTGGATTTTTGTCACATTCAACGCATTGTTCGTCACTGGCGTTGGCAGCATTTATCGTGTCACGCGACCCTCTGCTCCGGCAGTCCTTCTCGAGCGGCTCCTTCGGCCCTCAATGCTATGTGTGGCTTATTGATGCGTATTTATTAAAATGATACATTGCGTGGTATTTGCATAAAAGCACATCCATTGTGGCCGTCCCCTGCTCCCTGCTGCTTCTCCTCCTTTGAGCACTTCCAACCCATTAACAGGACGATGGCTGTGGTATTGAATGTGGCTGAGTGATCACCGCTCATTTGAGGCGGTCTGTCAATCAGTCGGTTGTCCTCTTCGCCTGCCAGTCTGACAGGATGAAAAAAGATACAGAAATCTATGATTTAAAGGAAAGAATATTTGCTAACTCAGCCGATTATCGTCTAAGCGAAGATATGAGAATAATGTTTGTATGATTATAGAGTATTTTTTTGAAATTTCTTTAGAATCTATAATGTAACATTGCGTCGCATTCCATACGCTCGTATGTCCGAGTGGACTCGCGTAATCGTATACTTTGACCATAAATATGACACCGAATCCGCCATTCATAGCATTTGCTCTGGAAAAGAGCCAAGTTTGTTATTCTTGGTCGCCAAAGAGTTTCAATAAAGATGATTTTTGCCATATTTCTACACAAATTAGGTATTTTGCAGATTTACTATTTAATCTGCTTCCAAAAGCTTGTCGTAGTAACGCCAGAAGTAGCGAACGTACTCTTTATACACATCATGAGCTACGCATGAACATGGATCTGGTCGGTGATGCGCCAAGGATAATGACGAGTATTGTGTATTTCTGCAGAGTATTAATATTTTATGCAGTTGGCATGTTTGGAAGACATCCACCCCAAACAGTCGTTTAAGAGGTACATTCAACAGTTGCTCGATTCGAAGATTGCCAACTTTTGTTCAACTATAGTATAGTTCTATAGTATATCTACTTTAAGTTGGATTTCAAAGACGTAACTAAGCTGTCATTAACTAGACGTGCGATTTTAAGCTTAGGGAAGTTCTTCTACGTCACTCCGCTGAGTTTGCTTCTTCTCCTTTATATCCGTTATATCCGTTATAGCGGCTGTACTACGAGTATCGTATGTCGACCAGCATCCAGCTTTCTGTTGTTTGTGATGATTTCGTTGCAACTAATATTTTAATACAGAAAGGGTGTTAATTTATCACTGTAGTTTGAGTTCGAGTTTTGCATGGATAGGAACATAGACATTTAATGTTCCATGGAGAAAATAATAAATTCAAGCGATGATTGTTATCTACACATCCAAGAGAGGCACCTCCACCTCCACCTCCACCTCCACCGCCGTCGCCGTCGCCCACTCCACTTAGTTTGGTTCCACAATTTATAGTTGAACCGAACCTCACACATGAGTTAAACAAATTGCGACAACAGCAACAACAATAACAACATGGAGAACAATCAGGCCAATACTAGTATACCGTAGACAACGGATTTGTGCTCGTTGCCAACATATTGTATGAAAAAATCTTGAAACCGGAATTTGTTTCAATTTAAAATATTGCATCCGCGCAGAACCATTTCAGTTAAAGCCATGAATCAGTTCCATGTGCGGACAAGGATAATGGCAGGGTATCGCATGTAAACACACGCACACACACGCTCAGACACGCTCAGACACATTTTGGACAACAATAATGACGCCACATAAAAGCAAGACACCAGCGTCAGAAGCAGACGAAGATGGAGATGGAGACGGGACGGGGACGGGGACGGGGACGCGAGAGTGAGGGGCAACGGGGCAACGGGGCAACGGGGCAACGCGGAGTTGTTGCTCTTCATACACACAGGAAACGGTCAATTTTTCATTTTCCCGAGAAATGCAATAAAAAACAAAATAAAATGGAATCCACCAAAATCGAGGATGCGATGTTCTTCGCCGGCATGTTTTTAATATTGGCTGCATGAAAAATTGATTTTAAACCGAAGCAATCAGGCGCAGAAGGAATCCATTTATCAAACTGGAAGCATTAAGGATATTAACTACTGATCGGACAAGCGATCGGATGTCTGCTTCTTCGGGCTCTCTGAGTGGGGTTGTTTACAAAGAGTTTTCACATAATAATTGATCAAATCGGCCATAAATACGAGTTCTTGATTATTTATATCTACAGCAATAGATCAGAGTCCCAAATTATTGCTAAATTATAACTGGAAATGCGCTTTACTCAGTGGCTGGAAATCATAATTCACTCATTCACATCCAGTAGACATCGTTTTCGTTCTGTCTTCGAATGTGAAGGTTGTTAAGATTGCTTCTGGCTGGCTTACGAATATTATTCAAGGGACCACAGGCAGAAGTGTACTTGAAAGGCGCTAAGTTCTGAATTTAGTCGAAAAGGCGGACACGCATTGCTTTGTATTTCCCACCGAAGCACAAACACGCCGGAGTGTTATAAGAGCCGCTTGACATTATGTTCCTTTTATGTCCTTTTAGGTCCTTTTATGTACTCCAGCAACAACACCAACGACCATTATTTTCCATACGTCAAATTTTAATCCATCCATCCATCCATCCATCCATTCTTCCCTTTTTGTGAAATCAGCGAAATTCCCTTTTTGTGAGTTTTAAGTGTCTTAACTCGAAACGATTGAGTTTTTAATTTCAAAACTTGTTCTCGATATCCTTTTGTCAAACATCCATCTCTGCGACGCGGCCTGGCGTCCTTCTGACTTCGACGGCGACAGCGACGGCGACGGCGACGGCGACGGCGGACTTCCCCCAGTTTTTGAGCTTTGATTAATTGCTCTTTGGCGGATTGCTTTGTGCTTCCGTGGACAAATCTTGGAGGTCGCTTAGATAAATACTCGCACCCGAACTCGCACCCGAGCAAATTCGCGTACGCGACAAAGAAAAGAGCGGCGGCTGTCCGTCAGAATGTCTCCTTTGTAATCTGTTTGCACTTCGCACTCGATGCGTGAGCTCGAGATGTGCGTCAAGACGAGTCAAGTTGCGCCAAACAGCCAGTCGAGTGCTTTCCGGCAGCAGTGACAACAACACAAATATTGAGTTGCCGATTATACTATTATATTTCTCGGAGCTGTCGTGAACTTCATAAATCATCTGCTGACGTACCGGAAGTCTTCGCTGCGTAAATGCGAAAACCTGCTTCTAAGAATTAATTTGGCTTCTCGGGTACCCGCAGTGATTTTGGACGGATATACAAATGTGGAAATATGTTTTCACAGAGGCTTAGAAGAGTGATAGATGATGATTGGCCCAAAACGCATAATTAAAATCATTCGACCGGGAACAACTCCAAAGATGTCAACCAGGGAACGAGTTGTGCGAGTTCAAAACAATGCCGCCCTCTTTTCTGTCGCACATTCTAAGCTCCTCCCTCCCCAGACAGGACTCCTTGCGAGCGCCAATAAAACTCACAACAACAACTTCACTGCAGGGAGGGAGACTGCAATTTACAGCAAATTAAAAATTTAATAGGAATCAAATTTGATTTTTTGCATTCCGTTCTATTTCGATTTTCCGTCCTCATCACTCCGCCCCTCCTCCTCTTTCCCCTTCCAGCCGCCAGATTCCAATGAAAATTCATCAAAGCTCCAGCAAAAGAATCAAAATAAACAAAATCAACAGAATCAATTTAATGCAAATTGGAAAAAAGGGTTCCCTGGAGTCTTTGAAACGGAACCACAGAAATATGATGCTCGAACTTTTGCGGGGCTTCGAAAAATGGCCGCCACCCCTTCTCCTAGCCCCTCTCTGCTGCGTTCTTGCGAACTGACTTTAAAGTACTCCACTGTCAACACAGTCACCCGCGTTGCCAACTCCATTTGCGGCAGTCAACATGACTAACTCGGCGCTTTGGCGTGAGTGCAAGCAAAGCCTGCCAACCGGTTAACCACGGTTACCGCAAACTCTATCACACACACACACACACACACACACACACATACACACAGGCCCAAGCACACGCACTTCGCCGCTTTAATGCTAAAACAATATTTCACAAACAATGCAAAAATGCCAATCCATAAATTTAATCGAAAAATCATGAACGTGTGCCCCCTACGCACACATGTCACCGAGTGGGCGCATATGCGCCAGTCTGTGTGTGTGCGTGTGCGTGGATTGTCTGCTTCAAGCATCCTTTAGCAATACGTCATCGAGCTGTCAGATTTTGTTGCAGTTTCTGTGTTGTCGTTGTTGGACGCATGTTCGAGCACTCGTATTGTTCTGTTATTGTAATTTGTACCGATTCCCAATTCGCGGAACTTCAGTCGAAGAGTTCAAGAAACTGCTGGGAGGTCTGTTTGGGGTTGTTACGCTGGTGGGTGGAAAGGGCGGAAGGGTTACGTAATATTTTCAAAACTTGTTTTAATGTTGTGCAGCAATGATGAGTCAACGCAGTTACACGGTGGAACAAAACGACGAAGTGTCGAATGACAATATAACGAAATGGAGCACTTTCAGAACTCTTTTTAAGCTTAGCCACTTAATTCAAATGAAATAAATCGATATTTTTGCTGCGGGGCCTTCGGTTCCAAGTCGTTTTGGGGTGGTCCATAATTTGTAATCTGAACACCGGAATTGAAACATTTTCCATGAAAGTTTCTTTACAGGTTAAGAGATCCACACGTCCCACTGTCGTACTTCCGACCCATACTATGTATGATCAGACGTTATCCTCTGCTCTGTACACATGTAAGTATGTCGCAGAGCTCGTATCTGTAGCACTCAAAATATTATTTCAACATATGTTCACACATGGATGCGCTCCCATGCAGATAACATGTCGCTACGTACCGCGAACATTGGAACATTTGTCAGTCTCAGTCCCAGCAGTTGGCTGCTGCTACCTTTTATCCTTGCCGGAGACCCGCGGAGCCCCACACCGCGCACAGTCATGCAAAATAGTCAGCTGCTGCTGCTGCTGCTGCTGAAAGTTACACTTCATGGTGCCGAGGCCAGCGTGGTCGTTGTGGTCTGAGGTCACACAAGGTGCGGTTGTTTTGTGTAGCCGCAATTTGGGGTTTGTAGTCAAATGGTTCTGAGGTCCTGCTCCGTACGGCGAAGGACATGTACTGGCAAAAGAGCGGCTGTTTGTTTGAAACTCACTTCAAGCGAAAGGAACCAGAAGAAGCATAGGCAAAAGCGGATACAACGACTTAGTGATTTCAATGTCGAAATGGAAGCGGAAATGTGCTGGAAATGTTGACAACATTTCGCATGTCGCTGAATATCACATTTAATTATTTCAGAAGTTAATTTTAAAGTTCTTCGGAATCTCCGATTTCTGTCGCTTCGTCCTAGAAGTGTTTCGGTCCTCGCTTTCTAAATTTTACATGACAAGTACACGTAGTTTATTAAATCTACCATCTGATTACGATTAGTTTCCGAGCCCTGAACTTGGCCAAGAGAATTTCGGAAAGAGAATTTCGGAAAGCGGACCCACAAACAATTTTTGAAAATGTATCTTAATGCTTGTTGTTAGTGTCGAAGTTCATCTAATTGCCCTGCTCTAATAATTTGTGTCCTCCGTGGCAACAAGATTTCATAACAGATGTGTTCGATTTGTACGTTTTCCATGTATTTCGACGTCTTACCGCACTGCAACCTTGGAACTCCTTCGATGCTTCTAATCGACGTTACTTCTACTTGTGCCTCCTCCGAGTTCACTCTTGCTGCCCGTCTGATTTAAGCTGAAGTGTAAATGCGGTGGTTAATGTGCTCTCGGACGGAATCCGAAAGAAAAACATACTGGTACCGCGACGCTTTCGTCCATTACTGTCCCTAACAAAAATCTCCCATAAAGGACAGAAATTCCGACTGAAACAATGTTCAAAAAAGCGACATGGAAGGGAATCGTTTTGCTACGCTTCACCAACAAATAGACAAATAGACAGGTTGTGGAAACACCCCCGACCATCCCCCACTTAAAGCCCCATCTGCTCGGACAAATGTTTTAATTAATTTGTTGCAGCATCTACAAGATATCCGAAAGAAAATCTCAAGACTTCACGTCCACGAAAGTCGGATATCTCAGCTCCTCTGTTCTCTGCTCTCCGTCTTTTCGCTGGACAGCAAGCTATTTGCAGAGGGTGGAGCTGCTTCTTGCGGCCGACTGTGCTGTTAGCTGTTCGCTGGCAGAATGTGCAGATACAAATACCGTTATTCAAGCGGAAGTGAAGCGATTTTGACGCTGGCTCATTCAGCTTGATGAGTTTTCGACTTCATTGCTTTGAAAGGTTGACTGAACGAAAGAATGAGAGAATGGCGGTGGCGGTATGACAGAATGACAGAATGACAGAGTGACGCTTCCGAACTGACTGTCATCTGACTGCAAGCAAGATATTTTAATTGTTGTTGTAATGGATGAGGACTGCTCATTGTTTGGACCACGAGAGCAACATCGAGGCTGCGGAAATGGCCGCAAACACAAAAGTTCCCGTTAGCAGATTTGTATCTCTGCAAATGGATCTCGAAGTCGTGTCCAGTAATTTGCGTATCTTACGTGCCTTGATGGACGGCCGCCCCGGCCACCCCGGCCACCCCGGCCCCTCCCCCACTGCAACTACGTCATTTCCGGCATTATTGGTAAATTAGAATTTTTCATTAAAATAAGTGTTGCCTGTGCATTTGACTTGTGCCCTCCCCGCCCCTGGCACATCGTCTGGCTGTGCTCTCGCTCGCTTGGACTTGACAGCTCGTCGCAGGAAGGTGCTCGGCCATATTGCTGTCTGGACGCCCGGCCGTCTTCTGGCCACTTGATTGTGGATTTCTGCAGTCATTAGTTGCGCTTCTTTGGCTTTGCGTGGATTCTTCCAGATCCATAAATTGTACGGAGGGGGAAATTCTCCGAAAATAAAAATACCTAAGTACGTACAACGAAAATAATGTACAACAAAAGCAACAACGAGTCAAGAACAAAATAAGAAAAATTAATTCCTTTCATTTCCTTTGCATTTCCATTCTTGTTGACGGCTTTGTTTATCAGTTGTTGTTATTGTTATTGTTATTATTGTTGCTTTTGCTGTTGTTGTTGCTATTGTTGTTAAGTGGAAATCTTCAAGATTTGCTGCTTAATGAGGAAATGAACTCTGATACTTTGCAACGCTGCAGTGCGGATGAGTATAGATGGGGCGTGTCTGTGGCAAGCCGGCTTCAAGTGGGATTATTTTTATTTCGACGCAAGTAGGTGATAATTCCTTATTGCTGTCGTGTTCGTTGCTCTTCTTCTGCTTCTGGCCGTGGCTGTGGCTGTGGCCGTGGCTGTGGCTGTGGGACCGCATCCATTGTTTGATTTTCGTTAAAATTGAGTGACAAGCGTAGCGGTAATAAAAGTATCTATAAAAAGGAATTTGCAATAATTAGAAAGTGAGCTCGAGCACCAGAGAGTGAGTGTCCATATCTAAGCGAAATGACTGCCGAGGAGGAGAAGTGAGAGGACGAGCAGAAGAAGAAGAAGCAGCAGAAGATGCTTATCGCATGACGCGTGCTTTAATGAAATGGCAAATGTTCAGAATACGGAACATCCTTTAAAAGCACAATAAAATAACGACTCGAAGACTGATTTTTGTAATGATTTCATTGAGAAACCGACTCCGGATGAATCGAGAAGGTAAAAATAAAGGATTAAAGGATCCCAGTAAGTTTCTCTAATAAATTAAGTTCAACAGACAGAACATTAAACTTCGAGACTCGATTAAAGCGGCACTTTTATTTCGTCGCACTTCAATTGAATGAATACACACTCACACACTCACACACACTCCGGCAACACGCACATGTACATACAATACACATGTAATGCTGAAACTGCTGCATGTTTTTACTGTTATTGCATTTTGACACTTAAGCTAACAGACTTTGAATGCAATTACAACGAATGACGAAGTACAAATGCATAAAAATGCCAAACAAAACACTAAAATTATAATACCTACGTATTAAAACAACAACAGCAACAAGAACAGCAACAACAACAATAATAACAACAGCAACAGCAACAACAACAACAACAACAACAACAATAATAACGACGACGAAACCTTTTCACACATTTTGCTAAATTTTACGACTGCAACCCACCCTGTACGCGCACGCAAACGGCAGGGTGTGACAGACAGGATCTAACTGTCACCCGAGCTGCTCACTTTCCCGTTATGAGTGAATATTTGAATTTTGCAAAATTTTATAGTTTCCAGTGCGTTTTTATTGCATTCGCTCGTTGGTGGCGTCGTAAACATTTATCAGAACGCAAACGGATCCGGATGTTAGCAGCGCCCCGCCAACCGGCTGCCCCTAACCCCCTGCCCCCCTCCCACTCCCCCCATCCTGCATCCTGCATCACCCAGAAGCAGAAGAAGTGGTTCGAAGCACACGAAAAGTATTAACATTTAGATTTAAATTGGTTTCTGTTAACGGAAGAAAGGAAGCGCCCGGGAGAGGAGAGGAGCGGCGCAGTGGCGGCGAGGGGGCCGAGTGAGGGGATGCATCGGGTACACACATCGCTAGAGGATGACATCAGAACCGGTGGAGAGAGCAGTTCGACGGTGGGAAGAGTTTCTCAGTTAAGGTCTAGAGTTGTATTAAGCAGTAGGGTAAAACGAACAACTCATCATATCTCCTTTATTCATCACTCGTTGTTTTCCATAAACTGATCATTTCGGAGGAGGGGGGGGGCTTACGAGTCCGCTGTTGCAGATGAGATGGCGATATTCGTGTTGCAACTTGTGTGCTTCTCTTCCCTTCGCTGTGTCACTTCTCCCTGCACTTATTTGACATTTCTTTGCAGTTCGATGGAGTTCGAAGTGGATATCGACAATATCGCGGTGGTGGTGTTTGTGGCCCACTGTGCAAGGCTGTCTGTGCAACCTAGACGCCAGTTGTCACTGTCAATGCTTCCAATGACAGCACCGACAGCGCGGATTCGTTCGGAAAAAACATCTGCAAGGTAATTATTTTTACAAATGGCATTTCGTCTCTTCTCCTTTCGATGTTGTTCTGGCTGCTGACACGACCATTGACTAGTTTCGTCTCTCTTGTTTTCAAATCATGCACGACGCGGGAGCATAAAAATTTGAATGCTCCTGCGGGTATCTGGCTCCAATCACTAGCACACCAGCCCACCCACCCCTCCTCCATGCTCGCTGTAAGTCATAAAATTTAAATAAAAGCATTTAGTTGGATTTAACCACGTTCCGCTTGCGGCAGCGTGTGAGAAGCTATTAACTCGAGTTAAGTTTAGTTTTTATTGCAACCCGTCATAAAAGACGCCACTGATTTAAATGGATTCGATTGATTTTGCATGAGAAGGGCTTTTAGCCAAATTAGACAAATAAAACGGGCTGCTTTGTGAATTTAATTCTCATGAAATACGACTTCGAGCAAAGCAATTGGAAAAACAAACGGCGAGTTATGAAGGATGCTTGTTCTGCGCTAAGCCGACTTTAGCGCTTTTATTCCCAGTAATAATAAAAGCCATAGCAGCCGAATGTGGCCTGGCCTCTTCACGAAACGAAACACGGTGTTTACTTTCCATCGCCCTCTTTTCTTTGTTTTTGTTTCTGTTCCTGTTTCTGTTTCAGTGAAGCTCTGCGGTGCTGCGAAGCTGGCGATGTGTCGCCACCGCACGAGGGTTGCTTTGGGCGCCGAAGTATTGCTGGCACATGTGAAGGTAGGCGCTGGTTTCGCTGGAAGCTTGTTCAAACACAGAACACGACGGAAACAGGCATCTTCAGCCACTCGCTGGCAGTGTTTTTAGCCTGTATTTTTATGGAACTCAATATTTTTGCAGCAATTAGCTACAAAAACAAACAGTGATCTATAAATGGCACTGCGACTGTGTTTCATGTAAGCTCCTTAGCGTAGCCAAATGCGGCTAACTACCACTGCGAAGGGTCCGCTCTTCAAACTTCACCCTTTCCGGTGGCGCGCCGTCACGCTGTCACGCTTGGCAAATCAAAGCAAAAGTGTCGCTCTTAAAGAGCGCTGGAAAGTGCAAAACTGAAAGCTTATTAATTTTTAAAAGCCGAACTTTTAGTCTCTAAATGGTTTGAATGCCACAACTCTCTCTGACTCCTTATGGTGGAAGTCAGATGGCAAGAAAAAATGAGCCCTTTGACGATGCGTTCCAGTGCCTCGACGAAAGTATTACATTTTGTACACTTTTCGAGTATGCAAAGCCAATTATTGACAGCATTGGCAGCATTGGCTCGGAGCAGAAGTTTTGCCAACCGCAAATCCACAACCCATGCAACAACGACTAATGAAATCCACTAGATACTCGTACAAGGATCACACAGGAAATTCTGTGAATTGCTACTTCAGAAGTTTTACGCTCGAGCATTAAGCTTCACAATGTTGCCATATTGTTGCAGTGTTGTCGTTGTTGTTGGCGAAACAATGTTGTTCTCGTCCGGAAATTCAAGTGGAAAACGAGCCCGTTATGTGTGCTGCATACTTCTCGAACCCCGTGGGAATGACCTGTTTCATGCGGCCCATGTACTGCACATTCTGCAGTCGTATGAACCCATTCAATATCTAGTTTTACTCATTATCGAAACGTGCAGCATTCTACTGGTTTACAATTGAAGATAAGAAACGAGATAATGAATTTGTTAGTGATGACTTGAGGAAGGTTCTAATCCCAAGCAAGCAGTAATTCGATACGACAAATAATATTGATTATTATAAGAATAAAGCTCAGACAAGCGTGCGAATGCATACGAATGCGAACTAATTGCGTTGCCGATTGCGTTGCCGAGCAATTTTACAGCTTCGCTCAGATGCCATCCGTTCATCGCAGTTATCATGGGTTTTACAGCTTCTCCTCCGTCTTCGTGGACGAGGAATTCTCGTCTTTTATTTGCGGACGTCATGTTGAGGCAATAAAATGATACCGAGTGTATCTTTCAATTAAACAAGCTCGCTATGAAAATTCGGTTCTTCCGACAACTGTCAATCATTTGCTTTGTCACATCCATTCGAATGTGTGAATGTGGTTGCTATGTATTCATATATACACACACTTATACACATACATATGCACATTCTCAGAATTCCACAAAAATAATAAATTTTGTTATTGCGAAACACGAGTCTCTTTTGACATCTTCATCAGCTGCAGGTTTCCACTCAGTGCCTTGTCCCCTGCACCCCTGGCATTCAACTCCAGAACCTCTTCGAGCATTTCTACTTTGGATGTCGTACAGTTTTACTTAAGTAATTTCGGGTGTCTTCCCGATTGGCTAAGATGGCATGTCATTTATTTATATTTACGACATGTCCTGCATGTTCCCAGCTACGAGTACAACAAAAACAACAGCACGTTCGTTATTATTTCCGTTATCGTTCCTGAGGAGATTTCTTAGCTCGGATCTGCCTCCATCCCCTTGACTGGGATGGGGGGGTGGATGTATTGTTTGTTCAGACTTTGCATCTCCCTGCATCCGGTTGTCCTTACGCACTCACAAAGTGTCAATTATTTCCGACAATGTTGCCACTGTTGATTTTCCATTTTACGAGTATATCTTCATGCTTTTTATGCAAATAGCTATCTGCAGTTATGCTGCACTTTATTATTTACTTTTCACACAGCATCTGAAATGTTTTTATGAGCTCGTATTTATTTTTGTACTTTTATTAAAACTGTTTCTACGTTGTTGTTGTTGCTGTTGCTGTTGTTGTTGTTGTTGTTGTTGTTGTTGCTGTTGCTGTTGCTGTTGCTGTTCGGCTTTGTTATTCGTTTATAATTTCCTATCCAACACAACTTCCTTGTCCCCTCCTCGCATAGCCACTGGCCGTGCCTTTAAATGCCAGCCATTAGTTGAGTTTGGACATTCCTTTTTGAGGTTATGTTTGCCCGTTTATTTTGGTTTTATTGACATGAAAGGTGTTCCTTTTGATGGCTGGCTCTGGCAGTTAAGTCTGTCGTCGGGCTGACCGACCGAGCACGATTGCTAATATAGCCGATGATGTTTAATTTCGTGCATATTATGTTAGCTCTGCCGTAAACTTCTCTTAATGACTTGCATCGTCGAGTCAGGACACGTTTGACGTCTACCTTTTATGAGAGAGTGAATATATTTTATTAAAATGCTATAATTAAAATATAAGTTGGCCTCGGCAGACAGCGTGATCATGAGAGGAATGAATTCCTGCGAGAAGGGATTAGAAGGGCGATTAAAGGTAGAAAAGCTCACGAGAACAAATTACAAACTATTTCACTGTATTTGGCTGGTTAAAGGTTGCCTTCTTGCATTATTAGGAATACCGAATGTAATGAAGGAGATACAGTCGTCTAAGAATGGCTTCTAACGGCATTCCAAGCGTCCATTTCGGACCCTAATTCAATCCAACCAAATTAAATCAGAAAGAAATGTTGGTAATTCTGCAGAATGTGCAACTCGTCTTTTGAAACATTTTATGGCATAAAAAGTTGGCAATAATTACAGACGGAGTTGCCAACTAATTGAACGATTAAATTAGGACAATTGTTGGTAGCAACAGCAACAGCAACGGCAACCACACCGAATGCAGCGGCAACACAGGTAGATTGCAGCTGGCTGCTCGGCTGCCTCTGATTACATGTGTTGAACTGTGTCGCTCAGTGTTGCCAATGGCTTTTATAATTATAGCATAAAATAACATTTTCGTGCTTTGCTGCAACAAACAAAAATTTGGTTTTAATTAAAAATCTTTTTGCATCGCCAATGCTGGTGTTGTGCTGCAGAAATGGCAGCTTTATTCAGAGCAAAAAATGAAAGGGCGAGGAATCTGACGTGAGTACACTGGAGCACACTGGAGCTGTGCTACTCGTAGTAATAAAACTGTTAAGCTTGTCTGTCCCTGAAGGGAAACGTGTTGGCGTGCTCCTGTGCGCTTCTTGGAGACTTTCGCCTGGCGTCGCTGTCATCATGTTGCTGTTTGTTGCTTTGTGTTGGTCCCGCACCCGGCTTCGGCGGGCACTTTTTGCATGCATTGAGCTCTCTGTAATTAGCCAACAAAACATGGCGAACCAGCTCCGACGACAGCTGCTAAATGTCAAAGCAGTACAGGCGACAGGAGCTGCCCGAAAGGAGTCCCCAGTTTTATGTTCTACTCTTGCTTCGCTTTCGCTGGTGCTTCTTTTCCGCGCAACAGTTAGTGTTGCGATCCTTTAAGTCTCTTGGCCAAGAATGCAGGATTTTTAATTTGAAGGAAGTCTCCTCGAAGTTCCGCGCGCTGGTGGCAGAGTGCACTCGCTTAATATGCAAATCAGATTCCTTCCATTATAAAAGGGACGAATACGCTTCGCTAAGGTCTGGAAGCTGTGTGAATGGCCGAGGAAAGGCGCTCAGTGGCTCTCAGTTGCTTTTCAAATTTTAAATGATAACTTTTATTGCAACAGCAGTTCGGATAAATTGAGATGTTTCTATAGCGACGAGTATTTTTATAGGCATTTCATCGATTTCTTTTTGTCCCAAGTATTTCCGACTTTTTGTTGAATTAAATTGCTGCATTCATTCTTTACGTGCTGGTGAATTGGCCCGCTGCCCGCGCCAAGGCCTTCACTGTGAAGGGACACGAATTGGGTTTAACCCTTTGCCTCCTCTGCCTTTGAATAAATTGCACTGGCTGCGCTTAGTAATTAAATTGAAACACGAACGACGAACGACGAACGGACGACTATAAAAGTTGTAAAACTTTTGTACCAGAACATCTCGGGATGAACTAGAAAACCCCGACGTTACGTAAGGCAGCGCCAAGTGATGTAATGTAACGTCATAATATTTCGAGCATTTTATGCGAAGACAAGCAGCAGCACGAAACGAATGGTGGACCTGAAGAACTACTGCTCGGCGTTGTTGTTTCGCTCCGTGGTTGTTGGACACGACAGCTTCGGTCCAGCTGCGCGAGCGAGACGTGGATGTGGATGTGGATTCGGCTGTCTTCCGCGCTGACTGTAAAAAGGAGTTAAAAAACCATAAAACTTTGATGAGTTCTACTTGAAAAATGAAATTGGCCAAATGTGGCCCGGCCACGGGCTGGAGGGAGGACGAAGAGGCGGGACCGGGGACTGGGACTGGGACCTGCCGAGAAACTTGGGATGTGGTTGGCATCCGATTCAATTTAATGAATGGATGCAGGACCACATAAAACGATGTAGCTTGATAAGATAAGAATTCCCCACTATGGAAAACTTTGACATAAAAACGTTTCTCCATGAATAACGGGTTCTGTGTTTCAACATTTTTTTGTTTGCTTTGTTGTGTTCTGTTCTGTTCTGTTTTGTTTTGTTTTCCAGCTGCAATAGAAGTGCAAATTTTAAATTTAAAAAGTTTCTCTGCTACGATTTTTAGCAGCTTTGTTCGAGTTGCTGAATAGTTTTGCCGGTCGTCAAGCCATCTCGTTGCGTATTCATGCACTTGTTGTTGGTGACCCGCACGCCGTCTGCCCAACAATAATTCGAGGTAAGCGAAATGTGGTGAACAGTGAAATAGTCGCCCCCGACGAATTATAAACAAACACAGAAGGGGTGCAGAGCGTAGGTTTTACAGCTCTTTAATGAGCACCTTTTATCACCGGGAGGTGGGCGCAGAGGCCTCAGGACAGCCCAAAGTAAGGCAAGTGATGGAAGCCGGTGTCTGACCTGAGCAGGAGAGGGTTCACGGTAATCGGGATGGTACGAGTACCAACAAAGCCGAATTTTATTTGTACAAAATTTATGACCAGAAAATATGAAACATTTTCATAATTTATATCGGCATAAAATCGGAGAGGGGGAGGAGGGGTGGTATGGTATGCACTTCCGGGGCCAACTTAAGGCGCGACTTTAATTAGAGCCAAACACTCGGTCGGGTCGGCGCCAGGGGCGTATGTTCAGGGTTAATTGCTGCAGAGATAACATAAAAAGTAGCCGCGTGGAGCTCCTGTGATTAACTTGTCGATAAAATTTTCTGAAAAATGCGTAATTTCATTTGAAGACGTTACGTTACTGTCGTAAAATGTACTGAATGAAGCGGGGGATGGGGTTGTGTGCCTACTTGATGGCTGCTTGCAAGGGGCGTGACTGTAATAACCAGCTGTATTAAATTGCGCAAAACTTATCGCGCAATTAAAAATTGTCTACATTTTATCGAGCAAGTTTTTATGTCTTTGTTGTGTTTATACTCTGCATTCTTTCTAATTTCTAATTTTGCCTTAAAAAACGTGCATTTGATCTTTTCCACCCTTTTACTGGGCAATTTGCGAGACCTTTGCTATTATTTGTATTTATGTTGCTACAATATTATTTATGCTATGTTATTTTGTTATTATTTCTTTGATATCCTTCGGGTTCTTAGCCACGACCACCACAATTTGGAAAGATCCCCATGAATTCCACTGAAGCATGTTCCAGAAAACGCCTTTTGAGATCATAAATCGAGATATGATAAGCAACAGTGGTGTCAAGCTACCTTCACGCACAATTATTCCATTGCAAATGTTTATCTACCATCTCTGTTGTGTGCGTGTGCGTGTGCGTGTGTGTGTGTGTGTGTGTGTGTGTCATGCTCACACGTTTGGACGTTTGGACGTTTGTCCTTTGGCTGGTAATCCATCTCGATATGTTCGCTCTGTCGCTTTGTCTGTGGTTGTCGGTTTCTTTGGTCACTTGGGGGCGGGAGGGTGGCCGGGTGGGTGTATGTATGTTTTGTCATTAGGCGACACTCATTTAGGCAGCAACACTGTTGCGGTAAACGAAAAGACAGCCTTAAGCCTTATTTGTGGTCGGCCGTTCGGTGCCATTGATGTCAATATTTGAGCAGCACGACAATTTGCGTAAAATCGTTGAAGACGAGAGGGGGAGAAGGGAAGGGGAAGGGGTGGCTGGCCGCCCAAGGAGTATGCAAAAAGGTGCGTACAATATAAAATGCGTGTACAGTCCCTCCACGCAATCGTCCACTGAATCTGTAGTCTGGCCACAGCTTATGCAGACCTCATGAGCTAGTGGACCATATGGAGTTACATGGCTCCTTCTTCACGGATCCACTCCAGTCAACGCTGACAGCCAAGCAACAATCAGTGTTGTAATTCAGGACCCATCATCAAGCAGGCGTGATCAAGCTGTGTCTCTATCCTGCTGTCCTCCATCTGGCTTCAATCGTATTCCAATCGTATTCGCATCGATTCGGTTTTGAATGAAGTGAAATTGAAAATCGTTACGAGTTGGCGCTGCGTCAATCACGTGACGCCATCTGATTGAATTGCTTTAATTGATTGACTCCAGCTCAATGCTGCGTAACGAACGTGTTGCCGCTTCCAGGAGTTCAATTTGGGAATTTTATTCGTTTTTAATGCGCAAACAAATAAAAGATCTCTGCATCTGTGACGTGTGCCGAGTGACAAGCTTCAGCGACGCAACGAACGTTTTATTGGCCCGAAGGACCTGTAAAATGAGCGCACGACAAAAGGACTCACAAATAAAATAAATAAACGAATATAAAAAGCCGAAAGCAACACAACAATTTATTGCACTGATTCTGCGGATGAGTGCTTCAGTTGGTTTGCTCGCCTGTGGGGGAGGGTGCATCCCCGGGCGGCCCGGAAGGGGGGGGGAGGCACTGAGTAAGTTGTCTGTGGCTCAATTTTAAAACTGCGATTAAGTTGTCTGTCAGATGGAAAAACGAGTGTAAGGAAAGCACCTTAAGCAGTGTTAATTAATCTGTTCTGTCAAGCTACAAGCTTCAAGATCAATTGAACTCAATTAACTGATTATTACACTCAACTTTCGGACTACGGTTTTGGTTTCATTGGAAAAGAAATACGATTTTTTTTACACATCCTCACAATTTCGTTTGCTTACTCGTAGCTCTTAGATTCCTTTAAGGAAAAGAAAAGTTGTCGGGGACTCATTAAAGTTGCTTTTTATGTGGGGGCTTTTTTATTCGGCATCTTATCTCCATCTCAATGGAGCAGTTCTTTTACAGCCTTCGGATCCTTATCGCGTTTCACTGCTGCGCCCCGGCGCTTGCGGGTTCCTTCGAGGGACTCATCGCATAGAGACATGTCATCATCCAATTTATCAATTCGTTCCGCCACTTTTTACGGCCCGGCCTCTATTCTTCGCCGAATCAGTCTTGCATTCCTCGTTAATTTTAATTTTTATTCCGCTGCTCAAATAAAGCAAACAGTTTCCGGTTCCGCATTTAATGGGCAGCCATATAAACTTGCATGCGTCGCCCTGCCTGCCTGCCAGATAAGATGCACGAATCAGTGGCCAAGTCCGGGAGTGTAAACCAATATAACGTCCCCGCCCTCTGCGTTAGCCGTAAAAGAAACATCAACATCTGATTCCATTCTTCGTGCCCCGAACACCAGCCGAAGCGCGGCGGACGGATGGCGAACCTTCATAATGCTCTGGCAAGTATTGTATAGCAAAACCTTGAGCAAGGAACAAGCAGCAGCAACATGAAATTCTTGCTTTTCATATCCTCGTGCAAATTATTGCTTCCTTATTATTGCATGTACGAGTATTCATTCGCTGCTGCTTCGATTATATTTTTATACTTTTTATTACGTCGCGCGTGGAATGCAATTTATTTAAATCAAAATGAAATCATGAAAGCTTGCGACTCGTAAATTTGGCATTTCTTTTCATCGCCTCCATCGCCTGATGTATTGAATTTCACGCTTTTGTTGCACTGCCTGGCGATAAAATATGAGGCGATACGTCGGCGTCGCCGTCTGCGTCGCCGTCTGCGTGGGTGTCGTCTGTCCGCCAGGCAGATGAGCGTTACAGATTGAGCGGGTAACGAAAGGAATACGGGGAGAATAAACAAGTTGTGGGTAATAAAATAAGTTCAATTAAAGCGCTTCTCCGTTTACATAAACAGCGTCTTTGGCAGCAGCTCGCAGCTGAAACGCTGTGCTCAAAAGCTGCTCAAAATTCAGGGTTGTTCCGGCGTCTTGAAGCAGCTTCGAAGTGGGAAGGATTTTCCAACCACGTTCAGATATCATGTCTACTGTACACGATATGTTTTTGAACTAATAACTGAATGAATCAGATTGTTATGATTTATTATTTATATTATTATATTATTTATATTATAGTATTTATTATGATTTATTATTAGTATAAGCTTGAAACAGTTTCGTTGCAATCAGTTTGGATTTAATAATTGTGTTGCAATTATTCACTGCATTAAATTTTTCGTTGCAGATTCAAAGTTTAAAGTCAACGTGACAGCGACGACATCCCTGCTTCGTGTCGTGAGCTCCCTCCCTCTGGAGTGTGTGTGGTCCCCCTCTCTCTCTTAATCCGCACTTCTTTCCTGCTTCGTACCAGCGTAGATATTTTTACATACTTGTTCGTAATGAACTTCCGTTTCCGTGGCATGTTGAACACGTTGATGAATGCGGCGCTGCGGCGCACAATTACGCTGAAGTTACAGTGGCGTCTGCCACCCACGCCACGCCCCTTGGCACTAAGCAACCTCAAGGGTTGCCATGCAGTTTGAGTTTTAATTTAATTTTTACAAGTTTCCGCTTTCCACGCCGCGCGGTGCTTCTGTTCTGTTTGTGCCCCGAAAAGTATGCAACTGTATCGGATTTCTTTGAGAATGTCTCCTCGCCCCTCCTCCGCCGTGTTGCTGTTATTTGCGACCAAGTAATCCGGGTAATTATGGGATTTTTTCGGGTATTTTTTAGCGCGTTCTTCGCTCGCTTATTAATTAGTTGCCGCTTGCGTAAATTTAGTCTTTTTGTTTAGCGTGTTTCGCTAAAAGCATGCTAACGGGGAGCTTTTTGCACTTAATGCACTGCGAGAGAAAGAAACGGTTAATGAGCAGCTGCGTTTACGTTAATTTAGAGTAATTGACTTCTTTCTTCGGAGCAGAGCTGCGCCGTCACTGAATCTGGCAACATTTCGTGCTGTGGACGGATTTGTTGCTGGGGCAAAGAATGTGACGTGTGCTTGAATGGGTGAGCATTCGAGTGGTGCCATCGCATTGTTTGAGGTGGCAAATGAACGCCGCTGAAGATGAGGGGAGCCCTTTCGGGCCATTAAAGGGTTTCAAGGAGGTGAAACGTTAGCACGTCCAAGAAGTTTCAAGCAAACACCGAACGAGTACATTTAAATTGATAAATTTATGGACGCATTAAATCGATTTACATGACTGGCATCAGCGCGACGGCGAACTTAGTGCTTCCGGCGTTGCCACGTACTTGGGAGCCGTAACCAGCTCCATCATCAAGAAGAGGTGCATCATTCGCGGCAATAAAATCTGAGCCACCGAATGAAACTCAGTTCGACGCCCATAAAAATCATCATCGTTGAAATTGAAGTTCATCTAAACCAATAAATTCATTGCGATTCCCATCCAAGAACTGGATTTTAACAGCTTTCATAGTCCCCCCCCGGAGCCCCCTCCTCGACTGCAATCACTCGGCTTGTGTTGTTCGACACACGTCACTGGTTTGTTATTCAGCGCGAACTGCTTCAACGGGTTAAGTAATTGTTACCGGCTGAAGGAAGCGCCAGAAGAGTGCGGAAACTGCGATGTACGAAATCCCTAAAAGGAATTTCGAGCAGCGGCAAGGAGTTTTATGGCAACATTGCTCAAGTGGCGTGTCGGAGAAGACAATATGGCGAGGTCGTAAAAATATTCGCCAAAAACAACTGAATTTGCATTTATAGAGCTGAGTAGTTGAAGTCAGGAAACGAGCGAGAGAGTGGGTGAGAGAGTGAGAGGGGGGGGGGGGGGGTGTGCCCAATCGAAGTGCCCAACTGGGTGTGACAGCGCCAGGAAAACAAACATTTTTATGCATTCTTCCTGAATTTAATTTTGTCCCATTTTTATTGTTTTTGTGCTCTTCCTCTTCAGATTGCCTGCAGGATTTACAGAGGATTCATCGTGGCTGTTGTTGTTATTGTGCACTGCATGTTGTTGTTGTTGTTGCTGTTGTTGTTGTTGTTGTTGTCGCTGTGTTGCATACACTTGTTATCTGTCACGCGTTGCTTAGGAGCGATTGATTTATTTCGGAGCCAAATGTTGTGCTAATGCTGTTGTTGTTTCATTGCTTACTCTGTCACGGAGCTCATGTGAAACACGACAGAGTTGCCACCTCGTTAAATAAGTCGAGTCGCCCATCCGCCCGGACTCCCGTCAATTTAAATATGCTTCGGAATCGCGAACTCGATAAACACACACATTATCAGCGAAGGTGTGCAAACCATTCCGACATTCGAATGATTAAACTGCCATCCAAAGATTGATTGAATGGATCGATGCTTAAAGAAACGACTTCGTTTCGACTTTAATTCTTTTGGGATAGAAAAAGACGCCATAATAAGTCCATGGAACCACCGATCTGGCAGCGTTGCTTCGGACGTCTTCTTCCGCAAGAGGTCAACAGCGCCGCACTTCTTTCTAGCCATAAATTTTGAACTTCTTCTAAAGATGGTTGGTTTGCGGCTCCCTGCAGCAGAACTTGTAAATTTAGCGCCAGATTAAAGACAAAAAACAGCGGAGTCCCAGGATTAAAACATGTGTTCTTCTGGCTGACGCTCGACGGGACGAAGGACGAAATTCTAATTTATTATTTTCAGTTTAGTAGTTTTGCCTTATAGCCAGGATTTGCTGCAAGTTTCGCCGTGCAGAGTTATTTATAGTGGCCAAAAGAGAGAGAGAGACAGAGAGAGGGTCCGTGTGTGTGTGTGTGTGTGTGTGTGTGTATACGTACGTGGGTGTACGTGTGTGTCGATTTACACAACCATCGCCAGCTGCATTCAAGCCGGTTCCTTATCTTTCTGCGATAATGAATGCTTTTCACCGGCCTGCAAGTTGTTGTAATTAACAGATTTTTCTGGATTCCTTGCTGATGCTGTTGTTGTTGCGGTCAAATTAAAAAGCAATAAATTGTGCCGCAAAGAGGCAAAAACAACAACTACCGCATTGATTTATATTTCATTATTACAGCAGAAATGCATTTTAATAATCAACTCGTTAAGGGCGAAAAATTATGTGGAAAAATGAAAAATTAATAAACTCGCAGATCAGTTTTTTCACATCTCTTTTCGGAGCTGCCATCCTTTGAGCATGCAGCGCCGTCATTACAACAACAGCGGGCACTGCATTACAACGCAATTATTTTCACACACTCACGCGCGACACACACACACACACACACACACACACGCACACACACACACTCGCATTCGTTGCATTTATTATGCAATTCATTTAAATTCATGTGATCTGCATTAAGAGTTCCCATAATTATTTTAATAACCCGCCCGGATTTTAAATCGACTCACCCCGAAAATAGCGCGTATTTCGTGCACTCGCGAAGCGCGCCAGCAGCTCTGCTCGCCAGACGCAGGCAGCGGAATGATCCGCGCCTTCTCAGTCCACTGGAAGCCCTGTGAATCGAGCAAACACCCTGTACTTTAGCATAACTTTATTACGGAAACTTTGTAAATTTTACTTTCGTTAAAATGCGTTCATGCATTAAACAAGCACACATGCAAACACACACGCACACACACTCGTCTCTCCCTTCGCCGTCGTTGCAGAACCTTAAAGTTTAAAGCTTGTAGCGTTGCCACGCTGCAGTGGAAAAGCTTTTTGTGAAATTAAAACGCAGAGCTGGCCGCATCAACATAACTTCAGATTAAAACTGTACGGTGTGCTTCTGTGTGGGTGGGTGGGTGGGTGTGGCAGTGGAGCTGCAGAAGCTGCATGTTTGGCCGAACTCACTGTCGCCTCCCTGCCAATAAACTAAATATTTGTGTGCAGCAGCACTTTGGCCGCATTTGGCAACACCTGCATGAGCCATTTCGCAAAATGGCGAATTAGACGACATCTCGTGTGCCGAATGCCGTGTTCAGATGTGGCAAGCGTTGTGGTGAAAAGCATTTGGAAAATGAAAATAATAGAAGCTGGCCGCAGCACCGGCGGCTGGGGAGGCGCGCAAGGGTGCCGACGCCGAAGCTACAAGCTCCATTCACGTGCAGTTTCGAAATCAGGCAGTCGTTTAAGTCTTAAATTGCTTAAATGCAACATTGAATCACGGAATTTAAGGACGAGGAGATAAAATAGTCTAAAACACTCTGAAGTGGAAGCGGGGCGAAGGTGACGCGGGGTGACGGGAAGTCTTTCTGCTTTGAACCGCGTGAACCCGTGTACTTCACTCGTGGGTCATCGACGCCGAGCACGGAATTAAATTTGGAACGCGGTGTGAGTGCCCTTTAAGAGCGCCTTTAAAGTGCTCGTAGATCCATTGAGACACTTAATGCTGCTTCAAGCATATACGATTACAATTCTAAGCTTATCCTTTGTCTTGGCTGCGTGTCGGTCAGCTGTGGGCCAATAATTGACAGCAGCTCATTGGAGCAGCAGGACATCCAGTTAGCAACCCAATCGAGCAGCCGAATTTCCGCAAGCAACTCGAATTTCCGTAGTGTTTGCAGTTCAAATTCCTCGCAGTCATGCAGAATTATTGCCCAGCATTATCTGGCATACGAATGTGTATCTCGACCAGTCGACAGACAGAGTCGACAGCTCAAGAGTGACACTTGTGCCAGCTGCGGGAGCAGGAGTGCGGCGAAGCGTTGCCACTTGAATGTAACTACGAAAAGCCGCCAAAGCGATGGGGGATTTTTGTCCATTGTGGAGATACTGGAACAAATCTGCTTGGAAGGACAGCGCAGAGAGAGACGAACTCGTATTTGAAATACAACATAAAACAGAAATGTGAATATTGTATTGTATTAAAATATAACTAAAGTGCCTTAAGTGCCTTAAGAAGGAGCGCTCATAGAGAACCAAAGGATGCCGGGGAATAGAAGGAAACGACGATGGCCACGGTGGCCACACCGAGAGCCGGCTTCCTTCAAGATGCGGTTCGGTGTTTGCAGTTCTTTAATTATGTGAGCTTAATTAAGGCCGGCCGAAGAAGTGTGTGTGAGTGTGTTTGGTGGTGTGCATGTCCGTGTGCCAGCGTGTCTGTGTGTGTGTGGTTGTTCGTATCAATTTAACCTATTTACATAATATCGGAAGCACAAACTGAACATGACAGGCATTATAACTACAACGACAGCAGCCCCGGACAAATGCAAATTTATAATAATGATAATTATAGCTGTTTAAACTAGATTGTCATGTGAGTTGTAAATATTTGCAAGTGACATGGCAAAAACAGCAGGAGGCACAACAACAGCAATTTAGAGTGTGTGCGTGCGTGTGTGTGTGTGTGTAGGCATCCAAGAAGAAGAACAAGAAGAAGCATGGTCATCAGTGTCACGTTTAGCGTCTCAGAGGAAATTAAAAGTGATACGAACGCAGCCAGTTTCAAGTGCAAGTGTGCGTCTGTGTGTGTGTGTGTGTGTGTGTGTAAACCTCGATTAACCGCCACCCTCGATAACGGAGCCTAATTGGAATTTATGCGCGCTTTAAATGATTTTCCTTGTATGCGTGCTTGTGTTGTGTTGTATGTGTTGTGTGTGTGTTTGACTGCATTGTAATTAAACTAAACAATGCGATCTTTGAAAGTGTCCACCCTTTTAGTCGCATCTCCCCCATCCGCCGACCACACCCCGTGCATTGCTGTGGCCCACTTTCGAGCGCCTGCCGTTGTTATCCCTGCTGATGGCCAAATCGTTGTCCACTGGGAGAGTTTAATTTAATGCGAGGATCCGTTTAAGTAGCGGTTGCTGCGTGTAGCGCACCACAGGACAATGACAACTACAACTACAACAACAATGACAATGACAATGACAACATGAACAACTGACCGACAGCGACAGCAGCAGCACCAGCAGCTGAAATGGCATCAACAACGACAACAACGACAACAACGACAACAGCAATAATAAGCAACAGTTTCTTCTGTGGTCGGCTCTGAGTCCGCCGGCACGAACAGCGACTGCGGATGACGGCAGCTTCACTTCTGGACAAAACTGCTGGTTGTCGAGATTCTCTTCTGAACAGAAAACGATACGAAACTACGGCTAAACAAAGTACGCTAAACTAAAAGAAGACTGCGGGGAACATCATTAATAACAGCACAGAGCCTACTTTCACAGAATCACCTCGTTTTCGGTTTTGCTGGCAGCAACCAAATTAAGTTCATGGGTCGGTGTGCTCCAGTGAAATGCTTGAGCTCATTTCAACCCTTCTTATTCACCGCAGTTGTGCCACGAAGCGGAAGAAAGGCAAAACAGACCTTCGGACTTTCAACAGAATTCCGTCAGTGTCTTTATTTAGTTTGTACTAAATTGCAAAATTGAACATAGCTTTAATGCTGGTAAAAGCAGCTGCTCTCCGAGCGTCGACGAGCCAAGTTTGGAGCTACGGTGAGAGAGCAAGCGTGCAACAGCTTGTCGTCTGTTCTCTTTCGCGGCTGTTGTAACGGTTCGGCTCGGCCGTCGAATGCAACTCAGCTGTTCTCTCCACATCCATCCGTTGCCAGTCCAACGGTTGGTCTTACGGTTGGTTGGGTTACGTTGGAGTCACTTCGCAGTCTCGAGTCACGTACAGAGCGGCGCTTAAAACCGCTGTTTCTTTTATGTGCTACTTTTGTGCCGTTTCAGTCTGAGAGCCATCGTGGTTCAGTACGCCGTCTGCACCGTGGAGCAATCTTCACCCAAACGACTGGACTATTTCGAATCGTGGAATGAAGAACACGATTTTGAACATGAGAATAAGTTTACGATACTTCATTAGAACCAACTGTGCTCGCCTTGGCTGTGCGTCCAGGAGAAGTCTTGTGGCATCTGCAACACTGTTGAGTCGCCGACAGCCGCCATTTTTGTGCACAGTTCAGTCATATCGTCCTACTGTGCGCCGTGGAAACCAAGACTAGACCACAAGATGTGCAACAATGCCGCGTGCAAGGCGATGAAAGCGAAGTGAAACAAGCTCAGCGGGCTGATGTAATAAACCCGAAACCATGCCACTGACCAGCGGCCGGCCAACGATGGCGGCAGGTCAGGCGGCGCCCCGTTCGATACCTGTTACTTGTTCAAGTGCACTTAACAGTGTTCGCTGCGTTCGCTAACTCAACGGAGCAGCTTTTAATCGGTCTCTCAGGGCTCCACTCTGCCGCTCAGCCGCTGCTCTTCTCATGCCACTCACTCACTCTCGCGCTCACTCGCGCCTGCTGTCGTGGCTCTTGCTTTGCGCTGGGGTCTCGCTCGTGAGCCTTACGATGGCGCTTAACGCAAACTTTTAGAGCAGGCTTCTTGGCCAACTCACTGGCGGCGTCTACTTCAGTTTGCAGTTTCGAAGCACGCACTGTGGACGTATCTGGCGATCGCAGAGCAAAACAAAAGCTGAGGCAGTCGAACATCACGCGCCGAGTGGAGTTCGAGTGGTTTAACCAGTGTTCGTGATTCAACCAGCCTCGAGTGTTAATTGCAGCGTTTTTTGTCGGAATTCGTGCCGAATTCGTGTTGAATTTAGTTTTGATTTAAGTTTGGCTCTGGACTGCGAATGGCTGCTGTTGCAGGCTGCTAGAGCATCAGGTGGAGGCACATCATCGAGTTGAAACCGCCGAAAGTTTCACGTTAAACTGACTTAAAAGTGCCTTTGTTGGTGGCCCGAATCTCTGTTGTTGTTGTTGTTGTTGTTGTTGTTGTGTCGTCCGCCATCGCTGACTGGCTGAAGTGAAGTCAAGTTCAGAACAACAACGAAGCCGAACGAAAATAAATCACAGCTGCAATCAGCGATCATGGACAACGCTTGGCGATTCCGCTTCGTTCTATTCACGGCTTTGGCGCTGATGCTCTTCGGCGACTTCTTCGGCTACGGTGTCAAGTCCGACACGAATCAAGGGCCGGGCAAGTTCCAGCGCACTAACGCCGAAATCGAAATCAGCGAAGGTGAGTAAAAATGCGCGCACGCGTCGTTCGGCCGCCCACCCGACCTGCTTCGGCAGAGTGGCCGAAGCGACTTCATTGTATGAACTACACGCACATCCTTCCGATTACTCTACATCGCGCCCCTTGTATAGCAATTAATGGCATGTCTGCCTTCCGAATCCCCAGTGAAATCATGAGCAACCTGTTCGATCACGAATTCGGTGCTGCCCCATGTTTGGGCGCCCATTTGAATATAGTAACTTTTGAGTACATGACGTAATCTCACTCAATTTAGTCGCTTTTCGGCTTTAGTCACCACCATTCGCATTGCTAATGTTGAGCTCCCTACCGACGATCCACGGCTTGCAGTTCCAAGCAAGTTCACACAATAAGTCACCACAGAATAGGGAATCGGTTAGTTGAATCCAACTCCAACTCAGCGAACCGCGTGAACGGACGCGGAGTGAACGAAGCAACGCTGAGCCCGGTGCATGCATGGCAGCGGGTTAAATCGATGAGCACGGGTCACATTAAAAGTGAAAGCCATGTGGTCTTTCTAAGTACAGGGAAGGCTCATTAGCTGTGGTCCACGCAGCGGCCACGACTTTCCTTTAGCTTTTCCCACAATCTTTCAACGCTTGAGCGGTCGAAGCGGGCTTTTAATAGTTTTCAATTAACTTGAGCGTTATTCATGAATCTGTCGTAAATTTCAAAGAAACGCCCATTAAAAGATGGTTACTGCCGTCGTAAAGTAGAATTAATAGAGGTTAAACATTCCTGCGAGAGGAATGCGAGGGGATTGCTTCCAGTCTCTAATCTGGGTTGGTTGGCATATCAATCAAACTTCGAAATGAAAGCTGACTCTGAGCCACTCTCACTCTCACTCCAGCGTGCTCCATCCTCAGCTCGAGTGGCCCGAAGCGAAGTCTAACGAAAAACTCTTGAAACTGCATGCTTTAGAAGAGCATTAAATGGATAATCGAATTCGTATCGATTATTACAATTATTTCATTACCCTGATAGTTTGGGAAACAGACTGATTCATCAGTGAGCACTCACCTGGTTCCCGTTAACCCTGAATGCGAGCTAAACACTTCCGCATCGCGTCGCAGCTGCTTTCGAGGCGCTGCCGATAGCAAGTCGGTGATCATGCCGTGCTTTTGAATCGGATTCGAATTACGTTGCTGCTGGTCTGCAGACCAGTGCTGCCGACTCCCGCCGAGAACGTGCCAGAGCTGTGATTTCCCTTGTAATCGCACAATGAAACTGCACAATTCATTTAATTTCGATTTTAATTTCGATTTCTTTGTGACCGAACGTCGCGTGCGTTGCTTGAAACTCGAGTAAATAGTGTCCACCGGACGTTGAGTGAAGTTGCTGTGATCAGCACCGCAATCGACGAACTTTTCAATGATTCGAATGTTTTTGCTACGTTGCGGGTTAATTGATAAGCTGTTGTTTGGTGGCGTGGAGCCTCCGCTCGGTTCTTTATTCTGCTCCTCGAGTTGTTCTTTCTGAATGATTTGCACAAGATCCTGAGTTGGCATTAATTTGGAGCACATTCAATGCGCTTGTAGTGCTGCATGTTGGCACCACTCGGCCCGAAACCGGTTCGCTGCTGTTGCCGTGGCTTCAGTTGGGCTCCTCAGCTACGTTACGACGCGACGTTCCTGCGATTACGTCAACCGCGTCAACCCGCGCAAGCGAAGTGAGTGTTGGCCACTCAGTAATTCTCGGCTGGAACTTTTGCCATGCCAGTCATGCGTTTTAACTGAAAAGACGCTTCGTTCCGTAGTACGTTCAGGCAATCAGATTTAAATGCAGGTCGGTGCTAAGTTAGACTTGAAACACTCGAAGAATTGCATTGACTGCACTCTGAAACTCTGAAAAAGTACACAATTACGCAAACAATTCGAAACTCAAATAAATCTTAATACAATCCTGATGAAGAATTGAAAAAATAACAACAACGAGAGCAACAACACTGAGAACGAGAAACTTGTTTGTAGTTAAGCCAACGTACCGAAATAAATCCAAAGCCAGTGAATAAGCGAACCGAAGGGGGCTCAAGGTCGTCTGTAGCGTGCTTGGCTGCTACTCTCGATCGGGTCCAAACACAGAACCATACTTCTAAATCAATGAAGCCACCTTTGAACAAGTAACAGCAATTAATTGCAATAATATTCAGTCTGTCGTTCAGTCTGTCGTCACCGCATTGTTTATGTTTCGGATTATTTTCGAACTGGCACTCAAATCGGTTTCAGAACTCGTTCCGAACGAACGAATGCTTTGAATTCCGCATGATACACCACCAGGCCCCATTATCAAACGCTTTTATTGCCTTTCAGTGGCTTTCAACCCGTCACGAGCTGTAAACGAAACATTTGAAAATAGACACACTGAGCAGTTGAGTGTGTTCTCTCTTCTGTTCCAACTCCGTTCACAAGCTGCTAGTCATCACCGAAAGCATTCACCCAAAAGCGTTTATGAGAACTTCTGGTCGGCTTTTTGGTTGTTCCACTAACGGCAACAACAACGACCAGAAAAACAACGGAAGCAAATGGAAATCATTACATTTTTAATCGCTGAAGCTCAGAAACAGGTACTGAAAGTGCGTCAAAGCGTGATACAGTCCATGGGGATACTTTTGTTCAGCGCCACACTCTGATTAACCTTAAATTTAGTGAAATGTTACGTGGTGCAAACGTTGCTGATTGAAACCACTTTGAAATTCATTCAGAAATTATTTCTTCTGCATTTTTAACTGCCAGGGTTTACTTAATAGTTGCTTAAATGTCGCATATTCGCTAATGAATCAGAAGACTCATTCATGGTGCACAGTCTAAAAGGAGGTTTCTTTGGTTGGTTTTCAGATGCGGACATCGACGAGCTCTCGGCGGTGGCTCTGAAGGAGAAGCGCAACCTGGCCAAAACCCAGCTCACTGACGCCATAAAGGAGTCCTGCCTGCCGAAGATGCTCTGCGAGATGGCCTCCAAGCCGGACTACCAGCTGACGGAGAAGGAGCGGGATCTGCTGCACTTGATAAGGTAACAAGGGGCACTGAAGTCGCAAGAGCGCTAGGAATGGCTCAGAGTTGGCTTAGAATTGTTTCTGCTTCCGCTCATTTAACATTAGAAACAAGTACCAGTTATTTTTGGGGGGGGTGTATTAATTAGTATTTGAAGTCATTCGTGCCGAGCGACAAAATCGCAATTCGTTGCGTTTCTAAAATTTGCTCCATTCGAAGGTGGATGGTGGATTTTTGGTAATTACAACAGCAACAACAAACAAACACTCGCTAATGACGAAGCAAAATAATGTTTCAGTGTCATTCGATTCACATTCAAGAAATGATTTGATCTCAAATATTTGAAAACTTGTTGTTTGTTGTTGTTGTTGGAATTCTTTTCTCGTCATGACATGAAGGTTTGTAATTACACTATACATACATATGTACATAACGGCATATTGTCGGTAATTAATTGTTGTTGTAGTCGGCTGCCACTCTTCTAATGGCGGCATGAGAGAACTGGTTTTCGTGTAGCGACTCAGAGTTAGCAGCGCGGTTGGGATCCATGCACTAATTCGAAAACTTGAAACCTTCTTCCGACAGGTCCTCCACCATGTCTCTGGCCATGAATGCGGCGCCCAGCAAGTGGCATTTCGCGGCCCACATGGGCGAGCTGATGCGCTTCACCGGCGACAACCTGAGCGGGCCCATCGGCTGCGCCCACCTCTGGCCCAGCTGCCCGATCAGCTCCAAGCAGCTGATGAAGCTGTCCTACAAAGTGAAACTCTGAGAAGCGGAACCTGTGTGGAGAGCGAGTGCATAGCTTAAGTTGTATAGCAGAGTGCAAGTTAAGCCGGAGCCGGAGCCGGAGCAGAAGCAGAAGCAGAAGCAGCACAGCGATTGCACTTTTTTATTACTGTTTACTATTCGAGGTTGTCACTAGCGATTTCCACTGGATGCGGAGCTGTTCTCCAGCCGATTCGCAGAGCGGTGATGCGTCCCAAGGCTTCGGACTCTGCTGCCGCCAAATAATGTGTAAATAATTCAAACTTCTCCCCGCGTAGTTGTTAAGTCAATAAGTTTCTAATATCGTACATATATTTGTACATACAGACATGTTTGCATTGCAGCACAACAACAACAACCGCGAGTATGTGCGTGTGCATTGTGACAAACTTCGCTGTTGTTGTTGTTGTTTTAATGATGATGAACAAACATACTGTATTTCATCATGCTACGAGCATTACTATGTTTGTGCTTTATTGCTGTCGCTCTGCTGACGCTTGCAGTTTACTGCAAAATATTGTCTTTGTACATAATTTCTTGATTACTTTTTAATGACTGAAATATGCAAATCTATCGTTTTATTGGCTTCTTGTTTTCGATTTGGAAACTACGCTTCTCTTGTATACATTCTAAATCCAATCTAAAGTATGTAATTAAGTTTGCCCTCAATATGCTTGTTCAATGTACGAGTAGTCGTACATATATTTTGTTATTGTATCGAATAGTTTCATAGAAAAGGTCGAATGAAGAGTGAAGAAATACGAAATAAAAATCATAAACTTTATGGAAGTCGTTTTAACTTTCATTTTCTGTATTGTGAGTTAATTTATAGAAGACCAGAGAGAGGTGAAGAGCACCGCGAAGACCAGCGAATGAGAGCCACAATCAGTTGTACTCTTCTCTCTTCTGATCCATCGACTTTGGACGAACTCGTGTTGCCTCTGAGAGTGGAAAACTAATTCTATGCTTTAAACTGGTTTTCTATATACTCGTAAGAACAACAACAACATGAGAAGAGAGATTATGTTAAAAGGGTTGTTAGGACAACGTTTTTCGGTACAAAATTAAAAGGAGTCAGAAATCTCTGCAATTTTTCGTGATTGCCGAACTGAATTAATCACTGTTTCATTAATACAGTAATGCATTTTGTTGTTTCAATTTTATGATCAATTAAATAAGATGTTTCGAAGCGCCAATCATTGCAGAGCATTTGTTGCGTAACACTTGTTCGAGTGGTGAATCAACTCATAAATACGACCCAGAAACAGATTGAATTCGCTTTTAAAACTCTTTCAAAAGACCGCGGAAAGATTGCGGAACTCATCTGCAATGAATTACAATGAAACTCACAAGCAACACTGGTTAATGAGTGCCTGTTGACAGCGAGTTGACAGCGTACAAGCATTTTCTTTACTTGCCGCATTCCCCAAACCACTCACTCTTCACTCTCCCGCAAACCGCAATCAGCTTAGCCATGATTACAACGTTAGGCTTTAACCACAACCATAGCGGCCAGCTACAAGATACAAGCTGCATCTGTCAAAATTGCATCGGCATCGGCCCTTATGGGAAACAAGAGCAAAAACATTGATTTCCAGTCGCCGCTACGTATCTTGCGGTTAGCCGCTGGCTTCACGCCGCTATCACTGGAAGTCAGCTGCATTTGCAGCTTGTATCTTGTAGCTGTCCGCTATGGTTGTAGTTAAAGCTTACCTTTGCTCTTCATCTTCATCTGCGTTCAGTGGATGCTTTCAAGTGCAGCTCCTGGCGAGAAATCTGGCGAACCACTGCTACCAACCACACCAAACAAACCACACCAAACACAGCAAAGAAACCTAACGACACCTTCGAGGAACTGTTGCCGTGTTTAGTCGCAGTGGCAGAATTCCCAAGCCACGGTTGACTGTAAGCCGCGGACGGCGTGGCCCACTCGGAATTCTTACGTCACCAGGAAGTCTTCGGCTTGCGCGCTGCACGCCAACACGTAGTCTTCGCCAGCGCAGAGCTCATATTTCTATCGTTATGCGTTATGCAACTGCGGACAGCCGTAACAACAGCTTAACATCATAACGGCAGCAGCAGAGGCAGCAACAACAACACCGTACTACTTCACCTGATGGCTGGTCGGTTACTCTTCGCCGCGCTTTCGAGGAATGCCGAGCGAGCCAGCAATCAGCTGACCAGCGGCCAACTACTCCGCAGCTCACGCAAGTGCAGCAGCGACGCTGTACACTTGGTGGCTCTCTGGAAACAGGCTCAGGCACTCTCTCAACCACGGTGACCACAGCTTCTGATTCCGAAAGCGGTAGTTTCTTGGCGTGATCTTGTTTGAAATAATAAACGAAGTACGTATTTCTTGATCCTCATCAGAGTCACCAAGGACACGACGAGTAGCATTGATATAATGGGATTGAGCGCGATCAATGAGTATGGACGACTGCCACTCCCACTTTCTGTGTTTGTTATTCCAGACACCTATTTTTTAGACGTCGGCTCAGGCACTTGATGAGTATGAACATGAGCAGCTGATAACACTTGACTTGATGTTCTACACTTGACTGTACAATCCCGAGTATGGGCGTGTTATGGTTATCAAAGATGTGCAAATACGGCTCTAACATGCCGACCGCAGAGTATCGCTCGATGGTCGGAATCCATAAAATTATAGCAGGAAATGTCGCTGAGAATGTTGTTGGTTTCTGGCTTGCTGTTGGTGCACTCGTCTTGGCACCAAATAACATCTGGTCTACTGTCGGTGTTGCACTTGTTTTTGCTGTTTTCTTACCTGTTGCACGCCGTGTTACCACTCTGGCTGGGGTTGGCACATTCACCGTGCGAAGGCGAAACAATGCCAGAAGTTATTCAACTCGTGTGCGTGCCACTTATTTTATTTAGGCCAAAATGTGAAGCATTACATAAACGCAGCTTATTTGGTTCAAGACAACAGCAAACACGGCCAACATTCGTGGCTGTTGGCCTGGAATCCGACTACTTAAGGTAGGTCTGATTTACAAATAAAGTTCGTTGTTGTTGTTGTTGTTGTTTCTGCGGCGCTGTTTGGCGTTGCCAAAGTTGTTATCAAAGCTGTTAGCTCACTTTCACTAGTGGTCACTACTCACGGTGCCCGTCGATGTGCTTCTTCTTCCTCTCGACTGGTTTGTGTTTACATTGAAACAAGCACAGCAACAACAACAGCAACAGCAAGCAAATTAGTCAATCGCCTAACTTGGCCCATACTAAGTTTGGCTCGCGGCCTCTTGTAGTGCTGCTGGTCTGCACGTCTGCGGCGCTGCCGGATGGCTGGCGCTGGAGTTGGCTTCAATCGTTCGGCTTCGGCACCGTTTTCATGTTCTGCCGTCCCCAGCTGTTGGGATGGAGTCGGTGCGTCTTCGGCCAGCCCGTCGTCAGTCAAACGCGGTGCGCGGTCTGTGATGGATACGTTTTTCGGGGCCAATAAAAGTGAAAAGTGAAACAGTTTAGAAATTTGGCAATTACAATTCGAGCCTTTGAAGTAGTGCTGACATTGCCACTCTACTCTCTGCGGACAGACATTCATTGGAAGCGACCACTTGGCCCATTAGCATTTTTTGATTAATCAACTAATCACAAGCTTGTGAACGACCAACGAGCAGCTGAAGTGACTGCAAAAAATGAATCTGCTCCAAATTGTTTCGCTGTCGCTCCTTCCAACGCTTTACGTGTTGCTGGTGTTGCTGGAGGGCGCCGAGGAGGCTGCGGCGCAGAATCCTGACCCGCTGTTCGAGCTTCCCGTGCAGCTGGTGGGCTTCCCCGTCATCGTGCTGTCGGTGCGTTTGTCGCAGTTCGCCAAAAAGTTGGCCTACTCCTTGAGTCCAAGTAAGTGCGAGCGCCCTCAAATGGCTCAGCAAAGAGTCGGTTCGCCTCTTTAAACTGTGCAGAAGAGGTTTGCTTTTTTAAATAAAATTTTAAAGGAGTACCGAATGTAAGTCAGTAATATTTGTCTGGTTGGCACGAGTTGTCTGTCACTGCTACCGAAGTTAACATCTTTTCGTTTGCACAAACAAAATCCGAAATGAGGCCATTTCGAGGCTGCCATGATGTTGCGTTACAGCCAGTGTTGCCACACGCATCGGTCATCGATTGGTAGGAAATCCCCAGAGCTACTATAAATCGAACCCACAGATGGCGTTGCTGTTTTTATACATATTTTTCCCATAAAACGGTTCATTGGAAGGCTCTACACCTCAAGTTGCCTCAGTGCTCAAGCTTGTTGCATAATCGACGACTAAAAATTTGAAGTCGTTGTTGACTCACAAACTCGAATCGTGCAGCACCGCGTGTACGTAACACCAGACAGACAGACAGACAGACAGACAGACAGACAGACAGACAGACAGTCAACGAGTTTAACGGTTCAATTAATAAAGAATGGATTCGTCATTGGACTCAAAATGTCTTCTTTTCTCTTCTTCTTGTTCAATTGCAGGTACCTACAAGGGACGCTCGAAACGTGACGCAGCATCGCTCGCACATGACGCGGACCTGGCGCAGCGAGCCATTCTGGGCGAATTCGGCGCCATGGCGTGCATTTTGGAGGAACCCTGTCGGCTGCACGCAACACGTCCGGGCAGACGAGGCGCCCCGCATCCCGCTTGGCCGGAACTCTTGAGGTGGGTCGACTGTTGAGCGCAGAGGAGTTGCCAGTGCTCTTGGCCAAATGGCCACTTAAACTTGGTCTTCTTCAGCTGCTCTAACGAGTTGCTGCTGCTGCTGCTGCTGCTGCTGCTGCCTCCGTTTCTGTTACTGTTACTTCATGGCTCATTTGGTATGCGATGGCGAGCGTGCAGCAGCGATGCTCGTTGGCGTGCTCTTGCAGTCAAGCATTTAAATGTGCTGCGTCGGCAACCCACTCGAACGGGGCACAAAGCGTATCGAATGCTTTCCAATCAATTTTTATTCGAAAAATGCGAACTCATCTGTGCATAATTTAATGTCTTCTTCGTCTTCTTCGTCTTCTTCGTCGTCTTCGTCGTCTTTGTCGTGTTTGTCGTCTTCATGGTCGTCTTCCACTTCTGAATGGTTTTCGCTTCATTATCTGCAGCGGTTTCCGAATGTATTCCGGCTACAACTCGAACATTGCAATAATTTAACGAAAGACACCGAAATGAAGGACCGAATTTCGGCGCACCATCGCCCCCACCCCTGCCCCTGCCCCCGTCGCCTGCCGATTGTGCTGTTTACGCTTTATTGAGCAATTGAACCACTTCGGAGATTTTTTTCCAGTCGCACAAGGAGCTCTGAACTCCAGCAAATTATCAACGTAAACGTTAAAATTATCAAAAACGGTTTCTTTCCCGGTCGCGGCGAGTGCTCTGCGTAAACATTTGACGCCAGTCGTAAATACTCGAACAAAGTACAACAATAAGAAGTTTTACAGCGCTCAGTCGCTCACTCACTCACTCACTCACTCACTCATTCATTAGACAAACGAGTCGCAGTCAAACGCGTAAAGTCAACAGCACTGACCTGTGGCAACGTGGTGCAGAGTGCGCCGTCCCGAAGAACGTACTTAAAACTTTGTGCGTCCGCTCGCCACATCGAATGGCTGAATTTCCATGAATTCTTCCAGCAGCAGCTCAGACTTCGTTGCGTTGGGTGTGGCAAAAGTTTTGATTGCGTTGAGTCGGGGCAGAGATGTCAGCCCCTGTGGCGAAATCAGGGAGTCATTTTTGCAACTTGTTTAACGCACTCGTTAGTGTTGTCTTCGCCATTAAAGAGTCGCAAATGAAAACTTGTACGCACAGCGTTGCCACTTCTTAAGTCTTAAGCGACGCAGCTCTTTAAGAGGGTCTGGCGTGCATGTAATATTGTACGTAGTGTTAGACAACATCTCGCATGTATTCCGAACTCCCGAGTATCTGCTGCAGCAGAGATAAACTTTTATGTGTTGCCACTTCCGACCACCCGCCCACCCGCCCACCCGCCCATCCGGCGATTCCGGTTGCCCCGAATGCTTTGTTTCTTCAGCACCCAACTAATAATAAAATTATTTGCAACTCCTGTCAACTCAAGGCTCACTTTTCGGCATGAAGCCTCCCTCCGCCACAACCGGCATTTGAGGAATCCAATTTTCTCCGATCCTGTACAACTCCAGAACATCTCTCGTCCCCACCCGAACCCACAGCGCGAGGTACTCCGAGGTACTCTCAGGAAAGCGTTACTTCAAACTTCAAAGTGCCCCCCCCCCCCCCTCCACCGAGCACCGGAGCAGCTCGGTTGACGTTAAGGTTGTCGTCAGAAGTGGTTTATTTTACGAATGTTCGTGTCGCTCCTGGTCCAAGTGCAGTTCTAGTCGATTGGCAGCCGGAGTGCTTTTGGATGTCGGTTGCTCCTCCTGCTCCGGTGGTTTCGAATGCTGGTGCTGGATGCGAACCTTGATTAGAACCATTTTCCATGCTGTCATGCTGTCATGCTGCCGCATTGTTAGTCAGCTGCTTTAAGAGCATAGTTCGGCCCTCGCCAACAACGTTGACAGTCATAACTACAACAAAAACAAAGTAGTTTCAGGTCATTCGGTCTCTTGTTATTGCCAGCTAATGCAACAGTTCACGTGACTGCTGCAGAAACGTGTTGAAGGTTGCACGCTCCGCTTCCATTCTACTCTATAAATTTACAACTTTATGCAAACGTGCAATGGCACCAGCAGCAACAACAACAACAACAACACGCACCCAAGTTTCTGTGGTAGATAGGTATCAGTGCTGTTTGTTGGTCCTGGTTTTTAGTTAATTCCGGGACATGGATATTGACAGCAGTTGAAGTTGTGTTTCGCCAACAAAGGCAACATTCCGAAAGTCGTCGTAGCTGCGGAGTGGGTCGGAACTCGCCTGGTGGCGCTCGTGCGCATTGCAAGCCCCGCTCTGGAGGGTGGTTGAGTGTTCGGAGGTACAGTTAATGAATATAAAAGCGATTTGCTCGTCCTGGCCGAATATTATAAGAGCCAGCGTTGGGGACTCCGCAAACCAAATCGAGTAACTCGCTTACTTGGAAGCGCCGCTTCATATAACGATTGCTTACATGGACTAAGCATCATTTCTCACCATTTCGCGGGAACTAAAGATTAAGTCGCTTCTCGAAGTACCGTTATTTGCCTTTACTGTCGTGTCCCATTTAAACGGAAGCCATGCGGAAGCTCAACAACTCCGAGCACGTGCATGGATAGCGCCACAACAACTGTTCAACTCTCCTCAGCGAGCCCTGTACACTTATTTATTGGCTGTTCGTACTTTGAAGTTCTCTTCTCTTTCAGGACCATCTACTAAACCCCCTTTCCTCTCCCCCTCCCCCGGCCGACAACGCTTAGCTTTCAACTGCTATAAATGCTACTTTATTATTTCTTTAATCTTTGCCGGAATAAATGCACACTCTCCGTTCTCGCAGCGAGTTGCAACAACAGCTACTCCTCTCTCTTATTTTGCTACTTATTATTTTTAATCCTCTTTCACATTTTTAATCCTTTCTCCCTCCGTATATTTTAATATTCCGTTATTATTTCTGTTTTTTTCTCTTTTCTGCTTTTCAGCAACTACAGAGTTCAATCAACCGGCACCAAACAATGGTACCTGCTCTCGGTCTTCGTCGGGGACGCTGTGCGCGACGTACAGCTCTGCAAGCACCTGGCGAAGCGCCTGCCATGTCCAGGCGTGGGCCGGCTGCCGGCACCTCTGCCACGTTAAGGATGCTCGCCTGCAAACATTCAAGAAATCAGCAGAGCACCTCGCAGCAGACAACGTTTTCATATTGTACTTTTCCCTCACACGCAGTGGTCCTTCCTACTACTGTTTATATCGCTACTACTTTGGCCATTCTTCCTTCATTCACTTGACGAAGTTTTAATTTTCAATTGAAGTATTTTCATCTTACTTTACTTTATTTATGTGTAGTTCTTTGTGCGACAACAACAGCAACAACAACAGCAACAACAACGTGTGTACCGCAGCAGTCCATGTGCGTAGAACGGGGTCCTTTGTGGGAGGGGACGAGGGCAGCTTGTGTGCTTGCGTGTGTCTCCAGTCAGTGTGGACGATCTTAAGAGCAGAATGTAAATAATTATGCCGAATAATTTAAGAGCCGTGGGTTGTGAGTGCGAACAGGAACGCGAGGAGAGCGAGTTGTGCAGTGAATTAAAAGCAGGAGATCAACAAGTTACAGAAAGGAAGTCGAAGAGTGGCACAGTCACTTCAGTGGAGAATAGAGGGGCATTCGTCCGAGGGCCACCTCCTCATAATGCGCAAAACATCTGCCAGAACGATCCGACTTTCAAATTTAACTACAGACTTGTAGAGCTTTTCGTCCGTTTTCTATGTCGGACTTTTTATTTATTCGACTCTGGCAGATATTTCGCTCCAATCGACTCGTCAGTGTTACTAGTGTTTTGTTGAAACCGCATCTTCGCCTCTCACTCACTTCTGTGCAGTCCTTTCAGCACCACGACGTTCGGATACTTTGGATATTCGTTGAATTGAATTGAATTCAAAAATTCATTTCCCTGTCTGTCCGTTCTTTCGTTTGTCCGAGATATCAGCAGCAGCATGAAGCATTGCAACAACAAATGAAATGCAAACAACAATTTGTTGACTCAATGTATTTGCAGCCATTTTTTGCAACGCTGCAACTGCTGCGACGTCAAGCGTCAACAATATTAACTCTGGGAATATTTGAGCACCGAGCACTGAGCTCACGCCGGGCGCTTACGACCAAACGTTGCAAAAACAAAGGAACGAAGCCCTGTACGAAAACAGCAAAAAACAGTGTTGCCAACATGCACAACGTCGGCAGCAGTGACAGCAACGCAAACTGTTGGGCGACGGGTTGGATGGCTGAGTTGGATGCTCGGCGTCTGGTCGGCTCTGGCGGTGCGTTTCGTCTGCATGTGGAACTGTTCGGCTCCCTCCCGCCGGTGATTCCCCTTCGCCGCACTGTAGTTTGTGTGAAATCCTCGTTTCAAAATTAAATTGTTGAGGATTTGGTTGAGCTCGTGCTTCCTTTCCTGATATTTAAATTGCGCAGCTTAACTTGTTGATTTTTCGTGCAATTCATTGTTTTATGTTGTTTCACCCCGGAGACCGGTGCGCAGACTTGTTGTTGCTTTGTTCAAAGTTTTCCTTAACTCATTACGTTTTTACATGGCTCTTTATTAAATAAGCGTATGTAGAAAGCAGAGAATGCTTTTAATATTAGTTTTAAGAAACTCTATTTGTTGTATATATTTAAAGAAATAAAAGAACGAAAGGTGAAGTGAACGTTTCTTTGTATTGAAAAATACGCTTACTTTAAAACACTTGCAGCCAAAAAGTATGCAACCTTTAAGAGGCAACGAGCCTTTAGTATTGGCGAAATGATAAAAAAGCGTTGCATACTTTTGCGGGGTGCTCTTAAAACGCTTTTCACGATCCTGAACAAACATCCCGCACAAACATTCGTCGCAGAACAAACTGTGATGGTTTATTATTAAATATATGTATTTATAAACATATATATATAAACTTTGTTGGTTCGTTAATAAATATTATACATAGTTTAAGTCTAAGTTTTAAAGATAAGTTGTTATGTACAGCTTTTTCGTCGGCCGCCCATTCAGAAGTACACCCTCTTGCCGTCCGGCGTTATGTAGTACTCGTTGAGGCCCTTGGAGTTGGTAACATAGATATTTTTGTCGTCTTCTCGGGGCCGCTGGGTGGTTCTCTGGCTGCGATTGCTATCGCCACTGGGGACATAGCGATTGTTGTCCACGCAGTCGTCATTCGCATTTCTGTAGTTGTGCGGTGAGTTGTTATTTTGGGAGTAGGCGTCATTGCAGTTGTGTCCCTGTGGCTGTGGTCTTCCATAATGATGCAAGTCGGTGGTGCCTCTTTGCGCATTGTAGTTGGTGGCACTGCTCTCGGTTGCATGGTGCGGCCTGCGTTTCACAGACACTACCAGCCTATCCCGGTCGTCGCCGCCTCCGAAGAAATCGTTGTGAGTGACCGCGTAGGACGGTCGATTGAGAATCCTTCCTCTGCGAAACTCTTCAAGGCTGCCGGTGTAAATCATTCGTACTCCACGTCGCGGATCGGTGACAACGATAGAAGCAACGTCTGTATGAGCTTCGCTCTGATCATCGCCATTAGCTTGTTCCTGCTTGAAGCCATTCGAAGGATGTGAGAGTTGACCAACACTCAGGAAAGTGTGATCCTCGTCCACGAGGCTGATTTGAGGACTGGTGTTCTTTACTCCCCCTGTTGCGGACGCTGGAAATTTAAGTTTCCTGTCCGACTTCTTTTGGCTGAGTTCTAAACGCTTGTTTCGAGGGAAGAATGTTGGCCCCCTTGAGTCCATTGCTGCAAGGTCCTTGTGCAATATTCTGCTCTCAGCATCGTACTGGGCTTTGTTGCTGCCATTTTCAGCATGCGCTTCCTGCTCAGTAACGGGACTAATACTCTTTTCGTCGTCATCAGCATCAAGGGCTCTTCTGGCTCTCCTTCCCCTGCGTTGGTGCTCTACCTTACCCACGTAGCCGGACAGAACGTTGCTGAAGAAGTTTCCGATGCTGCTGCTGATGTCCGCGGCTGCTTTCGTTGGTCTCGGCTTCGGTGGCGGAGGCGGAGGCGGTGCCGTTGTTGCCGGCGGACTGCCCGTGAGAAGAGACAAAATGCTGAAGAACGAGGAGCTGCCGGATGACGGCGTGGATGGTGAGTTCTGCGGCTCCAGCGAGGTCTGCTCCGGTTCACTGAAGAGCTTGAAGAATCCACCGCGATGATTGTTCAGATAGAAGAGGATTTCATCCTGTGCACAATGAAAAGCAAAACGTTTTGGAACGAAAAGTAAAGAGTTCCTTTCCTGTTCCTTTGGCTTTGGGTTGAAAGAATACGTACCTCACTTTTGGGACATCTGGCGTACGTTTGCACGCAGCTTGGTGCACCGCCGCTTATGCCGAGAAGTGCAGCCCGGCCAAAGATCAGAACCGGCGAGGATGCAGGAAAGGACGCTAGAAAACTAGAAAGAAATGAAGGACAGATGTACATATCGACCATAAATTGACTAGAAGATACCCCATTTACTATTAAAACTTGATTCCCATGCGGAAATCGTGCCCAATTGAGTGGCACGGAGTAATCTGCGGCCCTGCTGTAGCTCGTCGTAAACGACTGGAGCCAGAAATTCCCCCAGCTATCAATGACAGCAATAATCTGGATAATTAACATGTCGTGTGCATCTGCATATCCTTTAATTGCAGCTATCAATGCAATCAACACTCCAACACGCACTCACCTTGTTATCGCCGGCGATGTCAGGAAGGTCGGCAGCTGGCCGCGCTGCGTTTGGCCGGCAATCAATTGGCACAGCACATTCGGCACGCACTGCAAGTCGTCGTTGCGTGCGATGTTCTCGAGAGCCTTAATGAGCTGTGTGTTCATGGGAGGCGCCGAGGACGAGGCCGAGGCACCGCTTGTGCCGGAGAAGAGGCCCAACAAGCTGCCTAGTTGGGAGACTTGCGGCGCGTACTGCTGCGTGGAGCTCAGCAACGAGGCCAACGAAGCCAGGCCGGACTGCTGCGGCAGCTCCGCGACTGGGCGGCTGGGAGGTGGTGGCCGGTAACTCTGCGCCAGAGACGGCGGCGATTCGCCTTGCTGGTAAGTGAAGAAATTCGTGTTGTGGCCAAGAGATTGCGCTGGCCGCGTTGCGCCACCGGAGGACGTGGCATGGTGGGGGCGTGCACCAAAATGCGAGTATGGCGGCTGAGCGTAATAACTGTCGGGTGGCTTCTGATGTTGATGTGGATGTTGATGTTGATGCTGGTATTCGTAGCGCTCGCCCTGCAAATAATCGCCCGAATAGTTGTTTGCATAATTAGAAGCCGCCGATGGTGGGGATGCCGGCTGCGGGACGTCCTGTCTTTGCGGCGGCGCCTGATTGGGATGGAAATGCGACGGCGACAGGTAGTCCTGCGAGGCGTAAGACAAGCGGGGCGGTGTCGGGCGTGCAGCGCTTGGGCGAAACAGTTGACTGGTGGAAGTGGGGAGGGCATTCGGATGGGGATTGGGTGGGTGGCTGAGGCTGTGGCTGTGGCTGTGGCTGTCGTGTTTGTAGGCGAATTGAGACGCTTGCGGTGCGAAATACGGCGGTGTTCCGGGTGTCGCGCGCTGGTATGCGGGCGCCTTCGGATTTTGCACCTGCATCGTCGAATGCACCGTGTATTCCTGCACATCGGACGGGGAGGAGGGGACGTTCTCATCGGTGTAGGGGTCGCGATACGTCCGGATCGGTGTTGATGGCAGCTGCGTGGTGATCTCGTTCGGTAATCGTCCGCTGGATGGCACATTGTAGTTGTTGCTGCCGATGTAGTTGTCCAGTGTTGCGGGAACTGATTGCCTCTGCTGCTTGGGCGGAAACGCAAACTTCGCATCCGGCGAGTGTCGCTCGGGTTGAGAGTATTCTGGGTCTGGCACCTGGAATGGGCGGCTGTGGGAGGCCTGGTTGCCGGAGGAGGAGAGCCCGGCGTCAGAAGCGGTGAAGTCGAGCAACTCCGATGGTTGAAATGACGTCGATTGTTCGGAGGTCGTCAACAGTTTCGACTGAGTTGAACTGGAAGAAGAGGAAAAGAAAGTAGAGAGTATAGTAAGTATAAAAAGTATCTAGTGTGCCATTTTTAAATGGATGGATGGATGTATGTTGTGAGGAGGCATTCAATTCCTATAGAAATAAAACTATAGTGTGTAGTTTTATTCCGGAACTGTTGCTGCATACGAAAACAATATCCGCAGCTTGTTAGATGCAGCTGACAGTCATTGATTGCTCACCCGTCATGAGTGTCCTTGCGGGCCGTGTTTCGAATGCCCTCCACGTATGGCGCACTCGTCATAATTAGAAGCACCAGCGGCGGCAACACTCTCAGCAGCGCCATCTTGCACTGAGCTGTCACGTTGTCGATCTCTGGCTGGCGCACGTTGCGCGCGTTGTCGATGTACCGTAATGCTAAACGTTGGCAGCACTCGTGTGCCGGCGACGACGCGGCTGAATTATCCCGGCAATCAGTCTGGAAGTGTTTCGCAGACACGCGCCAAAGCAATCTACTGCAAAAATTTGTCACTTTCGGTCGCGTCAGCAATTCTTGAGCGGAAGCTGCAGATCGACTCACACACCGGACTCAAGCACCGGAGTCGAGCACTGTATTGTGCTGAAATCCTTCAGAGGGCGAGGCTCCTTCAGCTGAAAGTGGAAAGAAGAAAAGTTGCGATTTTTCGAATTTTTGCAGCGAGCGCGCGACATCCGGGTCCGTTGAGACAATCGCTGCAAATAAATATTAAGATTTTCGCCGACGCTTCTCACGTCACCGGATCGAGCGCGATTTTCTACTGTCGCCTGCTTCGAGGAGGAACATAATTCCTCTGATTATGCAAAGTCACAGCCAGCAAGCGGCATTCGAGCAAGCATATCAAGGATAATAAGGTGAATAATTGGGCGAAGAGCGAAACTACGCGACGAGGCACCGCTGCGCCACGGAAGCGGAAGCGCCGAGTGGGCGGCAGGTGATGTTGGCGGTGGCGCAGCCAAGCTAACAGGCAGAGAGGACATTTTAAGAGTGCAGATATTCTGCACTCTGCACTCTGCACCCAACCACAATCCGGTCGAATTTAAAACTTAGATTGAAACCGTTTGCTCCGTGGTTTATTGTTCTGCAGATGCGAATGGAACGCGGTCCTCGACTTCGCTGCTGATGCAGACGAGCGTCTTCTAGCCGCGCCGTGAGAGGGTTAAGAGTTGCGTGGTGAACTCAGTGTCCTGTCGATTCAGTGAGTAGGGGACGCGCTCCGCCGCAGGACTGCGTTCTGGAGCCACAGCACTCAACTGTGCTGCATTCGTATGGACGCATTCGCAATGCAGCTAATTTAACGACGCGTTTTAACGAGCGAAGCAGGTGCGAGAGCCACAAAAACTCGTGCGCTGCGCCGCGGTGCCAAGAAACGGCGTATCGCTGTAGAAAAGCGCCTGAGGAGGATTTAGTGTCCATAAGAATGCCACACATGGCATGTCTTCAGCGCCCAAAACTACGCGGACGTGCGGAGACTAGCTGATTACGAGAGCAGTCGCGTTTTATGATTGAACGACGTGATTTGCTAAACGTGCTGGCGACCGGGCGCAGCTGACAGCGAGAGAGAGAGAGAGAGAGAGAGAGAGAGAGAGAAAGTGCCAACTTCGCACGAGTCAAGTTCAAGTTAATGAAGAGGAGAAAATCAAAATGGAATCCAGATGACAAATGGCACCGTTTGGGCAACATTCGGAACACATTAATTTGGAGAATCAAAGCGAATTCCTTCGCACTCGATGGCAACAACGACACTTGCGCCGCGCTCTGCTTTCGTACGGTAAACACGGCCACGTCACAGCGACATCTGTGCTCATTGCCGTGATTAACTTGTTATTGTGCAACACTCGGGGCTTCCCCGTCACTTTCGCGAGCCACTCACTATTTTATTCCCGCGTATTCCCAACGACTTGGAGACGTGTTTCGACTGGTTGCGGCGACGTTTGGCCTACGATTGGCGCCCAGCCCAGACCACAGCAAGCGGCCGACCCTCGCGGCAGCATTCAAGCCGGAGGTTGTTGGCTTGTTGGGTAACAGTTTCGTAACTCGACGGCACGAACCGGCGCCGCAGAATACGTAAACAAACCACGCGCTCCGTGCTACATGCCAGGCGCTTACGTTGCGGTTCGCAGAGCATTCAGTAGTGATCAACATCTGCTCACGTTGATGCCTTTTTCGTAGCTCGCTCGATTTGTTAACTAGTCTTCGCTCTTCTCATTTCTTCTCGGACTTTCACTATATTCTGAAACCATTTTAGTTCCAAGTGTTCTCAAGTGCCGAGGGAGATGATTGCTCCTAACTGGGGCTACAGCGTGCTTAGCTTCACAAATCGTTATCAGACTCCATATTTCCAGTACTCCATATTTCAGCGAATCCAAATCGATCAGCAGTCGCACATCCCATGAGGTCCCTGGAAGTGTACATCTCTTTGAATATTGATGCTTGAATATTGATACTTTGTAATTACCACACGATTTTCGATGCAATTTGCTACTCTCTGCTGCACTGCGCTCGCCGCTTTCGGGACGTTAAACTTGAAATTCAAACTACTCCAGATCTGCGTTTTGTTAAGCTTTCAATAGCATGGCCTTTTATCGAGGTGTTTCGCCTTGTTTTCGCTTCTCTTTTCTCCGCTACTTCAGTCTACTTCGGATTTTCAACTCGCCGAACCGCAAACGCAACACAACTCAACACAATGGAGAAAGTTTCGACCCAAAATCGAATTCCGCCGACGAGTGTACAAGAACGTGTGTGTATATAGCGTCTCGACCAGGGCCGCCATGTGGGACAATAGCGCTGTCCGTTCAAACCACGCTTACTGTTGTAGGGACAGGGTCAGTACTGCAGAACGATATTGGAATACATGACGACGATTCGGGCATCGATCACTTGGTTACCATGGATGCGATCATCATCCGCTGTGAAATGCCATGGCGAACTTCAACATTTGGCGGTCTGGTGCTGGTGCCAGGCACGGGAGCAGAACGAAGTGGGCGCATGTAGGGTACCTACGACATCACTTTCAACTGATTTCTGGCCTGAGTAGTGTGGCTGTAGTGCTGCTTATTACTTTCATCTCCGTGCGGTTTGCATAAACAACTCTCTTCAGTAAGCTAGCAAAGCTGAGAGCTAAGAAACTACAGCGACGTTCGGTTCGTTTCGTGCGAGTGAGCGAGAGGAAACACCAGCGCAGCAACAGAGTAGCACCGTGACCAGAGCGGCTGGAGTGGCAGCAGTGGGCAGGGAGCCGCGTAGACGAGCCTACAATCAATTAATTTCGAGTTATTCAGCGTCCCATTTTTCTGTATCGGCCTCAGTCATGAACTCACGTCGCTTGTGGTGAGCGATTTTATGGTAATTTCGCACATTGATTGAACCTTGTTACTTCAATGGAGTGGGTAAAACTTTCATTTCCCGATGATGGAAAGAGTCAGATAAAGATGGGCATTTAGAGAATATGGGTATATAGAGAAGAGGCCCACCCGCTCCCCCGTGAGAGACAAGGAGAACCGGACAAAGTACGATCCTGTGATGAGATTCATGTGCTTGCGAAGTAAGATGAATACGGGTGCGATTGTTCCCTCGCCTGCCTTCCCCACGAAGTTGTGCTTTGCTCTTCCTTTTCCTTTGGTAACTGGTTTGGCTGCTCTCCCCTCGTGCCCTGGTAGTGCAGTGCTGTAGTCGCATTTTAGTGCTACGTCATTCAACATACCGATTTATCACGAGCTGCCTATCAGTGCCCCCGTCCTGCGTCCCCCGGCGCGGCTGGCAGCTCTTCCATTTATTATGCCAGCCACACAAAGCGACTTTTTCATATTGACGTTGTAATAAAACTGTAATAAAAACGTCCTGTTGAATGTCCTGCTGATTGTGTGGACGGTTGTGCTTGGAACGATTTGTTAAGACCGAGAATGATGACGACGCCGACGACGATGGCCGGACAGAGCGTGCAAGTGGGATTCCTTCGCTGCTCGTCCCCAGGACATGCCGAAAGCACGAGTACGAGGACTCTGTGTGAGTAATTTGCTTCTCGGATTAATGCTGGAGCGTTACTAACGGCAACTAAAACTGGAGCCGAAGCGAGACCGCAATATTTCACTGTGTGTGTGTGTGGGTGGGTGTGTGTGTGTGTGTGAGGTACTCATGAATGTGATCAGAAGACGGCACACACATCAGATGCGGACCGAATGCCAGGATGTGCGGACGCTCTACTGTGTAACGAGACTAGAGCTCTAATAATAATTTATGCTGGACTCCGCAAAAAGGATAACAACTCATAACTCATGGTGCTCATCATAAAGGCTGTGAGTTGACCAGTCGTTGTTGTTGTCGTTGTTGTTGTTGTTGTTGCTCCGGCCAGGACGCCATAACGATGAATACTTATGAGGTGCATCGACTGAACGCTACACGAAGTGCGTACTTAATGTGCTGTTGTTGTTGTTGTTGTTGTTGTGGTTGTTGTTGTGCGGACCGGCATTTAATAATAATTTTAGCTCTGGCCATTATATTATTAGTATGCTGCCAGGACACATGATGTCCTGCTGCCCGTTATTAAATGGTGCAGCTGAAAGTTGGCCGCGGGACGGGGAACTAGTGTTAACATTGTCGACTTAATATGAGTGCAACAACTTGTGAATCTGGCACCGAAATCGTTTGTCTGCAGTTTTGCGACTTCCTGCAAGCGACGGTTTCCAGAAAACAAGCGACCACCTTTGATATCTTCGCCAGGCCGAGCGAACCGTCGCGTCGATAACCTGAAAAGTGAATAACTGGAAGCTTGTTACGAGTAAGCAACACTGTTTGCTCTTGGGGAGCCAACGAAAGGGGCCACATCTCGGAAGCAAGAAGACGACGCGCTCGTTTTTTACAACACGATGGCTGAGCGCGGCGAAGAGCTAATAACGAATCGAATTTGCTTCCCCGCGAACGACAGCTTCTAATTATCCCCTTCCAACAGCCCAGCAGCGACGCTTTCTGGTTGTGCCCTCTGCCCTCGCAAGTGACACGCAAATATTCGCACTCGCATTTCTATCTGGTGATTAAATCGCAAAACTGTTGGCCATCACGTGCCTGTCACGTCACGCCGCCAGCCGAAACATCGAATCGTTGCGGGGCAAAGTTGTCCACGCCGAAGCTGGCGGGAGGCTTCGGCGTGTCTTCAATTTCTGTCATTAGAATTAAAAAGCATTTAAAAGAATTGAAAAGTGCTGGCGGAGTGGCAACGCTTCGACGCTGACGAGCAATTGACGTTCGGCCGGTCATGAGATAACGTGTAATTTTCGCTTAAGAGGCCACGTGACGTGATGCGGCTGTCAAAACGGTGTTAAAAATGGCCGCAAGTCGTCGCACGTCAAAAGGTGTGAAGCAGAGAACGGCGACGACCGCTGAGTGTGTGGCTGAGGAGGGGGTGAGGTGCACGCTCGGCAAAGCGGACGTTTTCCCAGGGCTTTGTTAATGTTCACACCAGCACGTTCAGCTGCTTTGTTGCCGAAAGTGGCAATTATTTGACCGCCAAATGGCACTGTTGCCCGCCCCCCGGCACATTCGTGCACCCCCGCTGGCCCGCTGCGTTCACGTGTCGCCGAAGTGTCGAAGGTTGGACGACAGTCATTTGCGCGAAAAACTGAGCGACTTTTCTGCCAGCCTTCGATTAAATATCTTGGCAACGCCAGCTGAGTTGATTACGCCTTCGAACAGCAAACATAACCACAGAAAGCATAATTAAACGTTCAGCATTACAGCTACAATGACAACAACGCAAGCAGCAACAACAAGCAGTCAAATTAAATTAGAAATTAATTACAACAACGCTCACATTCTGCAAAATCCAAGCGTTGCATTTAATTTAATCAAGCAGTGTTGAGGGGCGGCGGAGGGGCGGGGGAGGTGGCGATACATTTTTGCGCATCCTGACAGAGTCCTTGCGAATGCATTAAAAATTCATTACCAGTGCATGTTGAGGCGAGGCTGCAACATGTCGAAGTTGTTTTCCGTGTGTGCCCCGCCCCCCCTCCCCTGGTCCACCGCTGCCCTTCCTAGACATCAAGGAGTGGGGCCGAGTGGGTACGAAGATGTTTTGCGCCATGGAAGTGCGTTTGAGTGCTTGCAATAAACTGATATTGTAAACATATCTTCACAGGATGTGCAGCTGGCTTAAAAACCACTTAAATATGTACAAAGCACCCGGGGGGGGGGGTGTTTCTCGCCGAAGCGAAGGGGAGATGCTCAAAGTTCAAACACCTGCGTGTAGAGGAGGAGGAGGATGAGGATTCCTCTGCGGTTGGTGGCGCGACGGCGGGGAGGGGGTGTGGTGGTGTATCAAATACCGCCAGGTATGTAAATTAAAACTGACAGGATTCTCTGTCGGGAAGTTTTGCGAAATGCGAAATGCATTCAAATTAAGGTTTATTAAGCGAAAGAAGACACAAACAAAGCGGTGAGTGGGCGCTTCGGGGAGTCTGGAGAGAAGGTTTACTTTAGAGTGGAGCCAGCAACAACAACACAACTCAACGCTCGTGTTTGCTTTGACGAACAACAAATGCATTAAAAGTTTTGAACATCTTCAACTTTAATATGCTGCCTTAAAGCGGTTTCAGGCGTACTCGTCTACCGCAGAGCTACATTCAGGCAGGCACAAGAACACTCACACATGCACGTTGAGGCGGTGAGGCACACCCTGCAAGCACCCACTGCTAAACCCTAATAAGCCCAATAATCCGCATACAGAACAATAAACTATGCGTCAATATAATTAATTTGCAGGCGTATTAGTGAGCCAAACATACACGCACACACCCACGCAACCACATGAAAACCCCCGACCCGCCCTGCAGAAAAGAACGCCCACGAAAGACACGCGCTGTACTCATCACAGAACTTAAAATAATTAAACAAAATAAACGAGTTTATTAGTTGTAATCAGCTGGAAGCACAAACACGCACACACACACTCACACACACTCACACACACAAAGAAATGTTCTCTCACCCCGCAATAATAAATCAACAACGTATCGAGCCCGTTCTCTCATGTTTGCGGTCGAGCGGAAGCGGAAGCCTTCAAAGCGAGGCGTTCTTTGGGTTGAGTGCTGCCCAGTGCGTGTTTTTCATGCCTCGTAATTCGGTGTTTGCAGTTTTGTGTTCCGAAGAACAACAAATGACGTGTCCAGATGATGGGACTTGTGATTGTCAGTGCATCCCGATTTGTTGTTGTTGGCGTCCATTCCTATTCTCATTTATGTAGCTCGCATTTGCTGCTTTAATTTTGTCATTTTTATAAAAATAAACAGAAGAGCAGAAACACTTTGCTATAAAAATAAACACATTAGTTGCCCTGTTTTGCTACTGCTCTTGTTTTGCCGTAATAATTCACCCCCTCAGTGGTTATTCGCCCCCGGCTGGCGACCCTGCCCTGACTCGACTGCTCTTCACATCCGCCTTCGAGGCATAGCGAAGGAATGAACTGAAATGGACGCTGTTGAGTGTCTTCTGTCTTGCATTCAACAGAAGTAACAAAACGTTATGTAAGCGATGTCCTGTGAAACGATTAACTAAACTGTTCTGAATTCTTGAGTACGAGTACACAGAATGGACGTCGATAGCCCTTTTTTAAGCTTCATAAATCGGCCGATCATATATCAGATTTGAACGCCTGGAAATTATTTCCTGGCGCTACGATAATTGTTCAGATTAGACGAAAGAATCGAAACCTGTGCATAACCCGGCCCCAGACTGGACGAAGACACGCGAGTCTACTGGGAATTATTACGCAGCGGCGTTATTAAATCCTGGCCTCCAGAGCGCAATAAGCAGCAATTAAGTCCGGACCACGATTAGGAAGCAACACATTCTTCGATGTGGTTCCACGTGAGAACTCACCGCTGCACTCTCACGCACGCCGCGGCCCTTGGAAGGGGTGGGTCGGACCGGAGCGCACCGAAATCGGTTATTAGAGCAAATTATGTGCAGCAAAATAGTTTAATTCTTTTCATTCCATTAGTTCGCGGTCGAGATTAAATAGTCACGATTTGTCTGAACGCACGCGCTTAACACACAAAACGAGGGCAACTGTAGGGTTAAGTGCCCTCCCCGCCCCTGGCCACCGCAGCACGCACACTCGAATGTCGCACATCCTGCAATTAAGCGCTGGGATCGGCAGCAAATCGGCTCCGAGGTAGGTTATGATTGACACGACAGCGAGTTATTAGAAAAACGCAAGCGTGTCGCTGGTCGCAGAGCACAAGATGTGTCCGTCGCTGGAGGAGGGCGGCGGCGAGGCGGCCGCCAAGGAGGCTGGGCTGTCAATCAGAAACCAAGTGAGCAAAAGGAGCCGAATAGAAGATCGGCTTCTAATAAGCGTTTGACGGCGTCATTCCGACAACATGCAGATTAAGTAATCCTTGCAACAAACAGCGGCATCACTGAAGCATTCAGCTGGCATGTCCTGGTCGCCGTTTGACTGCTGTTCGGCAGCCGTTCAAAGGGTAGAAATTGAATACCCGATGCGGATGGCGGGTGGGGGACACGCCTGGTTTCGATTACAGTTATGATTGCGATATCCTTCTGTTGGACGTGCTTTGATTTGACAGTTCGACAGGCGGCTCGGGCGCGTTGCCAAGGAGCTGCCAGGAGGGGGGCGGAATTGCGCAGCCTTATTAAAGCTGTCGGTCGCAGTCGAACCGCTCCGTCTTGCATCCTCCGAAATAAAACCACAAAAGCGACTCAGTTTTCATTTCATTTGTATTTTATAAATTTTTATGAACATTTATGAGATCATAATTGAAGTTTTTTATGCATGAATTCGCTGCTGCTGCTGCTTGTAATATTTATTTCTTGTAATAGTATGGATAATATAATTTGTAATCGTACGTAAATCAAAGTGATAATAATCATAATAATAATAATTTCATTGCAATTAAGATGCTCGGTGAAACAATTAAAATATGGTACAATAACGTAAAATAAGGTTAACAATACATAAAATAAGGAGTACATACATAAGAAGAGTTCAAGTTCATAAGTTCGGCCCCTCCGCCGACGGTAGATCAAAACTTAGCCTGCTACGAATCATTACAATACTAGTCATTAATTAATTCACTATTTTTAAAAATACGGTAGCATATGTAAGCATGTGAATCGTCGAGTGCACGCTACTTGTTGCTGTGTAGCTCACGGCAACACGGCCTGAGCACAGCGCACGTGTTCCGGGCGGATTGGCAACGTAGCTTTGGAGCGTCTCTCCAAAGCTCTCCGCGGACACGCGATTGTGGAAGCGGTTCGTTTATCGCAACACGTCGCTGATTACAATGCAATACATCAAATTAGCCCAAACTTAAGTCTACAAGCAGGCAAATCAAGTGTTTCAAGTGCTCCGGCGATAAAGACGACTTCGGAGAGGAAGTGGGTATCTCATTTGAATTATTTAAACGCGTATTTGGCGCTAACCGTTACTTCTACTTCGTATTCGTCGTATTAAAAATATCTTCATTTTTACAAAATACTTCTATCAAAAATTTTATCGATATTTTAGTTTGTGTAAAATTTTATCAAAAGCTTAGTAATTTTTAATTTAACATGTATTCGTTTTTGTGTTTAATATTAATTCGTCTGCTTGGCACCAGCCGCTCGCTCCGCGCTGTCGTGTCGTGGCTTCAACGCCGGAGCGCTCCGAAGCGAGCGAGTTCTGTGCGAGCGCAAAGTTTTAACCGAGATCATAGTGAAAACTACAGAAATGAGCAAATCTTCTGCACTCTCAACTAACAATCACACCACCAGCCTCTCTTCCCGTTGTCGTGGTTGTTGTTGTTTGTGCAAAAAATTAGCCCATTCTAAAAAATTTACAAATTTTTATTATTTTTTTTATTTTTATGTTACTCGCATGAACGCGTTGTTGTAAAAATTGTACTATTATTGTTGTTGTTGTTGTTATTGTTGTTGTTGTATTTACTACCGGGGAAACTTTACTTTAAAATATGAAATGTTTTAGACACGTTTTTATCGAGCGGCCACAGTTTAACAACAACAGAAAAGGCGTGGCAGTATTCGTGTTGCAGACCGCGCCGAAAAACATCTCTGCTAATACTATTCACTGTGCTGGTACACATCTGTTAGGTTCAATTGTTATCATAACTCATTTACTCTGTGTTGAAATCTGTTGAAATTATTTTGACATCATTTGATTTGATTTAGCTTAATTGGATTTAATTTCATTTCATTTGTTTTAATTTCATTGCATTTGTTTTAATTTCATTTCAATTGTTTTAATTTCATTTAATTTGATTTGATTACAATAATAAAACTAAATATTTACAAGCGAAGTTCTTAAGATAAAACGTTATATAAAATATTATATAATACATCTGAAAGTGCTTCATTGTGACTCGCAGAAGTTTGTGGAAAGTGACAAGAAAACAAAGAAATAACTGTACTTCTTAACAGCTACGAAATCCTACGCTTGGCGCTCTACTTTCTTATTTCTCCTCAATTGTTACTTTAGTTCTATGTTTTAAGTGCAGCAAATACAAGGAATCATCGTTCCTGGCGCATCCTATGTATGTATATGCTTTACTATATACTTGTATATATGTATTACTTTTGTTGGTAAGAATTTGAGATCAACATTTTTGGGAACTGTTCTTAGATTTATTATTTATTAGTTACTCCTTCGATTGAATGCAACACATCGGCGCCAACATCGGCATCATCGCACCAGCATGTGGCCGCAGAGTGCTTAGAAGTGCATCAAAGAAGGCTCGAAATTAGAATCCTTTAAATTGTCAATAAAACCATCGAATGAGATCAAAAGAGCCTTGCTTCGAATTCGGGATGAATTGCTAACAACTCTCAGTTGACTGTAAAAGCGAAACTATTAATTATACAATTGAGACCACTGCGAAAACCGTCCAAGCGACACACATTAAAAGGAGTCGCTTTAATTTGGCACTTTTAACTGTTTCCGTTTCCGTTTCCGTTTCAGTTTCAGTTTCAATTGTTTGTATTTTTGGTTTTCTGGTTTTTTAATTGAGCTAAAAACATATTCTTTAGTCTACTTTTAAAATTATAATAATTAAATTCACCAACGAAATTCAAACGATCACAAAAATGGCAGAAATTCAAAACTAATCTACGCTTCCGCAGTTATTTCCGCGACGGTAAATAACTACATTTAAATCTAGTACTAAGCACATGAATAAATTGCATTAAGACCGGATTTGGCGGAACTCGAAATGAGTTCGCTCCGAACAGACTAACACTAAAATTAATTGCAGCAGATTAAACTAAAGCGAAATGTAAACAATTAAAATGCAATTGCAATTGCATTGTATTGCATAAAAATAAGTGTAATTAAAATTACGAAGAAGACGTCAATGTTTTGCGTACAACTAATTTACTACTATTTACTACACACTATATTTCACTTAAGGTCATTCGCTGTGAGACACTTACGAAGTCACTTTAGCACCACGAGCTGGCGAAGTGTGTTTATTTGTGTATTTAATACGTGTTAAATACGTTATTCTATCGAATCGTTTATTGTTACTACTACTCTGCTTGCCTTATCTCTGTTTTCATGTCTCATTTATTGCTTCGCCTTCTGCTGTTGCTTTATTTAGATTTCATACAGAAATGCGATTTTCTACAAATTTATTCACTATTTGTGGCGCACTTTCCGTTAATTCATCACAAGTTTCTTTCATTTGCAATTGAAATTATTAATTGGTACTTAATTAATGTTGAAATTTGTAAAAATATAATAGTAATAAGTGAATAAAGTAATATCAAATGAAATGGAGTTTAATTGAAAACAAATGGCAGAAAATATTGATTACTAGAAATCTTTGTGCTTTGCTTGTGTAAATAAGCAATGAGTTCCTAAATTACGGGGACCTTCTTTCGAGAACTATTGAGCACCTATTCTGTGGACTCCTACTCCCGAAAGGGTCTTGTCCCACTTCTGAATAAAATACGAAATAAAAACATTTAGTAAACTCGACGCGTGAGTCTAATTAAGATACGAGGAAAGAAAAAGGACTGCCTTTTCCGGATCCTTTACATTTGTAGTGGTTTTGTGTGGTTTTGTGTGGTTTTGTGTGTTTAAACTATTGTTTAGCATTACGGTTTTCTTCAAAATTAGTTTACGCTTTGCTTAAATGCTCTTTCAACCATTGTTTGATGTGATTTAAGTATGTTTTTTGATCCTCTGAAATTTAAGTATATGTACTTCAAGTAGTGTTGCAGCAACCTTCCCCGACCTTCGTTGTCTTTTTTCACCAAAGTCGCAAAGAACGCTCCGTGTTCTCTGTGGCTTCATTATTATTATTGGTTTTTCCTAATTACTATAAAATGTAGTTGTTGGTGCGAAAACCGGCGTACTTCTGCAATGCTTCTCACTCAAACCCAGCTGCTGTTTAGATTCAGCATTTAAAACGCTCGAACCTTGTATTGTGACCTTGTAACTGCTACGCTGCATACACTACTCCGGACGACCCACGCTCATTAGAGTCCTTCTATCCTTCAAAAGTTGCGTGAAATCGGTGCCCGTCCTGAGGCACTCGAAAGATTTTTAGATCTAAATACAATTTTCTTTGTGGCGTTTTTAAAGCTGCGTTCGGTTGTGGGAAATCATCGCGCCACAAGGAAGCCGCAGCCCATGGCGACGACGAAGACGGTCACGACGGTGGGCCAGGTGAAACTCTGCTCCTAGAAAGACGATATAAAACACAAATTAAAAGATTTGTCAACGTTCGTTTTCGAGGTCGCAAAACTACTCTACTCCTGATGGCTGGGAACGATGAGTAAGGTGAAATATTTACCCAAAATGAGGGCTCCCACTTGATGCCCCAAAATGTGCCGACAGTTCAGACACGAATGTTGCATGAGGCCAGTGGATATAACAAATGTAACCAAATTAGAGCAGTCTTTCAGGACATGCAAGTGAGAGTCTATTTGCGATGTCCGGGGAGCGCCCTCTTCACCCTTGCAACCGTACCACCGACCATTCTAGCGGGCCATAAAAATAGTTCGAATGGAGATGATTATGAAAATAATTACAACGACTTGAGCTGAATCAAAGGTAAGGATTTTTATTGCTCTTTATGACCAACGAGGGATTCAAATTCATTCAGCATAAATTATGTGTGGACTGGCGGCTGGACGGACGGACCAATGAACACAAGTGTTGCCCATGCAAGCGAAAAATCATCACCGCCGCCAACCTGCTCGCATGCAACATCCCCCTCAGCTGCATGAACTACTTTCGGAATTAATTGCCAGTTTATGGACTGCGAACTGTCAAAGTTACAGCGAAGGCGATGAATTATGGCTCAGTCAGGGTCGGAGCGCGGTGAGCGCGGGCGGTTAGTGAACAAAAATTAAATTAATAGTGATAAAATATTGTTGCTAAACTTTGCGATGTACAGATGCGGGAATAACACACACACAACATGGTGTGTGTGTTTATGGTGCACCCGGGGGACTTGTTGAAGTCAAACCTGACATGCACTCTCCTTGACATGATAGCGTTGGTTATTTCTTGTTGTTGTTCCTGCTATTATTATCATTATTGCTCTCGCAAAACTGAGAAACTGTTGCTGTAATCATGATTGAAAATAAGTAGCGAAAAATGCATTTAATTGAAAGAAAACTATTATTGACTTCCATAAATTATTAGAACTTTCATTGGAGAGCACTTCCTTCATTGCCTCTTCATAATTCACTCCTAGTATTTGTGTGTCTGGTTGTGTTTCTGAGGATAGAAAAATATCAGGCTGGCTATAAACTGCTAATTACAATATTCGCAAGTTATTTAATCAGCTGGTTATTGTTCTTTGCTAACCATGCAAATTAGTTTATTTTCTTTGAGTACTAGTTACGATCGAGCGCCACATCAATCAAACACACACACACACACGCACACACACACACACACACAGAGGTCATTAACACAGCGAAAACCAAGCAACATCTGCATGATATAATTGTTGTTGTTATTGCTGTTGTTGTTGTGCTCGTGCACATGAGGTTTGTTCAGTAAAAACAAAACACAACAAAACAAAACAAAACAAAACAAAACAAAACAAAACAAAACAAAACAAAACAAGAAAAGTTTATTATTGCATTATTTCTTTTTTGACTTTGGCAGTTGCGCGCCAAACTGCAGCGACTATAAATCTAAAGTCGCTAGAATGTTGCATGTCACACGCGCCAGACGACGAGCGACAAATTATAGGCTACTAAAGAGAATCTTCTCCGGCGGATTTTCATTTGCACGTTTTGTAATTCAATTAGGAAAAGCGGGGAAAAAGTAGAGAACGGAGAAGAAGAACGAATGCAAATGCGATAAAATTAATTGCGCAGTCCGCGGACTGCAGCTCGTTGCGCTCGCTGGGTTGTCAGGGTTTCGATAGGATTGAATGTGTCATTTTTCAGAAGTGGACGCCGCACTCGCTCTGGCCAGCCAGCTACGGCGTGTGCTGGCGTGCGGCGGGGCCCCGCAGCTGTGTTTTGTTTTGCTGCGAGGGCTTGACAAAGGACACTCAACAAGTTTCGTTCAGTTTTTCTACAAGTGTGCAAAGGTTGCTATTTCGCGCGACGCAATTAAAAACGACCCGTGATCGTCGATCGTGGCAAATCATACGAGTATCATTATCAAAAGTCAGGTTTTTTCTCAGTCGAGGAAACTGCTCTCGATCTACATACGGAATAACAAAGATACAACTTAATGGGTTTCAATGCCTACCTTCTTCTCTGGCTTTGGCTTTGGGACCTCCTTCTTCTTTTTGCGCGGCGGTATTCGCCCGTTGAACTCCTGCAGACGTTCGCGTCCTGCCGTGAAGTTCTCGAAGCGCTCGTCGAACTCGTCCCAGCTGGTCTCGTGCTCGCTCTGGCACTCACGTTCGTCCTCGCCCGTCGACGTCAAGCGCGAGCTGCAATGGATAAGAACAGAAACCTTTTAATTCGGAGCATTCTTATCAGGGTATATAAGCATGTAGTAGCACAAGTTTCGTAATTCTTGAGCCAAGTTAGTTTGCGGTGGCTGCCAGTACTAGCAACAAAGCTTCGGATCCCGCGTCGCTTATCTTAATTTGAAGTTATTACTACAGCGGGTAAAATTATCATAATTAATAGTGCGTCGCTCGGATGCTGCCCAGCAGCCCAGCAGCCCAGTCATGGGAACAATTTCGTTGATAGCGCGGAGCCGAGGTTTAACTGGAGCGCAGCAATGAGCACAGTTGGAGTGGCGACCGCGAAATAGGTTTCCCAGACGCCGCCGCTCAGACAACGGATCAGAACGCTGGGAATGCTTTGATTTCTACTCGGATTCCGCAATAAAAGGCATCAAGTTGCTTCAATGATTCTGAAATAATTTGAGAAAGTTTCGCCGGGTTCGTTAGGTTTACTCACCGTCTGGCAGCATCTGAGTGACTGCGATGCAATCTTGCGGTTGTGTTGGCGACAGTCGCTGATGACGCTTCTGTCGCTGCGCTCGAAGTCGACGTAGCCTGCGAAGTGGTTGCCGGCGCCGCTGCCGTGTGGTGGAGCGGCATCGTCGGTGTCGGCGGCGGCGTGTATTGGTAATGCGCCGGGTAAGTTGGGTGATAATGGAAGTGCTGCGGCTGGTGGTACTGCTGCTGCTGGTGGAGGTGCGCATGCTGGCTGGACATCGGCGGTGCTGACTGCGGCGGCAGCGGCTGATGGCGAAGGAAGCTGATTTCCTCGCCGGGGCCGAAGCTGACGCTGGTGCGCGGTGTGCGCGGCGTGCTGCGGCCGCGGGGGAAGAAGATTTCGCCCCCAGGATAGGAAGGACTGTGAAGGGAGCACGATGGACTGGGTGGCGGTGGGTACTGGAAGACGGGCGATGCTGCAAGTAGAAAAAAGAAGTCCACATGAGATCCCAAATATAAGGCTACATTACGAGTGCGTTTCAAACAGCACAGCGCGCAGCTGTCCAACTTCGCATGAGAAACACAGCTAATGGGAATATCTAAATTATAACGCGTTCGTTATTCGGGAGGGTCTCTTCGACTTCTCACCTGCAACCGTTTCGTTAAGTTTTTCAAAAATAGCATTGTTATTCGCGAATCTCAGACATTCCGATAGACCTGACCTGAAGCTCCAACTCCGTCCGCAAGGAGCGCCGGGTCCTAACGTCGCCAACAACAAGTTTTAATATCTTTCGGCGTCGACACTGACAATAAAAACGCATCTTTTATGATGTCTTAAATTAAATTTGATCCTGCTCGAGACCTTTTTGCATAAACTCGCGTTGTTGTTCTTGTTGTTGTGGCAGGACCTGGCTCGGGGTTGAGTGGTGCAGTAAGTGCAGCGAAAATTAAAATTAATTTATGTGCAGCAACGTCGGCGATGACACTTAATCAGACAAGAAAAAAGCGCACAGCTACAATAGCTACAATTCTTACGCTACGAAGAAGTTGTATTGTTTCGTGCCGACCCCGCTGCCCCCATCCGCCCCCCGCTCGAGACGGCGAAATAAATGTAAAAGGTAGTTAATAACAATCATCGCAAAAGATGCAGCACTCCTTCGGTGCAGCCGCGGCCCCGCGACACCCGCCGTCCACCGGCTAATAAATGCGCATTTAGTGGAGTTCGAATTGAGCTCAGCTGCACCGGAGCCCAGAATGCCACGGCGCCGAACGAGCGAGGAGCGGGGAGGATGGGGGGAGAGGGGGGGTCTCTCAAGGCAACATCGCTATATTTCATTAAATTAGATTTTAAAGTTCTTGGCTATTTGTTTCCATCCACCTCGTAATCTGCTGCAAATGTGCCGCAGTTGATGTGTGTACTTTACGCCTTGTAATTGCGGGCCGCACGTAATCAAGCGTGTAATTCGCCGGGCCCGCCGCTGGGTCTGCTAATGACAGCAGCTGCTGTCAGGTGTTTGTCATCCGTGATGTTGTTTGTTTAAACAAAAACAGCGAACTTCGTTAGTACTTTGCACAGTTCAGTTAAGTGCATTATTTATGAATGCGAATAGTAATAATAAAAGTAGAAGTAAACAGACCCCAGCAAGCGTCTAGTGTGGCTAACAGATGCTACGTGGCTGTCTTTTGTCGTGGAATTATTGAAACAATTCGAAGTTCTGCGATCCGTTGGGTTGCCATTTACTATGCTGCGGTCGCTGTTGTGCTGTCGGTGTCACAGTCAACTGTCAGAGCTTGTTTAGGATATCAAACGATCTGCGCCGTCATCAGCTGGGCACCAACGGCGACTGCAGCAGTAGCATCAGCGGCATCAGCGGCATCAACAAACTGCAGCTGATCCAGTTGATCTGAGCACTTCTGTTGCTCCGTCGTTGTTGTTGTGGCTGTTGGTGCTGTAATCGCCAGTAGCGTGCGTCAGCTGTTCAATTATTCATTTCGAACTCGTGGCAGATTGCTTCGAGCAACGTGGCGCAGAATACCACTCCTTCGAGGCAAGCACAGCATCCAACACAAGAGGCCAATTGAAGCAACTTCTAATGGCTTCTTTAAGAACGACGCAAGAGCGACTGGCAGAACAGACATTTGAAACTTGTTCTTCGCCAGCGTTGAAAGCGCAGAGCAGCGCGAATGTCGTCGAAGAATGACAGAATCACTCACGTGTTCGCTGTTCGCTGCTCGTTGTTGTTGCAGCTGCACGGCGAATCTAACCTTGAGCACTGCATCATCATTAATTGTAATTTTAGTTTTATTCCTATTCTCTGTTTTTACTGTAACATGTGTTAAATGCAGCAGAACAGCAGCGGCGGGGAAGCTATGAGCTCCTATCGCTCTGTCCTCCATGACTGCCCTCCACGAGCGGAATCTATTTATGCCGCTAAAGTATTGTTAATTAATAACGAGGCAAATCGAAGCGATGCCACAAACCGACGAAACAATCGCTCGCCGCGGACGTGCAGATGAATACAAATGAACCCGGTGCAATGGAGTTCTCAGGTAGTCGAGGGTCTGAACGTGTCGCTGTGTGTCGTCCAGTCGGTGTGTGTGTGTGAGTATGCTGTGCAAAAACCTGCTTATCACCTCAGAACGCTTTGCTTTATCAGCGGACGCGGACGGCGACCGACGGACCGACGGACAGACGGAGAGCTTCGAGTAATTAGATTTAATTTTACTAACGTTGTTAACACAAGACGACGTTCAAAGGCATGGCTGCTAATTGCGCTGCATACGAGTTGGCAGCCGCAAGTCGCAAGCGTTACGACGAAGTGGCAATAAAAATTTGTACTGATACTTAATGAGTCTTTTTGACTGAACAAAAATTGTGGAACCGTAAAAAGGCAGTTAAAACTTGTGGCAATCCTCAGGCTCACCAAGCAACCGCTTCTAGAAACCTGACAACAAAACCTGCCGCGGTGGCTCGCTCCCAGTGATGATGGAGCTGTCGACAATCGTGTGGACCACATGAAACCACACCATTTTGAATTGCGGCCCATTCTTGTGTTGTCGAAGCGGTTTTCTCTCATTCGGATGTTTGGAAATCGCCTTTAGTTATTCGTTGCGTTAACTAAAGACATCAGATGTGAATATTGGATGTGTGGAAAATCGATAAGGATGGGACATGCACATGTATTGTCCTATATTCATTTGCCGTTATACAGACACCTTCAACTATTGTAATTACTTAATTTGTTCCTTTCATTTTCAAGATACGGACAAAAGAAACTCCTGTCAAGCTGCTGCTGCTTGTCTGGAAAATCGATGGCTTATTTTTGTTTTGCAGACGCAAATTTTGGCCAAAATGTCAGGCCAAAATGTACATTACGTAACTCCCCTGAGCGGGTCTCCTCAAGCAGTCGCGTTAACGTCATTTGATTTTGGCGCGCGAAATCGCATCGTCAGCGTAGCTGCTGGCCAAGCCCACGCCGCGGCAATATTGTCGACACTCGCAGTACTGCTCGCTCTTCGTTGGTCGTTGAGTACGTAGTCCGCGTAGTCTTCTGACTACAGATACGCGCGTTGAAATGCATTCGTGTTTTGTTTTATTTTCGCAAAACACTACCAGTAGTAGTAGTAGTTGTTGTTGCTGTTGTTGTTGCTGTTGTTGTTGCTTCTTAGCATACGCTGATACGCTGACTGGCTGCTAAGATTCCAAGGCCAACCGTTGAACGCAACCAGCATGCAGTCGGTCAGTCGATCGAAGCTACGAACAGCTTGTAAAATTAACGGCGCGTAGCAGATAAATTCTGAGCTGCGAGCGAAACAAAAAATCTCGAGACCTGCATTATAAGCACAGTTTAGTTAGGTTCAGCTTGACTTCGAGTCAGGCCTCATGGTGCAGACTCAGACTCGGTGCAGCTTGATTACTGTTTGCATTCTGGTGTAAAAAGCAGACGTATTGGCTGGCTTCGTGGTCGCTGTGCACTCCTCAGCCCCACCTACGCCCCCGTCCTGCTGCTGCATCATGATTCACATGCATCTTGTAGTGCGAAATGTAATTGAATGAATGCAACGAGTATAATCAAACTTCCAGACACAGAAAGGACACTCTTTCAGTGTGCACAAGTTAAGTATTCAGTATCTATCGTTAAGATATGATATGACTCAAGAGTAGCGACATTTGGGCTCAGTTTGGATTGTTTCGCTGATACACCAAAGACACAGATTTGGCAAACTGCTGCTTCATGCCCTCAGGGCTTCGTTGAATTCGTTGGTGGCCCCAATAAAACCCGCAGCCGTCGCATTCTGTTAAACGCAAGGCTGTAATTAAGCGCCCGAATTCGCGGTAAGTTTGCCGAATTCCGCGGAAGAACATATGTATAAAATGTATTTCTTAGTTGATTATTTGCGGACGCAGAACCGATCCTCATTTCCACCTCAACGTTTTTCTGCTTTGCCAAAAAGCGATGAAAGATTGTTCCTGGTTTTATGATGAACACCGTCTTGCAACGTAGCCTCGTTATTAATTAAACTGCATATTGTACTTAACGGTGCTTTAATGAGCTGCAGCGTGCTTTATAGCGTGTTCACTGCGAGGCGAGTTCGTATTTGGAAATGTTTTTCATGAAAAATGTAATCAATTAAAACGAAAAAAACGGCGAGGAATGCACAAAAAAGGCTGTGTTTGTATTCAGAGGAGCTCAAAAGCAGTTCGGAACGCTCAATTGAAGTGACAAAAGTGACGGCCGCACTGTTGGCTGTGAATGTCAACACTGCCCCGGAAATCTGTGCTTTTCGCACCTTCTCAATATCCAGCGCTGTTGTCAGAATCGGCAATCACTAGATTCCGCGCAAGTTGCAACGAATTTCAGAGGCAAGCACAACACATTCAAAGTCGAGGGTCTGATGTTTCTTCCAACTAAACTAGAATAGTTCGAAGCAGTTAATTGAAGTCCAGTAACCAATTTCGAAACCCGTAGGAATTCCAGAGAACGTCTCGATTGTCACCTTGTGCTTGGCGCCTCTCTTCGAAGCGCTCTCTTCGATTGCCACTAAACTCACCCACGTTTGACACACTTAATGGCTTTCGGATGATGCGCAACAGAGCCGCAACAGAGTTTGCATTTCCTTCCATTTTCGAGCGATAAATCATCGGGGCACTCAGCCAGATGTGTACAAGATAAAAATGCTCGCTTTTCGAGATAAACTCAAAAATTGAAAAACAATTTCGTTAACTGTAAATCGGAAGAGCCACCATATCGAGGAACAGCAACAACAACAGCAGACACAACACAACACAACACCAAAACACGTTTACACTCGAATTCGGAATAAATCAGTGACTGTCAACGATTATGGACAGAATCCAGTGAGCTGGCTTCAGCCGCATCTTGCCATTTGTGGTGTAATAAGGCGACAGCGGCTCATAACTACATACACACTCACACACACAAGCGGATGTCAGTCTGGCACGTCATTTGGCAAATTTGGAGACCGTTCCACAAGGCAATCACAATTATTTGCTCGTTGCTTTCGTTGTCGTTGTCGTTGTCGCTTGATACTGTTTCGATGCTCGCTTCGATTTAATTAGCGCCGGTTTCTATTTCAGGCGGCATGTCGCAGGAGCCGGGTTCCGGTTTCCAGCTCTACCAATGGCAGGAATTCGTTGAACGTTGTTGGAATTAGAGGCCATTTAATTAAATATGACGTGCGTCCATCGACGGACAGTGGATCGTGCACTCCTCAATGAAACTCGCGGCACGTTGCGCCCGAGTGACTCAGCGATTACCGCCCATGTAAGTAGTCGGAGGTTAAACGAGTTCACGAATCGCGTGTTTTGTTATGTAGACTACGCACCCAACACAACGAAGAACTGTCGAGTACCATAAAATTCAATCTCGTAGTGTTCCTCGGAACTCCAAAAGATTCACCATTTGAACCCACTGCTCGTCAATCTCATTGCGACTTCTTTGCGATTCCGTTCTCTTTTCTCCTTTCCTTTGCTCACCAAAGCGTCTCATAGATCGATCATGACCAACGACCGATCTGCTGCAGGAATCAGTGTTGCACCCGTGGCAATAATTTCATTGTGTCTTTAATCTGTTTACTGCTTTTTGCGGAAAATCGTGCTTCTAAACAATGCAAATTTTTCAATTTCAGGGCCACTCGATGCAGCATTATTGCTTCCAAAGAGCAACAACAACAACAACAACAACAACAACAACAACGACAACAACAATCCGAATGAGCTACAATCAGCCTACGGTGGAGCTCAGCTCAGCTCAGCTCAGCTCAGTCAAGGTGAACTCAGACATGGTGGCACAAAAAGCCACTAAGCCAAGAATTCGGAAAGTTCAACAAAGCTCAAGAGTCTATAAAAATGTCGTCGTCTATGAAAAGAAAGAACTATGAAACGAACAGTTGTGGAAGTCTTTCGTTGAGTTGCGGCAGATGCGCGGGAGCTACCGGGAGGGGCACGGCGAAGTTTGCTCTGCTGGCACATGCATGGCTTTTTGTTTCCTACGAGCTTCTAGGAAAAGCAACAGCTACCGCTTTGAAAGCTGCAAGACACAACAGCTGAGAGCCATCATAAATTTCCAAGTTTGAAGACACAGAAAGCAGAATAACAGAGTAACAACAAAACGTACTTACGACGTCGCCCAAAAAACCTGTCAAATCGCAGAAATGTATATCCGAGGAGGACGGAAAAAGGACGCATTTTTACGATTTGAATTTTGAGTAGAACTCAACGAAACACAACGAAGGTTCCCAAATCATGGTCTCTGTTTTGTTTCCATTAAAAGCGAAAAGTTTTGGGACGGGGATCGCATAAATTTGCGTTGCTTGGCGTTTGTTTTGACAAACGGGCGCTTGTCGGGTACCCCACGCAGGGGGGGGGGGGGGGGGAGGAGACGCAGACGAAATGCGTTTTGAAGGGTTTCGGAAAACTGGAACATGGTGAAGAAATACGAAAGCGGTACATGGAAACTTCGTTCGGTATTCATAGGCAAAGAAGCGCGTTTGGAAACTCAACTTCGATTTTAACAGAAACTCATGAATGGAAAAACCGAAAGCGCGGGCTCGCTGCTTGCTTAATTGCGAATTTAAGAGGCAAACAATAGAAGTTTGCATTGCTTACAATTAACGTAATTAAGTGCAATATTGCATCACAGCGTTGCCAACTGCATACGCCGCTCGTGATGATGGTGATGATGGTGGTCGCTTTGTTGACGTGGTTGTCATTAAAAAACCAAATGTTCCTCCGATAGCCTTGATGCCCAAGTCAGCCAGCCAGTCAGTCAGTCAGTCAGTCAGTCAGTCAGTCGGTCATTCAATCAGTCAGTCCATCAGTCGGTGAGGCAGTCAGTCAGTCTTCGCTGGAAGCAAAATAGATGTACCTATTTTCATGGGCTAAACTGCTATAATTCATTAAGCGGATTGGAAGAACTCCACGCAAGCCACGCAAACAGCTTCTGCCAGCATTTCTGCGCTGAGGCACAACTAAGAGCGTTAATGAAGCTAATTATGGAGGCAATTAAGAAAATTAATTGCAGTGCATTTTTGCAGTCCTCGGCAAGCGGTCTCCGGGGCTGGGAGCGTGTGATTCAACGTCTGCGCTCATATTGAATGGGAAAATGCTGCGACGCCAGCACTCCACTTCGGCCTGGGAATCTTGAGCTCTACTGATAAGAACGGAACCGCTTGACGACTCAGGAATTACGCAAGATTAGCCGCCTGATTGCACTTGAACACTTCGATCCGAATGCGCCGCCCTGCCGCGAGTCTCTTTCAATAGCAACATATTTTAATCTGAAATCGGATTTCAATAACTTCAACGCTCACGGGGCTCATTTGCGAGTCTCTCATTACAACCATTCATAAATACAGTGAATAAGAGTGTAAGTAGGCAAATAAATTGAATAAAGTTCTTTAAATCAGAATTAATGCCATCTTTACGTATACTGAGCAGCAGACTTTCGAGAATTTGATGTGCATCACCGTGATAATGACAAGAAATGCAGAGTCAGTGGACCATCCGTGGTGTACAGGCGATCGATTTTAATATTTCGCAAACAGAATGCGTAGTCAAGTCTTGAAATAAAAACGAACGAAAGTTAGCAAAAGTTGTTAGAAACTTAGTTCCTCCCCGTCGTGACGCGTCGCCACACAACGCGCACAGACGCCAACGTCGCTTCACTTTCTCATGCTTTTCTAGTTCTTGTGACTAACAAATCCTTCGCGTGCTTCAAGCATTCGTCACTCGCGATGCAGCCGAGCAAAAACGCGAAGTAAACGAGAAGGAGAGAAGTTCATTGCGCTGTCAGATGTTGTGGTTAGTGGCGATGTTGTTGTTGTTGTTGTTGTTGCTGTTGCTGTTGGCTTGGCTTGTTAATAACCTTGCATCTACTTCAATTCGAGGTTTTCTGTGCTCCGTGCAGATGTGTGAAGCTCTTCTATGTAACTAACACAGATCTGCGCCGAAAGACAGCAGCTACTTCGAGCCGGATTAGTCATCATTGAGCCGTGTTTGTTGTTGTGGCTTTGAACTTCCCATCCCATGAATTTGCATCGCATTCGGCATTTCTTAGTTGGCACCTCCACTCAAATGGTCCAAATACAGTCGTAGAATGGAGACAATTTTTGTTTTACCAAAGTGTGAAATCTGAAGTGTTTATTTCCTCACGACTCTACAGTCCTCGACACCCTCGACATGCAGGCGAGCTTGACGATTAGTCATCAACATCATTCCACCGTCAACTCGCGCTCACTTCAGAGAGTGCAACTTCATTTCATAGCGCAGCTGCACATTCAGCCAGCGGCAGGCTCTCATCCTGATTTCAACTCCAGCAACAACAACAACAACAACAACAACAACAACAACAACAACAACAACAACAACAACAACAACAACAGGAACAACTGTCGCAGAAGTGTTTCATCTCTTTAGCAGCTTTTTTCTTTGTTCGCAGTTTTTGCTGAGTTTCCTGCTTCACATCCTCTTCCGTGCTTCGGCTGCTTCATCCTCTTCCGGCCAACAATGGGCCGGAATGGGCGACGCCGCTTCTTGTTAGACGTGCACCGAGTTTTCTGCCCAGTTTTGCACACTTCGGCATCTTTGCAGCGCATCCGCTACCACGCCAACTTCTCCACATCAGCTGATGCTGATGCTGCTGCTGCTGCTATTGAGCGGCCCGCAGTGCTGTCCTGACACCTCTTCTGTAAGGCCTACTCACATACACACACATGGCATGTGCAAAGGTCAAAGGGCGTGAGTGCGGAAAACAGAGAGAGTGTGCGCGAAGGAGAGAGTCTGCGAGTGGGAGAAATGGGCTGCATTCCTTTTTGTTGTGCTCCGCTGTTTCCGTCGGAATCGCAAAAAATGGCCGCCTAGAAACAGCTGCCAACTGTGACATTGGAATGGGGACTTGGCAAGCTTCTACTGATGTAGTTGTTGTTGTTGTTTATCTCTGCGATTTGTTTACTTGCGCCGCAACATGCCACACGTGTTCATCGAGGCTGCATCACGAAACGTTCGAAAATAAATTAAAACTAAAAACAGAAGCAGAAGCAGAACCGGAGCAAAAAACTGACAGTGCGAAATGAAGAATCCTGCACCAACCAATGTTGCCATGCTGCCAGCTTTTCGCCGCATTTTCCGACGTCCGCTTTACATGGAAACGTGATTTTGCGTGGTTCTGAGTCGTTGCAGAGCTGTTGCCAAGCCGTTGCCAAGCTGTTTTCTGCCCCTTGCTCCGCTCTTCCGCTTCAACCGTCGTCGAAGGATATACTGAGAAGAGGAAAAGCGCCCAGAAGAGCGAGTTTGGAAATGGATGCTGTAGTGGTACTAAAATGTGCAACCAGCTGCATGGACGCACAAAGCGATCGAATTCGTCGGGATTTCATTTAGACGTGGAGCTTCAAGAACTTCGTGAGGTTTAAAAATATCGTTTAACATAGAAGCAAGGTACGTAATCAAGGTATGTCAATTGTAAACACTGTCACGTAACTGATCACGTCAATTGCTGAGCTGCAGCATTTTAGTTGTACTGAGACTCGAAAGGATGTCTGCGGAATTATGTATGTTTGTCACCGTTACGTTCGATTTCATACTCATTGGCCGATGTAAAGCCTCGTTACATTGCAACACGGTGTGCAATGCATATTAATGCCTAAGAATAATCCATAAAAGCTGCCATTCTTACGAAATGCTGAAAAATGCAGCAAGCGTGGTTGATCGACGTTCAAAACGGCTGCAAACGAAACCGACATAAGGCGGCCAAAAAAACTACTGACCAACTGACCAATGTTGACGTTATAAAGAATTGCAACATCGTGTCTCCGAATCACAGACGCGAGTTGGACCGCGAGTGAAGCGATCCTTAAGGTTAGAAGCGCAGCAGCAAACAAGTTTTTCCAGCTCCGACACAAAAGAAAACGAATTCCAGCAACAACTGGCCATAAGCTACCTTCTGCTGCTTCAGTGGCGAGCTCAGAGCGTGGACTGTACGAGCAGCGCGCCGCCATGCGTTACCAGCCTGGCAAAAGGCAGCCGAAAGACACGCCGCTGGTGAACTAAGTAGTGGGCGTGGGCCCATGTTAGCTTCGGGCAGCTTTATTGACGTATCTAACAGATACGATACCCACATTTCAGCGACAGTAGCACGAGCACAGCGCCAACAATCGGCACGCGCCACAAGTGGAGCCGTTGGAGCTGCCAACTGCTCGTTACATGCAGATACAAACGGATCTGTGCCAAGTATCTAGTTTCTGCGAAGCTGTATCATTTGGGTGTTTCGAAAAGTTGTTGTTGCTGTTGTTGCTGTGCTTCTTGTCGGGCGTACAGCGACATTGCTGCCATTTGACTCGCTCTAAATCATTAAATGCTGCTTGACCTCGAGCGTGCTCGCGCTCTTGCAGTCGCAGTTGTTGTGGCGGTTGGTGCATTGTGCTACTTCAGTTGGATTGGTCCGCGTTTCATTTTTCTTGTGTTCACTGCTGCGGCTGGCAGAGATCCGGACACCCCGGCCCTTATATCGTCTTGTCGATTACTGCTTACAAAGCTGTCCGTTCGCGATTGTGGCTACCTACCAGGACAACCGCTGTCAAATGTGGCCGACTGTGGCACGCTTTCGCCATGCCAAACAGCGTTTTTACGGGTTGCTCGTTAAATTCTACGTGTTTGTCTGGTTCTCATAACGGCTACTGTTGTACCTGCATTCAATTACCGTTCCATTGATCTCCATTACTTCACTTTGTATTCAAATTTTTATTCAATTGGCGTTTTTAGCGTCTCAGAAAAAGTAGACTTTGTTGATGTGCGATTAGCAGCAGCTGTTAATAGCGCGTTTAGGAGCATTTGTAATTTTCAGGGAGTCGTCCGCCCCAGTGACAGTAATAATTAAGGGTGTGAGGGAGGTTGAAGTCTGAGTACAGAGTGGTAAATACTGAATTGCGGCATAAGCACTAATAATTGACTTCCATATCGTGCGATGAGTAACGTGGTATCCGACCCACACGGTCTGGCAGGTGCAAAGCTTCCATTTACGGCTCGTGCCTAAGCAGCTTTTCAGTCTCATTCTGAGTGCCTCAGAAACCGTCTTTGTGCTGAGTTCAGCTTTAATTTTAATGTGCAGCGTTCTGCAGTAAGTTGGGTAGAAAGCTCGTTGATTCGTTGGACTCCAAAACGTGCATGGAACAGAAAGACCATGTGCCTTTCGTTTCCATACGGTTACACTTCAACTCTATTTGTCCCTGTCGTACTCACTGTTGGCTTTGTCGGTTTCAGCAGCTACCTTGTATTATTACACCTGGGAAAACCTGTGTCACCCTTTTGGTCAGTGTGGCCCTGTAGCAGAGAGCATTACTTATTTAAAACAATGTGTATATTTATATATGAAACTATTCATGTCTTTGGATGCTTCAAGTCTCTTGGCGGGCTACTTTTACCTCGTGAGGATACCTTTTCGTTCAAAACGACTTTGGGTTTAGAGGATCAGAGGATTATATTATATTGGGTAACCTGATTTAATAAAAAGGCAAACAAATTAAAGTTCTTGAGAAGATATACAGATAAGATGATAGATAAAAAAGAAGATGAAAAGATGTCATATTTATCTCATGCTTAACATGCTTATCACATGTGTTTAGCGTGTTTTGGCTGCGTGTTCGTGCTGTACCACTTCTGACCCCGTCCCCCTGAAAGCCATATTCTGCATTTCGAAAATTAACGCAACGATTTGCGAGATGAACACTTGACTCAACATTTAACCTAAACATTAAAAAGTTGCTTTGCGGAAAATATGTGGCCAATGAACAATTTTCACAGATTCACCTGTTGATTCAAATAAGAAAACAAATTGGTCCTTTCTGAGCGTAAGGACAGCAACGTTTTAGGTTTAGATCTTTCCTGCGTGTTGATTTTTTACTATTCAACTGTCGAAAGTGCACACTTTGAGACGAACTGCATTTCGAGGACTTCGAGACCATGACAAGCATCTCGATGCGAAGTCCCCACACATGCACATCCAACGCTTGATCTCATAGCAGAGCGTCAGAAGTCGTCGAACTTCTAACGCAGCGCAAAAATCAATAAACAAACCTGGCGACCGCGCCGAAATCGCAGCTGAGCTGAGAAGCGTGCAGGAAAAAGCAAAACTTACCGCTGTGGATGGAGCAGCGATAGAGTGCCTCACAGAAGGCCATCACCAGATGCTCTCCGTTGACGGGACTCTGCAGCGGGGTCTGCGTGGCTGAGGTGGTGGTGTTCGGCGACTGGCTCGAGGAGCTGCTGGAGCCATCCGATGATGAGCCGTTGGCGGACGAGTCGGAGCCACCCTCGGGCACGTAGAAGGGCACAGCCATTGTTATGAACGTTGTTGTTCTTATTGTTAATGATGTCTTCGTGTTGTTGTAATGTAGGTGGGTGGTGGGCAGTGGGTGCGGTGGTGGCAGTGTCGAAGTATTGTCAAATTAGGGCGCGGCAGATCCTGGCTGCAGAAGAATTACTGCGAACCACAAAAAATCACTCACACACGCGGCGCTGCAGTGTTCTAATACTTGAGATTGAGAGCGTCAGTAAAACAGTTAAATCAAAATATTTATGCTTCCACAGCTTGTCTATAGGGACATCGGGTGATGCCTGTCTGGTGATGCACGGTAACTCTGCGCGTCTCAAATAACTTCTTGTTTGGATTTGATGGAGTTCATTAAGCACAACTGTACTAAAAAGTATTCAGATATTCTCACAAAAGTTGGCAAAGATACTTCTTTATCTGTGGCTTGAACCGCGTCTCGCAATGTTTTCAGATTTGCACTTGACCACGAACTTGTTTTTCAAATAAATCGGGGCTACTTTGCTTCACTTGCACTTGCTTTCTTGAACATGTCTTGGGATTGCCTGTTAATCACACTTCTAAGTTCAAGCAGCAGAGCGGCTTGCGTTGGAAGACGTGTCTAGTCAAGATTTATTGTCAGTATGTAACCTGAGTTGCTGCTAACTTTTTCACCAAATTTCAAAATTTTTCACAAAAGGATAAACACTCGAATTCTTTCTTACTCGGATCAACGGACACTGAACACGAACGAATATTGTCAGTCTTGCAAGATTTGTTTGGTTGCTGCTAAGTTCGCTGCGTGCCTGTTGCAAACAAATTAAAGTGTCACAGGAAAAAGTTATACAACTAACTATAGAGCACTTAAAACGTCGTCGTCGACAAATCCACGTCTTACTCGCTTCGTAGCTCGCTTTCAACTGCTGCGCACATGCATCGGCCCAGTCTAGGAGTCTCACACCGCCACCGACACCTCGCAGTCAACGCTGACCAGAACAAAAAATTTAAAACGGCAGCACAAGCGAATGAAACGAAGGAAAGAAACGACAAAAATCGCTCCTACTTCCAGCCATTCGTTCTGAGAGCGCTTTCGACAGCAACAAAGCCATAGGCAAATCGTCAGAAGAGCGCGCCTACAACACCAACAAACACATGCATCGTGGAGCCTACTGATACGTGTTCCATCGCAGAGAGAGAGAGAGCCAAAAAGTGCAAGAAACCTCTTTGGCGGAGAACACAAGCAGGCATCGCGAATGCAAGGCAAAAGCAAGACGAAACTCAAACACGCGAACGACAAAGCAAAACAAAAATGATTGGTGGTGTGTTGTGTCGACGACCAGCAGCAGCAACGAACACAGCGCAAAACACAAAACGACAAAATCAAAACAAAGCCAACAGAAGACTGCATAACGATTTTTGATGATAAATACACATGCATACGAACTTAGGAGATGATAGAACGAGTAATTGGTGGCGAAGTGAGTTCTATCATTGCACTCAGGCGCAAGAAAGAGAGATGGAGACAAAGCATTGCAGTAGGCAGCGATACAGTGCGTGCAAAAGGTATATTATTCACGTATTTTCTCGTTGTGGGACACGTTCAGTTACGAAAAGAAAGAGTGTGTGCATGTATGCACATATTTAGGTATGCATATGAGTGGCAGCAGCTGCACATGGCCGCAAATAAAAAATAGGTCGACATTGTGCACTTGGACACTCTCTCTATTCTTATTAGAGCAGCATGATGACAATCTTTCTTATCAACTTGTGTCGTAGTTTTTTTAATTTTAGGGGCTTTTTTCTTTGCTATTTCTAGAATCTAGATTTCCAGATGCTCTCACTTAATGTGTTAATCGAACTGAAACGACGGCCGAATCAGTGGGGACACCCTGTAAGAGTCGTACTAGTAACGACTTTTTTCTACTGTACCAAACAACTGCTGGTTATGATATCGAAGCCATGCGAATCAAACGGCGAATATAAACACGAAGCCTCTGATCAAAACAGAAACGAAAACCAAACAAGAAACTCTGCTGCTGCTGCTGCACTGTTTAAAGGTGTGGCACTCATGTTCCACGAACAGCAGCAAACCAGCGCAGCAAACAAACGAAATCCTAGCATGAAGCAAGGGAGACGTGGCTAGCAATCAATACAGCGGCATTGATATGCATAACATGAACGTCATAAATCGACCATAGAAGCCGAGAGCGAGTGCAGAGCCCCAGAAAAGCAAGAGACGGAGGCAGAGCGAGAGAACACTTTTTCAAGTTGTTGTTGAGAGCAACACAAATTATCAGGTTCAAAAGAGTTTTATTAGAGTCACTTATGTGCATTAAAGTCGATTCCAAACTTGTATTTTCGTGTTTCTTCTTAAATGTGGAAACGCAAGACGGTGTGTTCCCCTCAAGTGCTGCTATGTTACGCTGCTGTGCTTGTAGTGAGCCACACTGCATGTTCCCATAAAAATTCATGTTGCAACGCGTTTGTACGGCTTCGAAGCAATTAATTCAAACCCTTCTGCGGCGGACGTTCAGCAGACACAGCATCCCTTACAGCGCCTTAAAACAAAAGGTTTTCAAAATGTTTGCTGCTGTTTGTACGACTGAACACTGAACAGCGCGGCAGGTGCTCAGAGCTGTCTGTCCCTTTGAGGAACAAGTTTCGACATGTTGCGATCTTTCGGAATTTCACAATATTTCGAAATTAAACATAAGAAACTAATGCAAGCAACTGAACTTTGAAAAACTTTGATTTTTTATTCGCTTAGGTAGAAAAGCGATATCAGTTTTAATGCTTTTTAATTTCTAATTAATACTTATCACTCGTTGTGCAACCTCGGAATCGAAAGCTTTTTAGAATTTATATCAGAATCTAAACAAAATTTGGTGCTCGGAAAACAACGCATAATTTTTCCACAATGTTTACCTACAACAACTTCAACAAGAATGCACACTTCCCTGTTGACATTTCTGGGTCAGCGACCTAAACACTTGATTACTGAACCGGCTCGGATGCAAAGAGGACAACTGCAACAACAACAACAACTGGCAGCAGCCAGCAGCCACCGCATCAACAGCAACAAATTGTTGTAAATTGTTTATTACACAACTGCATCAATAAAAACTAAAACATGGACCGAAAATACGCCTGTTGAAGCAAGAAAGCGAGTGCAGCAGTATCCACAACAACAACAACAACTACGCACATACGGACATACTGTACTGCGCTGGAGTGCGTTCATATAAATTAGTTGTTGCTAAAAATAAAGTCAAACCCATGGAAAAACATTTGATCACATGTCATAACAACAACAACAACAACAATGACAATTACATATTACTACAAATAGTCGCAGTGCACGGTTAAAATTTGGACTCGCGTGCCTCCAGCACGAGTCGAGTTATACGAATGTGCTGTCGGTGCAAGCGAGATGGCATCAGCGTGTACAGTAAGCAAGAAAAAATTGCGGCCGCAATTGAACCAGATACTTCAATTGAAGATATTAATAAAGAGCAACAACAAAGAACAACAATAAAAATAACATTTTTGTTTATCATTAATTAAGCGAACATCTCCATGAGCGATGAGCGATGGTGGACACACTGACACAGCCGCAATTTAGTGTTTGAGCATTAAATCAAGAAGTCGCAACGAAATCAGATGTCGAGCCGGAACGATTTCTTTCCATTTAGAGCGGTGGCTATGCGAGAGCAAATCGAGTGCTTCGGAACTTTTAGAACTATGAAATACTGAGTTAACTGATTATTTAAGATTTGTCTTTGCACTCATAATGAAATGAAGCTTCAAAAGTTGACTGCGTCTCAGTTCACAAGCCACCGCCACCAATCGTAGTGCCGCCAACAAATAGCGTGTGAAGCCCCATCGGAGACACTTCGGCGAATGAGTCTCCAAACCTGCTTCGAGCTTCCTTTAGCGACGTTTTAACACCTTCGCGGCAACTCGGCACGTTTTGAACAGCCACTCGAACAGCTCGAGCAGAGGGAAGACTGTACCAACTGTGCTTAGCTTTCAAATAAGGGGCGCGATACAGCAACGACAACCGCAATCGGCAACAGCTCTCTAGAGTGAAGTTGGCAGCTATTGAAAACGAAATGTGCGACTTCGCCGCAGTTGCTGGACGACTTTCGAGCAACGTTCGCTGCAACAAAACGAAATGAAGTACAAGTGAAGAGACGGCAACCTCGGTTTTCTGGCAGGCGAATTTTCTGCGTTGCATCATCAAGCGCTTCCTTGTGCTGGCTGGCAACCCAGATAAGCGTGGATTACGAAACTTGAAGAAAGTGCAGGCAAAATAAGAGAAGAAGATGGTAAAAAACGAGCACCAGCACAAGAAGTCAACAGTCACAGCGACCCGGCTCAGTTTTGCTGGCCGCGGACGAGAGAATGCATGCAGCCGCCCTGCAAACATCTGGGCACCACTACGAGCAGGGCCAACGACTGGCTTGTGCCGTTGTTGTTGTTGCATTACTCTGAGGTTGTTGCTAGTGTGGAGCATTTGCGACTTCAGCTATAAAGCGCATAGACACAGGGTTGCATTCAGTTCGAATTTACGAATGCAATCACCGAAAGGAAGAAATCATAACAGCGGCTTCTAACGTTGTCCAACGGTTTCGTTGTTCTTTGGTGAGAAGGATAGCCTCAGATTTATGAATTTATTGCTGTCAGTTCCCCGGACGTTAGGCAAGCGCAAATATCAGGTTTACGGGTGTATTTAGTACAGATTCAAATTCTTGTTGTCTAAACGTTATGCAATCACATCGATGGGCGTTAATCCGTTCACAGTTTAGGTAACAGCTAATCTGAACCTGTACAGTTCTCAGTTTTAGTAGCTGTTGGCAGCCCTGCTCCTTTGTGTGCCCTCCTCGTCTATGTAGTCCTCGCGAGTCGTAATGCGCAGTTTTATGGCGCAAAATCTGCACAAACGAAGTACGGCAGCGGCTGCGAAGGGGCGCACACTCACACAAACCCACACATGGGCACACACATCGAACAATTATGCTTTCAACTAGGTCGCTGACCTATCAAGTGATTGCAGCAGCAGCCGGGGCACAACAATCTTGGATGTTCAACGCACGCTGCCAGCAGCATTCTGAGGCTTGCGAGTGAAGGTTCACTTCTGCTCGTGGTTTTTGTTGTTGGTGTAGATGCGGTTGTTACTTCTGCTGTGGCTGTTGCCAACGCTGACGCCTGCTGCATACGCACGCACTGGGCGTAGGTGCCGAAGGCGTCAGTACTGTTGGAGTCACAACGGGCTGCGGCGTTGCTGATTCATGTCATTAGGGCCATGTATTTGCACAACCACAACAACAGTGCCACCGATCTATGAGAGCTTGCGTCCAAAAAGTTATTATAGCCCATCTTGCCACTTAATCGGCCTCGATTTCCTGTTCAATTGTCAGAACTCTGTGTCGCCTCCATCTGCACTCGCCCCCGCCACAAGCTGCTGCACTGTGCCACTTCGATTCTGTCACTTTTAAGGTTAAACTAAGTAGAGTGTAGCAATCAAACTGCGAAAGTGAAGAATTACTGGGAAGTTGCTGCAGCTGCTGGTGGCGCCTCCACCACGCGTTTAAGTGTGACGACGCCTGAGTGTATGACATACGAGTACATAACCGGATGAGTACACCAGATCAATAGCGATGGATTTGGATAGCGTCAATTGAGAAAGTCAGACAGAAAATCAGCTGGAACGAGATTTCGTACTGTTATTTGGAAATCTCGTCCCTACCAGAAGGAACCCAAATAATATGATGTCCGTAAATAATATCTGTTTATACAATACACAAATACATTTTATCTGTGGAGTCTTTGGAGTTGAATATTCTTCATACATGGGGAACCAGTTGGCTTTCCTTCTGTTGAATCTGTGACGCCATGAATATGTGATGGCCGCCCCATTCTGAAAATCGCCTGTTTCCACAGTAATTGCTGTCGGTATCTGGCAATCAACAATTTCCACTGATTAATTATGAAGTTTTTATGTAGACCAGCTTTAAGCGAACCCCAACAAACGGTGCTTCTATCGAGTTCTTTTATTCTGCGCGGCTATTCAAGGAAACCTGCGCTCCACACCACGCCCCTGCCTGCCGATTGCACACACTTTCGCACCAGAGATCTTCAGATCGGGAACAAGAAGATTTCCACATTTTGTATTAATTTCCCGCTGGTAATCAGGCTGCCGCTGCTGCATTCTTCGCTGCTACGAGTTTTGTGAATATTGTGGTAGGCCTTCGGCCCCTTCTGTGCAGCACTTTAATGGAGCAGCAACGAGAACCACCACCTCTTTGAAGAGTCCACACTTCGGGGAATGCTGCTCGTGCCGGGGCTCCTTCTGCTTGCATGCTGCAGTGGCTGCTGCGCTAGCAATTGTTGCTCAGATTTATCATCGTTGTGCTTGTATGCAATTTGCATGGAAGCATTTTTAGCTGCATTTGCAAGCGGCCGTATTAACATACTATATTCTTGTGCATCTCCTTCAACGTCAGCAGCAGCAGCAAACGGATCACGGCATTGGAATTATTTATACGCGTGGCAATCGTAGATTCACTCCACGTCGCAGAGCATGGGCCCGAATGGAGGAATGAAGCTGCGCGGTGTGTACGCGTCATTATGCACTCACTCGTACACGCGCCACAAATTAGAATCGAACTTGTGTTGGATTCGAAGATAACGCTCTGGAGATGAAGGATAGTATCGCGAGCATGATGGGTTTTAATTGCACCTGAAGTTTTTGGCAGTTACACTCGGACCAGAGGAGTTACTGCACGTTAGTGAGATCGCGAGGGGGCGCTGAGGTCTCTTTGCACAGACGTAAAAGACCCATAGTATGTCTCTCCATTGCGCTCTTCAGTCGATGCGAATATTCTGTTTTGGGGGAATAATCTTGGGGTTCTTCAAAGAGCTGCTCAGCTGATGCGATGGTCATTTTCAGAAACAAAATTTCACCACTTCGCTGAAGAGGTCGTTCTTTATTTGAACTCAAAAGTGGTGACCTAAAACCAAGTCCAACAGTTCTTTAAAATTCAACTTGGAGAGCCGAAGCATATAATTTAGTTTGACGCGTCCGAAATGATAAATGCAATCATATCTGCAGCTCTTGGAGCGCGTTTTCACGGCACTCCGAACTCTCGGTCGCCCGCTCCCCCGCCCCCGCCCCCCCCCCCACCGGACTCGGCACCAACGAAAGGCATATCAATCGTGCTGATCGTGCGCCTCGCCGATGTTTATGCTGCGGCAATAATTCGTATCAACTGCTGCTGAACTGCGTGGCTTCGGCTCTGCCATGCCTGAAGTGTTCCAGTAGCTGCTGCACCTTTTTTAGAACCTTTCTTGTGGTCTTCTCGGGACGATCAACAGAAGGGGTGCTTTACGACACAAACTGCGCTGATGTGTATTTTTCTGCTGGTCGGATTGGCCTTTTTCTGTTTGCTCCTCAGTTTCGTGTTTTAATCCGTAACACTTGCGTTTTACGATGTTCTTAAGCAGCGTTCGTGGCTCTGCGATTTCTGTGAGCTCCTTAGAGCGACTTTTTGTTTTTTGAGATTTAAACGTTTCGTTTTTGTGCGCTCAGTCGTTCTCGAATCTCGAGCTCGGCGTGGAGTTTCAAGTTGGATGGATGGACCAACTGACAGACAGACACTCCTCCGAGCTTATGTTTGTGTGCTCTGTGCACAGTCCAACGCGGTGTGCGTGTGCATGGCGTACATGGATATGCTGCCATAGCTCATCAACATTAACAACAACAACAACGCAACGTCGCAACAACAACAAGCAAGGCAATAAGACTGCTACACTGCTACCTGTCTTACACCAAATCGTTTTTAGGTCTTTCTGCCTTTTTGTGTGCCTTTTGTGAGTTCGTCTTTTCTTTATTATTCGATGGTGTCGTATTTATTTTAAGGTTATGTTGCGTTTTTAAATGGACGAGTATGGTAAAAAAAACCCTTGAGGCTACACTTAACATGACATGTTTTTGCTGTTCTTGTTGTTCTTGTTGTTGTTGTTGTTGTTCTTGTTGTTGAATATATGTTAGCATATCGTACATGCTAAAGTATGTGTTGCTGCTCGATCGAGAAAACGTGTTGTTGATGCACATACAGGGTATTATCTTCATTGCCATTGTTGTTGCTGTTCCTCTGCTTTGATATTATAGTTTAGAGTAGTGTCTCTAGTGTTTTGCTCTTGTTGTTGTCGCTGTTGTCGCTGTTGTTGTTTTTACTGCTTTTATTGTTTCTGTATGTTTTATAGTCTTTTCGCAGCCCAAAGTAATAATCAGGAGGGTTTCACTGCGTTTAGTTCAGCTTCTGTCCCTCGTCCCTTGTCGATCGTCCACGACTTACGTATGTATGTTCTTGGAGTTGTATATTATTTCGTTCTTCGTTTTCGTTTTGGGTTTCGTCTTTTTCCCGTGATTTAAAAATACAGCTTGATTCTTTTGTGTTCCCTGCGCACCGTTCTCGAGCAAATGCGCTGCTGTCGACGGGGAGAAAAGATTAATTATGACCACTTTACAGGACATGTAGCAGCCTTGATTGAAGCTTCGAAATAGCGTTCGAGTCAAATCAAGGAAGACCGAGATGGAGCCACGTCGTGGGCCTGATTGGGGCCAACGATGAAGCCAGCCTGCCATCGACTTATTTATTTGAAATACGCATAAATAAATGCATGAAGATATCGTAGCTGCATGACATACGAGTAGCACAACGCGACGTAGTCATAAACGAGTCTAATTTCGTTCATTTCTTAAAAAGGATTTTTCACTTATCTGTGAAAACAACTTAAATTGTGCAAATATTTAAATAAGATTCTCGCTAAATATCCACACAACAACAACAAAAACAGCGATAACAGATACAACTTGATTTTATGAATTTCGATGTTTAGCGAATGCACGATTATCGCAACAACAACAAACAAGAAAAATAAATAAGCTGAATGATAAACATTATGAAGTGTAGTGTCACTGCAGCGTCAAGTTACGGGTTGCGGGCTGCGGGCTGCCGGGGCACGCTCGGTCGTTGAAGTGAGTAAAATTTACTCAGTAAATTAAAAGGAGCTGCAGTCGCAGAGCCGAAGCCGATCGAATATTGTGAAGATGTTGTGACATGGCATCGATGGAACAACAACGACAACACCAGTCGGATTACCAGTGACGTTGCACGGCGTTCTCGCAAGTTAATAAGTCTGCCTATGAAACACCTCCAACCTCCACCTCCTTGGTTGGAGTAGACCAAGCAACCAAGCCAAGTTTAAGCTAGGCCACATGCATGTTTTCCTCCTGTCCCGTCACTGGTTTCCATACGCTTTGCTTTGCAGCTAGCTGGACATTACTTGACAGCTCTTCGCAAATCGCACAAAGCGAGTGAAAAAGTAGATAAACATCCATTAATTGAGACGAAGCGGCTACTGATAAGCGTGGCCGAGCGCGCGGGGTGGGGAGAATGCTCCATGCTGGCGAACTTGTGTGCATACTATGAGGCGATCCAGTCCCCATCGACGCTTATTCATAACTGACACAGATTGACAACACCTACACCTCAAGACATGAAGATCGACGTAGCGCCGACGCGACGTAACAGACACACTGTCACTTCGTCACTTGGTCACGGCGTCCAGGCCACCGATTTTGATTCCAGCGTTTTATTTAAACGCGTTCTACCGCATCTCGAGTACGCTTCACTAGATGAGAGGAGTCCATAAAATGGTATGGAGCTTGTACGTTTTACTGTTTCTGCTCCACTGTGCAGCACTTTGGCTTGTGCTTTATACTAAATGTAATGAAACATGACGAGTCAAAAAGTTTTACAGTTAGAAGCGAGAAATCCGTACCTACAGAAGGAGGAGTGAAGGGCCAAGGAGCAGCTAATGAGCGAAGAATGACTGAATTCGTGGGCCACGTCGTGTCGAGACGATGATTGGGAACTTTAACAAGATCTTGATAGGTACCGATTTACAACGGACAACAGCAGCAACAGAAATTAAATTAATATCGAGTGACACGAAATGTCATGGCTCGGCGATGATGACGAGTCGGAATTTCATTTGAATAAAAAACGAACAATGACAGATGATTCGCTTCTGACAGCTACAAATTAAACCAGCGCTGCTCCGATGCAGCACAACAACACCAGAGACAACGTCAACAAAGCGTTGCCACAATGCTATATTCTGCACAGTGCTATACATTTCGAGGGGCGTGTCATCGAAGAGGCGTGCAATCAATCAAAATTGATTGCAAGCGAGACTTCGAAGGAGTTCGGTTTCGATGCCCGCGCTGGAACTCATGCCACCTCTATTAATGACGGGAATCCATGTCAGCCGCTTACTGTGTATCTCGAGAAGCCTCTGCTTCTGCATCTGAAGCTGCTATATGTTGCTGACTGCTGATTCTTTAGCAGTGTGGAAGCGTGGGCCTTCGTCGACTTCTTGGATTCGACAAACCAGGTGGCAACTTCTGGTGCTGACTGGACTCCCAGACAGGTTCACGTCCTCATTTGCTTGTTTTGCTTTAATTATTTTATTCTGTTTATTGCTGAATAAAGCCAGGAATTATTTCCTTTGTTGAAGCCTCAGATTTAAGCCATGATATTTGCGATTTTACGCCTGGTTTAATCAGGTTCTATTTCAGTGCCTTTGCATGACTCCATAATAATTGACGTTTCCTCGTCGCTCATCGACCTGTCATAATACTGCGAAATATTATTGTAACTTCTGCTGTCCAGTTGCTTGGCGCAAACCCCTTCGAGGCAGAGTCGAAAGCCTCTTATTTGGAAATTTAAATTAGCTGCTATCTGCGTACAAATTAATCCGATACGCATCACATACTTTTACATTAATACCCAATTTAGCCTGCCTCACCCCGTAAATGCTTTTTAACGATGACTAATAAACAGTAGACGTGACTGCTTACAGAGGCGCGGTAGGCGAGCTTCAGCTGAATCGAAATATGAACAGAATCTGCAAGTTTAGACCTCATTTACATAACTAATAATTGAGGGTCCGCACAATCAAGTACCTCGCTAGTCCTCAGATCGGTCTTTGAATCGTCCAAGTTTACAAATCGCACAAAAAACTACCTGCTCAACTAAAGTAATAAGATATAAAAACAAATCCGTGGATTTACACAGGCTGTGGATGCCTGAAGCCTGTAGTTGTTCGTGTTCGAGTTGCTGGCGATGACGAATCTGATGCAAGCTGGTTGGCATCCATCTTAAAAATGTGAACTTGTTATAAGGTTGGCTGCTGCTGCTACAGTTAGGAGCAGATGAGTCAGTTGATTGCTCTCTGGCCTCAAACCGTTCACACAAACCTCGACAGGCGGTCCGAGAATTGGGTCAAAAGCAGCGATAAAGCTGCAATGCAAACGAAATGAGTTATGATTGCACTTTTTGCTTCATTCCATCAATCAATAAGGAAGAAAGGATGAATAAGTTTTTCTTAATTCCTTCTGTCAATAAGAGGGGACGGCTGAAGTGGACGAAGTGCAACAGGCAGAAGCCGAAAAACACACTATTCGCTTATTAATTGCTGCCATACACAGATTGCTCCAGGTGAAGATTTGCTGAAACCTGAATACAACTTGTAGAGGCAGATGTGGTCTGGTTGGGCGGTACCCATGAGACCGGGAAGCAACCAGTAATGTACCCCATCGAAGATCACTTAAAAAGAACTCTCAATACAAACATTCAATCAGTATTAACAATCAGCATTAGTCTCAGACAAAATCGGACGGGGCTCACCGTCCTCAGCACTGTCGAAACACGGGTCGAAGAAGTTAAGCAACTAGCTTGTCTTCAAATTGCGTATCTGAATAAATCGTTTGCTTTCCCCTTATGCGCTTGTAATTCAATACAGACAACTCGAAGTCAAATAATGCTGAACAAACACTTTTTATGACAGCATACAGGCACCTTACCCCTGACTTTGGTCACTTCTCGTGCTTTTTATTTCTCGCTGCGAGTCATTTGTACCCGAAATTAAAGTGAATAAATCACGAGAGTAATGAAGAGCCAGCAACTTATCACCAAAGCAAGGAACGAAAAGAATTCAATTAAGTTTGGCGAATCGCTGGAACACCCCCATCCCCAATTCGCCGAACGAGCGAAGCCTGCACAAGAAGAATCTAAGAAGAGCGCAAGTTGACCTAATTTTTCGATTCCCACACTTCTTGCGGTGGACTGCGCGTGTTTACAGTTGAGATTACGTTTGAAATGTTGACGACGAATGTTCTTTTATCGAGCTGCTTTTCGTAAAGGGTTCGAAAGTTATCGTAACTCATATCAGGTTCCTGATTTCGCCTCTGTTATTGATAAATGCGTTAAACACGTCAAAACACTGACTTCTATTTTCGAGCCGTCTTATTAGTTGTTATTGGTTTTATTATTTGTTGAATTATGTAGTTATTATTGAATTTTAAAACGTTCGCTTGTTGTTGTTGCTGTTTATAAAATTCTTATATTTATTCAATTTGTTAGTATTTGATTGCATGATGATAATGATAATGATGAAAAATAATATAAGGTAAATATGATAATAATAATGATAAGTGTAATGATAATGACAATGACAATGATAATGACAATTATAATGATAATGATAATGACAATAATTATTATGACAACAATTATAATGATTTCTTTTTATACCCTACACCTTAAGGTTAAGGATATATTCACTTTGTCACGAAATGTGTAACGCATAGAAATAGAGACGATAGGTATGGAAAAGTATATATATTCTTGATCAGCGTGACCTCCTGAGTCGATTTAACCATGTCCGTCCGTCGACGGACAGTCTGTCTGTCTGTTGAAATCACGATCACAGCAGAACCGGCGAAGATATCAAGATGAAATTTTGCAGATATACTGTTTCTTGTGGTGTGCAGGTTGGTATTGCAAATCGGTCCACGACCACGCCTATTTTTTATTAAAAATGTGATATCAGCGATCGGTTTTGAGTTATCACAAAATTTCATTCCTGGCTATAGAGTAGCATTATCCGTTAATGTGCCAAATATGGGCGTGATCCGCCCACTTTTAACTTACACAGGCAAAAGGTCTTAAATGGTTATATTGTTAAATATATACAACTTTACATAACAACTTATTTTCCAATAAAAAATTATAACAGCAAAACTGGGCGCGGTCCGCCCACTTTTACACTACTTATACAGTATAGCTCATGAAAACAAATTTATTACCACGGAAATAAAGCTTAAATTTGAACACAATAATAAAACAACTAAGCTAGTTATTTTGATTTGAAAACAGGTAACGACCACGCCTACTTTTTATACAGAGGCGTAGCTAGGGCTCATGGATCCCGGGACGGTTAATCAACTTGCAGACCCAAAAATTCCTAGAATTCAATAAGTCAATACTTTATTTCCAAAACTGCCACCCCCGAAATTGTGCCGCCCCGGGCGGACTGCCACCACCGCCCCCTAGCTACGCCACTGTATTTATACCCGTCTGTGATTAAATGTGATTATAAGGTAGCTTTCCTTATAACCTCATATTTCCTCTACTTTCAGTTTGTATTTCACTCTATAATGCTACTGTTCTGCAATGAGAAATCTAAATAAATTAAAAATTTAAATAAATAAATTTTAATAATTAATAATAAGACAATTTTTAAAAACTTTTAGGTGTAGGGTATGTAAGATTCGGCCAGGCCGAATATAGATCTCTTACTGTTTTTTTTTTTATTTTTGACGGGTGAGGTTGGAAAAATACCTTCGTATCATATAACGACCGTCGTCGCTACGTATGTGTTGTAACCACTAAAAAACCCACCTCTTCACTTGAGATCTCTCTCTACCCTAGGACCGCTCTCTGCATTACATCAAGGTAGAGACCTACGTCCACGTCCGTCATTTCCGCGCGGTTATTCTTGCCGGCGCTCTTGTAGCTTCATGTCCAATTTTTTCCGTAGTAGAATATTTTCGGCGTACACTTCTGTCGCCGCCCACGTGGGCTCGTCTTTCAGCATTTTTGCTACTAGGTTCTATGGAGCCTGTAAAGCATTAAACACAATCGGAGCAACAGGATACAAATTACGTTTTTAGCTGTCAAATTTACATGGGCTCTTATGGAGATCGAGAAAAAAGTTTGCTTTCCAGTTTTTTGCTCTGGTTTGCGTTCCATTTTGTATCTTGTCTCCAGGTTATTTCTAATTTTGACAGCAACAAAATCATTCTTGTTCTTCTTCGGTGTGTTTGTTTACATTCTGCCATGTAAAATTTGACAATTTGCATTGTGGGGGTCTCACACTAGGCAACTTAATCCCAATTTATTTAAGTTAATATTTAACGTAATTTTTATTATTATTATTACTACTAGCAATTTACATATTTTTGAAATATGAAAATATTCTGCAGTCTTATTTAAGAAAAATTACTCAAAATATTTATCAATTCCTAAAAGATACTGGAAAGAAAGGATACATTTCTTAGAATTATAAATAAAAAACAAGGAGCAGAAAAAGGTGGCAATCCTCTGTCAACCCTTTCAACATATTCATTTTTACAACATGGAAATTCCTCTAAAAAGGATGCTGGCGAAAATGTAAAAAACAGTTGAAGGACTTCTAAGGCGGCCGCAAGTGGCCTAGTGTGACACCCACCATTAAGAATTTGACATATGAAATTTTTGTTGTTGAGCAACAGTTGCCCAGCCATTATAATTAACGCCATAGAATTTCTTGTTGCCGTGAGATGTTGCTGTATCCTGTCGCTCCGATTGTGTTTAACGCATTGCGGTTTCTAATGTTCGTCGGTATGTTCGACAACTATAATGATAATGACAATTACAATGATAATGACAATGATAATGACCATGATAAGATGACAATGATGATGACAATAAGATGACATGGTCATTACGATGCCAATGATTATGATAATGATAATGACAACGATTATTATAACGACAACTATAATGATAATGACAATTAGAATGATAATGACCATGATAAGATGACAATGATCATTTTAATGACCATGACAATGATTATGATAATGATAATGATAACGACAATCATAAAGATAATGACCTTGACAATGACCAAAATTATGATAATGGCAATGACGATAGACTACATACCTACACTCGCATAAACTGATTAACAAAACTTCAGAAAAAGGACAAAACACTAATTTGGAATGAAGAAACTATTAAAGATATTAAGAAGAGTTTCGCAACAAAAGTAATGCTGAATGTTTTCACAGATGCTAAACTATCCTTAACGATTGATGTTTCAAATGTCGCTGTCGGCGGAAACAATCAAAATTTTAAGAATCCTATTCTTCACAGCAACCAAAATTTAAAGTTGATCAATATTTCACAATTTAGTATAGAAATTGCGAAACCACCAACAATTTAACTAATGTCCCAAATTCGTTAAGGAAATCAATATTTGAGACATTACATAACATTGAATAGATACTTTTGGCCAAATACGAACAAGAAACTAAATAATTGGTCAAAAGTATGTATACAATGCCAAAAGTTGAAAAATTTTTTTTTGGAATTTTTATTCCAAATTTTAACTTTGGCATTAATTTTCTCAAAAACTGTTTGACGTAGGAACCTAATTTCAAGGGAATGTTAAGGGGCCGATATTTGGCTTTCAAACCCAATAAGCGAAAATGATCCAGATATCGCCGTTATTTTTTAATATATTTTTTTCCGGTTTTTAGTCGGGTTTTTGGAAAATGGCCCCTCCCGCCTAAACGGGGCAAAATGCACCCCCCCTCCCATACAATTTTTTTCTTGTCACGACCCAATCTACACGTCCTAGCCTTTTGTCCGCTCTTATTGCGAATCATCCTGTATAATTAAAAAAAAAGGAAAAAAGGAAAGGGAAGGAAAGGTATTAATTAATTATTATGCTGAAAAAACTACACTGTATCACTAATATTATGAATATTCTTGAATATAAAGAACATTTAACCATTATTAAAAATGTTTGCTTCATTCCTTTTCGTTGATACAAATTTCGAATTTTTTGCAAGTTTCATATGAATGTGCCACGTCTTTCTGTTATCCAATCAACTTCATATTTTACAGAAATTATTTTTTTATCCAATGGGACAATTTTAGGGGGCGGCGTAAAAGAATGCTGCAAAAAATTTTCGCCCAGTATAGCTAAGGTCCACCCTAATGTAAAGGGTTTTCCAATAAGAGGTGTAATTTTGATATTCAAAGAAAAATGCCATTTTTTTAGATAAATTATCGCATGTTTATTTCGTAATAAAGAGGAAGGTATGCCGTTAATAATGAAAAACAACATCAGCCAAATGGCCACCACGACCACGCTTACAGGACCATATGCTTTTCAGGAAATTTTCCATAACCAAATCGCAAAGTGGCTGCCCTATGTCCTCGATAGCCTCACGAATTCCATCTTTGAGTCTTGAATCGACGCTGGGCTTTTGGCGTAGACCTTATCTTTCACGTGGCCCCAAAGGAAGAAGTCGCAAGGTGTTAAATCACAAGATCTCGGTGGCCAATTGTGATCACCTGTTCGAGAGATAACACGGTCAGGAAACTTTTCCCGTAAAAGATCAATGGTTTCGTTGCTTGTGTGGCACGTAGCGCCGTCTTGTTGAAAGTAAACGTTGTCCAGATCAATACCATCTAACTTCGGCCATAAAAAATCATTAATCATCTCTCGATATCGCATTCCATTCACCGTAAGTGTTGATCCAACCTCATTTTCGAAAAAGTAAGGTCCAATGACCCCGCCGGACCATAAACCGCACCAAACAGTCACACGTTGAGGTTGGAGAGGCTTCTCAACAATAACTCTTGGGTTTTCCGAGCCCCAGATGCGACAATTTTGCTTGTTGACGTAGCCACCGAGGTGGAAATGGGCCTCATCAGTTAAGATGATTTTTCGATGGAATTCCGGATCATTTTCATGCATTTCAAGGACCCAATCAGCAAAGAAACGACGTTGTTGATGATCGGCCGGCTTGAGCTCTTGTGTTAACTGAACTTTATAAGCCTTAAGACCCAAGTCTTTATGCAAAATACGGTGTAATGACGTTTGTGGAATGCCCATTTCCAAAGAACGACGAGGAATGGACAAACCTGGGTTATCCTCAACACTTTGGGCTACAGCAGCAATATTCTCAGTTGTTCTTGAGCGACGTGCACGGGTTTTATTCTTCACATCACTAACTTGTCCCAACAGATCGAATTTTTCCACCAATTTCTGTATTGCGGTCCGACATGGTGCTTCACGACGACCCAAAAATGCTTTAGTTTTGCGAACTGTGACTGCAAAATTTTCAACATTTTTTTAGTGAATTTTAATAATTTCAATGCGTTGTTGCAGCGTGCATCGTTCCATTTTTAGTAATGGCGTAGTTTCTACTTGTCAAATGTCAAAAATAACAGCTTCAAAAGTGACAGCTACCGAAATAGCGGGCTATTCAAAATTACACCTCTTATTGGAAAACCCTTTTACATATAAACATCGTAGGTCCTTTGCCTAGTTTCAAAGATTATGGGCCTTATGCTCGATCAGCGAACGGTACCGCTTCTCAGCGTTACTCTTTGTTATATTCGTTAAACAGCTGTTCAAAATGTGTTTTTAGTATACACACAACTTCGGCTTCTGATAGAAGCGGTACCGCTGAAATTTCTCCTCTTTACAACAACAGTTTACACTCTTCTTACGTATTTACGTTAGAAAAGCTTATTTTGGAAACAACAGTAGCAGAAGCGGTGTGCCGTTGCGAAGCGGTTGCTTATTAGCAACCGCTTCTTTCAGTTCGCCCGTAGATCAGGCTATTGTGTATCATATATGATACATGCTCGTTGTGCCGGCTGGCTTTAGTAAACAAAAAGTTTGATGATATCTATAAAATCAGTAGCTTCCGAGCCATCGACGAGATAGGGCTGTATGCTGCGCTTCTCTGATTTTGCTACACCCAAAAAATTATCATTGTTTGTCTTTATGACAACATTTATGTGAATTTTTCCTTTATATTAAAAAATATTATTGAATTATGCAATTTACTTCATATTATAAAATATTATACCATTATCTACTTTATATATGCTTCAATCACAATGTGCTGAAATAATCCAAATATATAGCGTGGGAACAAACAAAAGTCGAAAAAAATTCATGCTTTGTGTTTCAGCGCATATATTTTTCTTAGTGATAAGTAAAAAAAATTTCCAATACACACTCAAGAGAGAACAAAACAGGTATAAGAACAAATTCACATTGAATACATATAATCACAAGAAAGAAAGAGACGTCTGATTGTAAAATTTGTGTACACCAGATACACAACTTTTACATACCACTTGACATGTAGGGGAAATACGTAAAGCACAGTTCTCTAAACGGGGCTCATCGTAAGAGTTAGCACATGCTGTTTTAAGAGCAGCGGCAACGGAGGTACCGCTACATGTGCTGTTGACATGTAGGAGAAATACGTAAAGCACAGTTCTCTCAACGGGACTCATCGTAAGAGTTAGCACATGCTGTTTTAAGAGCAGCGGCAACGGAGGTACCGCTACTGTTGCGCAGTTCGAGCATGAGGCCCTATAAGTATATTTTAACCATTATAGATAGATTCACGCGTTGGCTGGAAGCCTTATAGCCCTTTACGACAAATCAATACCGCTACAATAGCAGAGGTATTTTTCAACCAGTATATATCGCGTTTTGGGTACACCTTAAAATTATGACCGATCAAGGTCCACAATTCACATTAAGGGCCTTATGCTCGAACAGCGAACGGTACCGCTTCTCAGCGTTACTCTTTGTTATATTCGTTAAACAGCTGTTCAAAATGTGTTTTTAGTATACACACAACTTCGGCTTCTGATAGAAGCGGTACCGCTGAAATTTCTCCTCTTTACAACAACAGTTTACACTCTTCTTACGTATTTACGTTAGAAAAGCTTATTTTGGAAACAACAGTAGCAGAAGCGGTGTGCCGTTGCGAAGCGGTTGCTTATTAGTTGTCTTTATGACAACATTTATGTGAATTTTGCCTTTATATTAAAAAATATTATTGAATTATGCAATTTACTTCATATTATAAAATATTATACCATTATCTACTTTATATATACTTCAATCACAATGTGCTGAAATAATCCAAATATATAGCATGGAAACAAACAAAAGTCGAAAAAAAATTCATGCTTTGTGTTTCAGCGCATATATTTTTCTCAGTGATAAGTAAAAAAAATTTGCAATACACACTCAAGAGAGAACAAAACAGGTATAAGAACAAATTCACATTGAATACATATAATCACAAGAAAGAAAGAGACGTCTGATTGTAAAATTTGTGTACACCAGATACACAACTTTTACATACCAGTTGACATGTAGGAGAAATACGTAAAGCACAGTTCTCTCAACGGGACTCATCGTAAGAGTTAGCACATGCTGTTTTAAGAGCAGCGGCAACGGAGGTACCGCTACTGTTGCGCAGTTCGAGCATGAGGCCCTATAAGTATATTTTAACCATTATAGATAGATTCACGCGTTGGCTGGAAGCCTTATAGCCCTTTACGACAAATCAATACCGCTACAATAGCAGAGGTATTTTTCAACCAGTATATATCGCGTTTTGGGTACACCTTAAAATTATGACCGATCAAGGTCCACAATTCACATTAAGGGCCTTATGCTCGAACAGCGAACGGTACCGCTTCTCAGCGTTACTCTTTGTTATATTCGTTAAACAGCTGTTCAAAATGTGTTTTTAGTATACACACAACTTCGGCTTCTGATAGAAGCGGTACCGCTGAAATTTCTCCTCTTTACAACAACAGTTTACACTCTTCTTACGTATTTACGTTAGAAAAGCTTATTTTGGAAACAACAGTAGCAGAAGCGGTGTGCCGTTGCGAAGCGGTTGCTTATTAGTTGTCTTTATGACAACATTTATGTGAATTTTGCCTTTATATTAAAAAATATTATTGAATTATGCAATTTACTTCATATTATAAAATATTATACCATTATCTACTTTATATATACTTCAATCACAATGTGCTGAAATAATCCAAATATATAGCATGGAAACAAACAAAAGTCGAAAAAAAATTCATGCTTTGTGTTTCAGCGCATATATTTTTCTCAGTGATAAGTAAAAAAAATTTGCAATACACACTCAAGAGAGAACAAAACAGGTATAAGAACAAATTCACATTGAATACATATAATCACAAGAAAGAAAGAGACGTCTGATTGTAAAATTTGTGTACACCAGATACACAACTTTTACATACCAGTTGACATGTAGGAGAAATACGTAAAGCACAGTTCTCTCAACGGGACTCATCGTAAGAGTTAGCACATGCTGTTTTAAGAGCAGCGGCAACGGAGGTACCGCTACTGTTGCGCAGTTCGAGCATGAGGCCCTATAAGTATATTTTAACCATTATAGATAGATTCACGCGTTGGCTGGAAGCCTTATAGCCCTTTACGACAAATCAATACCGCTACAATAGCAGAGGTATTTTTCAACCAGTATATATCGCGTTTTGGGTACACCTTAAAATTATGACCGATCAAGGTCCACAATTCACATTAAGGGCCTTATGCTCGAACAGCGAACGGTACCGCTTCTCAGCGTTACTCTTTGTTATATTCGTTAAACAGCTGTTCAAAATGTGTTTTTAGTATACACACAACTTCGGCTTCTGATAGAAGCGGTACCGCTGAAATTTCTCCTCTTTACAACAACAGTTTACACTCTTCTTACGTATTTACGTTAGAAAAGCTTATTTTGGAAACAACAGTAGCAGAAGCGGTGTGCCGTTGCGAAGCGGTTGCTTATTAGTTGTCTTTATGACAACATTTATGTGAATTTTGCCTTTATATTAAAAAATATTATTGAATTATGCAATTTACTTCATATTATAAAATATTATACCATTATCTACTTTATATATACTTCAATCACAATGTGCTGAAATAATCCAAATATATAGCATGGAAACAAACAAAAGTCGAAAAAAAATTCATGCTTTGTGTTTCAGCGCATATATTTTTCTCAGTGATAAGTAAAAAAAATTTGCAATACACACTCAAGAGAGAACAAAACAGGTATAAGAACAAATTCACATTGAATACATATAATCACAAGAAAGAAAGAGACGTCTGATTGTAAAATTTGTGTACACCAGATACACAACTTTTACATACCAGTTGACATGTAGGAGAAATACGTAAAGCACAGTTCTCTCAACGGGACTCATCGTAAGAGTTAGCACATGCTGTTTTAAGAGCAGCGGCAACGGAGGTACCGCTACTGTTGCGCAGTTCGAGCATGAGGCCCTATAAGTATATTTTAACCATTATAGATAGATTCACGCGTTGGCTGGAAGCCTTATAGCCCTTTACGACAAATCAATACCGCTACAATAGCAGAGGTATTTTTCAACCAGTATATATCGCGTTTTGGGTACACCTTAAAATTATGACCGATCAAGGTCCACAATTCACATTAAGGGCCTTATGCTCGAACAGCGAACGGTACCGCTTCTCAGCGTTACTCTTTGTTATATTCGTTAAACAGCTGTTCAAAATGTGTTTTTAGTATACACACAACTTCGGCTTCTGATAGAAGCGGTACCGCTGAAATTTCTCCTCTTTACAACAACAGTTTACACTCTTCTTACGTATTTACGTTAGAAAAGCTTATTTTGGAAACAACAGTAGCAGAAGCGGTGTGCCGTTGCGAAGCGGTTGCTTATTAGTTGTCTTTATGACAACATTTATGTGAATTTTGCCTTTATATTAAAAAATATTATTGAATTATGCAATTTACTTCATATTATAAAATATTATACCATTATCTACTTTATATATACTTCAATCACAATGTGCTGAAATAATCCAAATATATAGCATGGAAACAAACAAAAGTCGAAAAAAAATTCATGCTTTGTGTTTCAGCGCATATATTTTTCTCAGTGATAAGTAAAAAAAATTTGCAATACACACTCAAGAGAGAACAAAACAGGTATAAGAACAAATTCACATTGAATACATATAATCACAAGAAAGAAAGAGACGTCTGATTGTAAAATTTGTGTACACCAGATACACAACTTTTACATACCAGTTGACATGTAGGAGAAATACGTAAAGCACAGTTCTCTCAACGGGACTCATCGTAAGAGTTAGCACATGCTGTTTTAAGAGCAGCGGCAACGGAGGTACCGCTACTGTTGCGCAGTTCGAGCATGAGGCCCTAAAACTTTTTGTGAATTGACTAAATTACCACTTCTCCGTACCATCATCACTTCTCTGACAGAATATTCGTCTTCCAGGCAAATTCGTTTTCCCCAACAAAGAAACATAGTTTTCATATTTTTGTAGAATATAAAAATATATTGTCAATTAAAAAATTTGTACACTGAACTGAACTGAACATAAATGTAGCATACAAAATAAAAGTTATTAAAAAAAAGAAGCATTTTGTTTAAATTCTAAATAATTACTCCGCTACAATAAGTATTTTTCCATTTACAATACAAGATCGTTGGTCGCAAGGTCGTTTATAAAAATGCGGCATAGCAGCGGGCCCAAATGGCTTCCTTGAGAAATAGCTGAAGGCACAGCGAACTCCTTAGATACTGTGTTATGGAATAGCGATAGGATTGGGTACGATTGCTAAAATACGACTGGGTTCAACGTAAAAGAGATCCGGGAAATTAAATAATTTAACTTTTAAAATAAGAATCTTATGATTTACTACTTCAAATGCTTTAATGAAGTCTGTGTAGATGACAATGATGTCTGCTTAGAATGTTTAAAATTATTGTTGGTTTCCGACACAAATTCCAATAGGTTTGTGTAGTTGATTTCCCCACTCGAAAACCGTGCTGAACAGATAAAACTGAAGAACAAATAGAACGAGTAATTTGACCCAAGTTATCTTTTGAAATAATTTTTGAAGAGCACTGAGCTTTGCAATACTTTGATATTATTTGCGTAATGGAATAACACACGAAGACTTCCAAGCACGAGGAAAATAATAATAATAACGTATTTAAAGACTAATTAAATATAGTTGTAATGGGCTGCACTAGCTCATCGACGCAGTGTTTCAGAATGCATGACGGACCAGGATTGTAGGTGGTCTTAAATATTATTTAGAGCATTAAGAACAATGAATTCATCGATGATAGGTTGGACAATAAAACTCGAAGAATTATTATATTAATAATAAGATATTATTAACTTAAGAATAAATTGATTTAAAATAGTCAGCGAAAATATCACAAATAATATTCGCATTGTCAGACTCAGTAACCTCAAACTTCATAAAAGTTCCACGCACTTCCGTTTGGTATTTACAAAGTTCCAAAATGCTTTAGGATCACTTCGTATGTTTGATTTAACTTTCAAGATATAGTCTCTATAATGCTTAAATAACCGCAGATATCTGCTAGATAAATACTTTGGTAATAATTCTGTTTGTTTATTTGATATCTTATAGACAAATAATTTGATGGATTACAGTTGATCGTACTAATATATATGTATATGTACATATGTATATTACAATACAATTTAGCATTTGGTTTTCATGTTCCTTATAACACGCAACTCATTAGAAAACCAAGCATATCCTCAATATAATGACAATTATGATGATAATGATAATGATGACAATGGAAATGATAATGACCATGACAATGATTATGACAATGATAAATGATAATGACCATGATAATGATGACAATGATTATGACCATTACAATGATTATGATAATCACCATGACAATGATTATGATAATTACAAAGATAATGATAATGAAAATCACAATGACCTTGATAAAGATAATGACAATGATTATGATAATGGCAATTATAATGAGAATTACAACGACAATGATAATGATAATGACAATGATATTCACCATGATAATTATAAAAATGAAAATGCCCATCACAATGAATATGGCAATGACAATGATGACAATGATAATGAAGATGGCGATGACATTGATAATGAACACGACAATGATTATGACACTGACGAAAATGACAACGATAATGACCATTACCATGATTATGACAATGACAATGATAATGACAATAGAAATTATGATGGTAAAGATAATGACCATGGTAATGATAATGATGATGATAATGTCAATGATAATGAGAATGGCAATGGTAATGACAATGATTATGACAATGATAATGACGATATGACAGTGATTATGACAATGATAATGACGATAATGATGATGACAATGATAAAGACCACGACACTGATAATGACAATGATAATGACCATGACAATCATTATGACAATGATGATGACAATGATAAGGACAATGATAATGAGAATCAAAATTACAATGACCATACAAATTATTATGGTAAAGATAATGACCATGATAATGATGAAAATGATAATGACCCTGACAATGATTATGACAATGATGATGATAATGTCAATGATAATGAGAATGGCAATGGTAATGACAATGATAATGACAGTGATTATGACAATGATAATGAGAATGATTATGATAATAATATTGACAACGACAATGATAATGATAGGGATAACGACAATGATTATGAGAATGACAATGGTATTGACAATGAAATTAATAATAACCATTACGATGTTTATGACAATGATATTGACGATGATGGTAATGACAACGATAATGACCACGACAATGATTTCGACACTAATAAACCCATGATAATGACCATTACAATGATTATGACAATGATAATGACAATAGAAATGATGATGATAAAGATAATGACTATGATAATGATAACCATTACAATTATGATAATGCTAAGGACAATGATAATGACAATAAAAATCATGAGGGTAAAGATAATGACCATGATAATGATGAAAATGGTAATGACAATGACAATGACAATAATTATGACAATAATGATGACAATGACAATAGAAATTATGATAAAGGTAATGACCATGACAATGATGATAATGATAACTGTAATAACAATAACAATGATAATGACCATGATAATGATGACAAAGTTAATGAACATGACAATGATTATGATAATGACAATGATAATGAAGATGGCGATGACATTGATAATGAACACGACAATGATTATGACACTGACGACAATGACAACGATAATGACCATTACCATGATTATGACAATGACAATGATAATGACAATAGAAATTATGATGGTAAAGATAATGACCATGGTAATGATAATTATGATGATAATGTCAATGATAATGAGAATGGCAATGGTAATGACAATGATTATGACAATGATAATGACGATATGACAGTGATTATGACAATGATAATGACGATAATGATGATGACAATGATAAAGACCACGACACTGATAATGACAATGATAATGACCATGACAATCATTATGACAATGATGATGACAATGATAAGGACAATGATAATGAGAATCAAAATTACAATGACCATACAAATTATTATGGTAAAGATAATGACCATGATAATGATGAAAATGATAATGACCCTGACAATGATTATGACAATGATGATGATAATGTCAATTATAATGAGAATGGCAATGGTAATGACAATGATAATGACAGTGATTATGACAATGATAATGATAATGAGAATGATTATGATAATAATATTGACAACGACAATGATAATGATAGGGATAACGACAATGATTATGAGAATGACAATGGTATTGACAATGAAATTAATAATAACCATTACGATGTTTATGACAATGATATTGACGATGATGGTAATGACAACGATAATGACCACGACAATGATTTCGACACTAATAAACCCATGATAATACTGACAATGATAATGACCATTACAATGATTATGACAATGATAATGACAATAGAAATGATGATGATAAAGATAATGACCATGATAATGATAACCATTACAATTATGATAATGCTAAGGACAATGATAATGACAATAAAAATCATGAGGGTAAAGATAATGACCATGATAATGATGAAAATGGTAATGACAATGACAATAATTATGACAATAATGATGACAATGACAATAGAAATTATGATAAAGGTAATGACCATGACAATGATGATAATGATAACTGTAATAATAATAACAATGATAATGACCATGATAATGATGACAAAGTTAATGAACATGACAATGATTATGATAATGGCAATTATAATAATTACAACGATAATGACCGTGACAATGTTTGTGATAATGACAATGCTAATGATAATGACAATGATTAAGATAATGGCAAGTATAATGATAATGACAACGATAAATACAATGATAATGATTAGGATCATGCCCATGATAATGATGATAATGACCATGACAATGATTATGATAATGACAATGCTAATGACAACGACAATGATCATGATAATGGCAATTATAATGAGAATCAAAATGATAATTACAATGATAATGATTAGGATGACCATGACAATGATGAAAATGATAATGACCATGCCAATGATGATGAAAATGATAATGATAATAACAATGACATGATAATGATGACAATGTTAATGACCATGACAATGACAATGATAATGATGACAATGTTAATGACCATGACAATGATTATGATAATGATAACAACAGTGATAATGACAATGATAAAGATTATGAGTATGACCATGACAATGATGAAAATGATAATGACCATGACAATGATGACGAAAATTATAATGATAATAACAATTACAATGACAATGATAATGACCATGATAATGATGACAATGTTAATAACCATGACAATGATAACGATAACGACAATGGCTATGATAATTCAATTATAATGATAATTACAACAATAATGATAATTACGATAATAATCATGACAATGATAATGATTAGGATAATGACCATGACAATGATGAAAATGATAATGACCATGACAATGATGATCACAATGATAAGGAGAATGATAATGAGAATAAAAATTATGATGACAATAGAAATTATGATGGTAAAGATAATGACCATGATAATGATAATGACCATTAAAATCATGATGACAATGATAATGTTGAAAATGATAATGACCATCACAATGATTATGATAACGACGATGATTATGACAGTGATAAAGATAATGATAACGACAATGTTGATGATAATGATGACAATGATAATGACCATGACAATGATTATAATAATGGTAATGACCATAGATATGCCGGTTTTCGAAAGGACTGCTCAAGCGCGGCTATAATGCGAGACTACCAGAGAGACCGCTGGCTGCTGTACCCGACGGCCCAGGGCATGAGGCAAAAACGAGTAACTTCTGGGGCGGCACAGGGATGAGTTCTTGGGCCCGAACTATGGAACGTCACATACGATGGCCTGCTGCGTCTGGGCATGCCGGGTGATGCTTCCCTCGTAGCGTTTGCTATGATGGTGGGAAAATAACCAGTGCAAACCAGGAGATCGACCAGGTATCTGGGGGTAAGGTTGGACAACCGACTTACTTTCTGGGACCATATTCGTGGGGTTTGTGCACGAAGGACGGCTGCGCTGAGCCGCGTAATGGCAAATGTAGGGGGGCCTGGACAATGGAAGAGGAAGCTTTTGCTTGTATCTTTGCAGTCGACCCTGCTCTACGGAGCGGAAATATGGGCTGATGCTCTCGGAGTCAAAAAGTATAGGGCACGGATGGCCGCCATCCATCGCCGAGGGGCTCTGCGGGTCGCGTTGGCATACCGAACCGTGTCGGAAGATGCGGCACTGGTTATAGCTGGTTGCATCCCAATTGACCTCCTAGCTCAGGAGCGAAAAGAAGTCTACCGGCAAAGCTCTAGACTAGGGCGGGCAACCGCCGTGGAGCAGGCACGGGAGCGCACATTGTGTTGTTGGCAACGTCGCTGGGACACAAGCGTCAACGGACGGTGGACCCGAAGTATAATATGCAACCTGCGCCAATGGACAGAGCGTCGACACGGTGAGGTGAATTTCTACCTGACGCAGTTCCTGACTTCACATGGACACTTCCGTAAGTACCTACACAGGATGGGAAAGGTGGATTCACCCTGCTGCTTATTGTGTGGCTACGCAGAGGACGATGCTCTGCACACCTTCTTCACATACGAGTTTTTTGCGGAAGAGCGCAGATTAGTGAAGAGCGAAATCGGAATGAGCTGCTCGGAGAGCATCACTCAGGAGAACATAATCAGGGTGGTGCTAAGATCGAAACGCGAATGGGAACTGGTGGCGAAATATATAGAAGGAATACTTCGGCGCAAGCTCAATGCAGGCTGCCTTGATTAAGAATGATTGATAGCGTTACGCGCCCGTAGTGGCGATAGCAGCACAGCTCCGAAGCCGTAGTAATGCAAACACGGGTCCGGTTCCGGGGATCGCATGTGGGAATTAAGGTGGGGTTTTAGGGGGTATGCCTGGGTAGCGAACAGCGCTGCCCATGGAAAGTCCTCCACAACGTGCGTAACAGCATCTCCCTTCCTCTCGGAAAAAAAAAACAATGATAATGACTATCACAATGATTATGATAATGATAAGGACGATGATTATGATAGTGACAATGACGATGATTATGACAATGACAATGATAAACATCATGACAATGATAAAGATAATGACAACGATAATTGTAATGTAACGACAATGATTATGAGAATGGCAATGATAATGATAATGATGATAATGGCACTGATAATGATAGTAGGGGTGTAGTTCGCAGCGTTTTTGTTATCTTGGTTTTGGGATGTGGGTGGGCCACATTGTCTGCGGTTGCGCTTACTCAATTTAGCTCTGGTGAACTGAGGTAACGGAATGCAACTCCCTGATGTAGACATTTCCAAAACGTATATACAATTCGTGAATCCAGTCAAATCCAGGTCGTATATGCCTGTTTCCAGGCCGCCGCTCGCGTCAGTTAGTCAGGAAAACGGGTGCTTTCTGACCATCCAGGGGCCACCACGTGGAGGTGCGAGTCGACTTGGTAGAGCCAGGGACCAGGATCGCACTGGCCTTCGCCTAGTTGAAGGCAATCAGTAACTTTACCTGGTATGCCAATACCCGTTGGCCCCCAGGACAATGATATTGAATTTGATAATAATAATGATAATGCCAATGATAATGGTAATGACAATAACTATTATAATGACAATTATAATAATAATGATTACAATGATAATGGCAATGACAATGAAAATGATGGTCATAATTACAATTTTTTTTTGTTTGCGGGTGGGCGGGTAAAAAATGCCTAACGTATCTCGGGACCATCGTCACTGGCACCGTTAGCTTGGACGCACTAAGAAATTCCTCCCCTTTCAAAACCTTGTTTCCACCCTGGTCATAATTACAATAACAATAATGATAATGACGATGATAATGGCGATGATAATGATAATGACCATTACAATAATAATGATAATATTAATGATAACGACAATGATTATGATAATGACAATGAATGATAATGACAGTGATAATGACAATGATAATTGCTAATTTAACCCTTTACGTGGCTGAGATGCATATCTGCAACCAACCGGAAAATCATCTTATGCATAGTGAATTCACTTAAAATTGATTTCTAAGGCGCTATTGCATATCTGCAACCTACCTTTTTGACGTGTAAAAGAATCATCCCTGTAGAACATCATATAGTAAGTAGGGCCACACTTTTTTACCGTTATTTCAATATTTCAAATGCGTGGATATTTCAGCCAAAACAAAAAATATTTATAAATGTAAAAAGATTGTTATTATGAAAGAAGTTACGAATTTGGGGGACTCTGTGGAGTTGGACTCTGCTATAACAAACGGAATTAATTTAATTTAAATTAAAATTAAGTCATAATGTAACTTGGTTGCAGCTATGACGCAAAACATTTTTTTTAAAAACATTATAAAAACGAAAAATAAATACAAACTCAAAAATACGTGTATTAAAACTTTTAGTTTTATATCTAAAAATCAACATTTCATTAATATTTGCGACGTTGCCATGTAAAGGGTTAAGTGCAAGTTATAACGGCAAATAGTGTTGCCAACTAAATTTCTTAAACTATGCAGATAATTTTCTTGATAGTTAAGTGACTTTCTTTAGAAACCTTTGTTTAGTGATTAATGTCCCCTTAATGACTTTAAGATTAATTTTCTTTTGGTGTTAGACATAAAAACTTCCACAAAAAGTCCTGAAGACTCGTGGTAATATTTGTCCCTCGTAAACGTGATGCCTTGGTATTGAAAATGCTTTGCATTACTTGTATTTTTACCCTGCTAAATTGCTGAAGAGCTTCCGAGAAGAAAAAACAACATGATCACGATAATGTGCTTATGATGCAATTCATAAGCCATACTATCGCAGCGAGATCAGCATTAATGCCGTCACTGCTGCTGCCCCTTTTGAGTCCCTTTCTGAAATAATAAACACATACTGCAAAAACTTGCTTGTACTAACGATTGGCGTTTTTAGGGCTTGAAAGTCCAAAGGAACTTCTTGATCGAACACGCATTTCTTGTGCTCAATGTTTACGCGATCACAGAGTACTTTCAGCTGTACCTGTGAAATCAAACCTCTGCGGGGAATCGCTTTCATGCAAATGGTGAACACGTGATGTGAGTCTCTGTGATGGTTTTCTAATGATCTGCACATGCATTAAGACACTTTTTGCAATCACGATGGGATCATTTATTTCGCTTGTTGTCGCCTAATATATTCATGCTCAATATATTTACCCAAGCATCGTCTACTTAGGGTGCTCTACGAAAGTAAGCACCCTTAATTTGGGGTTTGCTTTGTTCTTTATAAAAGACGCAGTAGATGAATAGACAGAAAATAATGTCCTCTTCAAAAAAATTAAACACTTTGTCACGTTTTGTTAGGAGGGTCTGATAAATGAACTTCGCTACTCGAGCTTCAGCTACCCCTAAATTCTTACAGATCAAAGCGTTTAATTTATGCATTGTTGATGGGTCGAGGTATTTAAGATCGAGTCCACATCTGTTACTATGCAAAGTAAAATGTTTTAGTATCAACTGATAAAGGGTTTCCGCAGAAAACGTGCTAAAGTTGGGTTAAACTGATTGTAACTTGGGTCTGTATTAGATCCGTGAACCGTCCGAGAGACCAACGATATGGCCACGAGTCTAGTGATCTTTCCACGTAGCTTGAGTGGCTAAGCAGGTGTCATGAATCGAACGACTAATTGGGTTTAGGGGGGTGGAGCAGCCAGATATGTACCATCGCCCTACCCCCTAAAATGTAACATCTTTTTTTGGGGCGTGGCTTTTTTATGAGTTGTGAGTGTGTGAAATGTCGAAAATTTCAGATTTTCAGAGCGATATCTACTAAAATATGAGGTACGTATATGACGTATATACAGGGTGTTTCGCATAAGAGGGCTCAAAAGACTAGGGCGTGTAGGATGGGTCGAGACAAGAAAAAATCGTATGGGGGGGGGGGGGGGTCAATTTCCCTCCGTATAGCGGGAGGAAAAAAATAATATTAAAAAATAATGGTTAGACCTAGATAAATTTTGCTTGCCGATTTTCAAAGCCAAATATCCGCTTCTTAATATCCTTTTTAAATTAAGTTCCTATGTTAAACAGTTTTTGAGAAAATTAATGTCAACGTTAAAATTTGGAATAAAAATTCCGACAAAAGGTTTAGATCGCCATTTTTTTAAAAAATTACGGTATTAAGTATAAAAAATTTTTACGACTATAAAATTCTCTAATCAATTCTAGAGAGAATGCTTCAAACCGGAAGGATCTATGTTTTGTAGTTTCCGAGAAAATGATCTAAACTCCTTCCCCAGAGCAGTTTTCTTTCATATTTTTGCACCAATAATAAAACACAAGTAGCCAAAAAATTGGTATTTGAAAGGAAAGTATGCTTCGTAATTTTCACTTTCTTCGGAAACTAAAAAGCACAGATCCCTCCGGTTTGAAGTATTCTCTCTAGAACTGATTAGAGATTTATAATTTATTTTCTAATTTAATTTATTGAAATTAGTCTTAAGTGCATGTACAAACCAAAAAAATTGATCTAAAAATACTATTCCACTGCGTAGCCGGCGTTAGATATACAGCTAAATTTCAAGGTTGAACAAATACACAGGCCCCAATATTTATCAAGAAGAATTTTTATTGCGAAGATTTCCTCATTTGATTACAAAACAGTGCTACTACAATTCCAAATTGGTTTTGCGATTGTAAAACATGCCATATAATTTTTATACCTTTAGGTGAAGGGTATATTCACTTTGTCACGAAATGTGTAACGCAGAGAAATAGAGACGATAGGTATAGAAAAGTATATATGTATATTCTTGATCAGCGTGACCTCCTGAGTCGATTTAGCCATGTCCGTCCGTCTGTCTGTCTGTTGAAATCACGAGCACCGTCAAAAGCAAGTAAAAAAACGTCATCAAAATCGCGTCATACCCCTAACTCGGTATTTCGAAAAACCTATAATATCTTATCATAACCTATCGAATGTATCCTATAAATATATCATCTTGAATCGGAATCACCGTGAAATTAGCAATAATTTCAGAAAATTATTCAACCAGGTATTTTTTTAGACAGTGTATGTACATATGTACATATGTATATATTTTAGAAATCATATATTTCTCGCAATCTCGGAAGTTTGTCCGAGCAAAAATGCCATCAAAGACCACTTGAAAAGAGGATTCATTTCTCCATATCTTCATTTCTCTTATAAATCTCAACTCATTGTTATTCCGCTCGTCTATAATTTTATTTTAAGATTTGACTGATTATTTTATTCTTCTCTTCCTACTGCTTTCTGGCACACATCCACATGCTCACCTACAAGTATAGACAGGCAGGGATATGTTTGTGCCATGCATCAAAGGAGCTCTTGGCTAGATTTCTGTCTCCGGGGCTGATCGTAAATTAAGCCATGTATTGCACAGGCTTCGGCAGTAATTTTCAGATTTCTTTCTTTCGATGTCGATCCTTGAATCGCCGTCTATTTCGGCTCTGCTACTCCTTCGCATTGATGACCTCGCCATTTTGAGTGTCGCTCTACAGACCGAGACCTTTCTGTTGCTGTGGACGTGTCTGGAGCCTGTGTCGCTGCCCGTCTACCTGCCTAAATTTTTAACGAAAAGTTTTAAATTTCTTAGAAATAAAAGCCTGGCTTTCGAAAAACAACAACGATACACATTCGAGGCGTTGCTGTTTGTTTTCTTTATTGCAGTTGTTGTTGTTGTTGATAGCAGTGCCGGTGCTGGTGCTGCTGCTGGAACCACTTAAGACCTAAAACAACATCAGGGACACATGAGGAAATTTCCCTATTTTTGTTCACTTTAAACAAATTGTTGTTGTAATCTTGTTGAAATTGATTTGGATTTTCTTTCCATTATCGTTTTTCAAGACTCTTTCTGTGTTTGCTGAGTTTCGAATTTTATCAACTTCTTTGGACGCTTTTTCCTTGTGCGCTCTTTGTTTTGGCTCCAGTTCTTTTCTTGTAGGTGCTTCAGTCTGCAGCCTTTGTATCTACTTCTACTCTTCTGCTAGACTTAAGTGTGTTGTATCACGTTTTTGTTGTGATTCGAAACCATGCAGGTGTCCAATTATGTCCGTCCGTGACGTCGACGTTCAGTTTGCAAGAAGAAAACTAGTTCTAGGCACATCGCCACCGTACGGACGACGACGACGCTTATTCAGTGGGTTTCGATAACAAGTTATTTTATTTAGCTGCAGCTATTTATATAAAGGCGCATATGTATATGTATGCGTATGTTTGGCTGTTTAAATATACATACATATATGTATGTATACTATATATAAACGATTATGTCTTTATTTTGTAGATAAAGTGAGCTTAATGGCTTGAGCTCGGATTATTCTTCTGGAGGAAAAGTAGTTATCAATTCAAACTTCACTGTTTCTCAATTTGTACTCAATAAAAAAGCAGCCAGTGAATATTTTATAAGAATGTTTTACAGACTGAGTTTATATCTTAAAAATCAAGATTTATTTTAATTTATAATAATCTTAATTTATAAAGACCTGAGATAAAGTGTTTGAAACAAGGGTAAAGCAGAAAGAGTGTTAACTTCGGCCTGGCCGAATTTCATACACCCTACTCCCGCAGGATAAATTTATAGTTGACTTCTTATATTTTCGATCAGCGTTATCGATAAATTGCTGATCCGATTTTTTCCATTTTCAATCCCAATGAGTTTCTGATAATAGAGAATATTCGTGCACATTTGATGAAGACATTTCTATTCCGTCTCTTGTAATCGTGATTTCCACAGACGGAAGGACAGACAGACGGGGTTAAATCGACTCAGGAGGTGAGGCTGATCAAAAAAATACACTTTTATATACCACGCTTGCTCTAATGCGTTACAAACGGAATCACAAAGTGAATATACTTCACTTCGTGTGTAGGGTATAATAAGTAACCGCATGTATTATTTTCGCAACCAACGATTTGTAGCAAATAATGTTAATTATATTGTAAAAAATATTGATTAACATCTGATTAATAATAAGAAGATATTTTTAGTCACGCAGATTGGTTCTATTTGGCTCCTGGCCGGTTATATTCAAGGTTTATGCTTAATTAATAAATTGCTTCCTCTCGACATTTAAAATAACTCCGATCGATAGCAATCTTAATGAAATTTCCAGAAAACTGCAGAAACCCTTTTTCTTTGCAACTCGACGTTCTGCCTGCCCCAACATCGGCACTCAAGCCATTTCGTAAGCCGTGGCCAGCGACAACTTGAGTTCAGTTGCGCTCGTAAAGCAATCGCCAGTCTCGCTTGAAATGCTGACCGAGAGATCTTCAGAACTGATAGAGCGTTCAGCCTAAAGAAGCGCTCGAGCAATGCGTTTAAATATCAGTTAAGTGAATAATTCTGCTGCCGCATTCAGCGAATCAAGATGCTGCTTATTCTTTTATTTATAAAACGAGCATGCTCTTTGATTTGTTGGGCTTTCGAAGCTACGAAGGCGCATGCGAGCTACGTGATTTTAGAGGGGCGCAAAATTTGGGTCAGGCACTACTTAAGCCCATATATATGTGTGAAGACATGACTGAGTCAACTAGAAAAAGGTCACAATCACTCTGCGGCTGCGCACCTCGTCCACGAAGCGTTGTTTGCGTATCACGCGTGTCATAATTATTGACATGTGTCGTCTTTGTCACACCGATAGCCGTTGTTGAACAAAGTTTGCCAACAGAAACGACAAATTTATGTGTGATTAAATTATTCCACGCACTTCCTCACTGATCGCGTAAGCAGTCACTCCGCTGCTTCTGCTGAGTGCATTTCTAGTGATTCTATGAGCCATCGATAGAACTTAGAAGCTTCCGAATTTGGCCAAATTGAAGCCTCTTTAGCAAAGGTAAAGCGGTCCGGTTTATTTCACCAACATGCTTTGACTGCTTTTCGCCACGTTTTTCTAAACTGCTGTTATTAGTTTAGGAAGCGTTTGTAATGAACAACGCCGACCACCGAGCGGGTTGGTGAATGTTTTACTAACGCCTTCTCTGCCGACCGAGCAGCGACAAGAAGTTGACATCCTTGGCACGAGATGTTGCTGAATCACTTGTTGCAGCTGCTGCTGCACTGTGCGATTTTCAATTTGCAATGAATTAGCAATTTTATGCAGCGAGTCGCAAAAGTGTTACGTGAATTTGTTGTTCTAGTTACTGGCTGTTGTAATAACCACATTCGAATTGCGCAACTACGAATTGAGATAATCCTATAAGCATTATCAAAAGCTTCGTCACAAGAAGATGACGAGGGCACATTAGCACCAATATAGGGTTAGATAGCAAATATATAGTTTCGAAATAGGAAAGCTTAAATTAGGTCGCTGGAAACGACGATCAGTCACAAGAAATGTAATGAAGATATGAAATGAAAAAGCCGTGCAAATCACTCACCTTGTTCCCCGAGACAGATTTTGCAAAAAGTCCTTCCTTCGTGATTCGGCGAGCTTGCGGTGGAAGATCATCGAGCTGAACTTTGAAGAAGACGAATTTGTAAGTTTTTCTTTATAAATTCAAGTTTATAAATATTATTTATTGATTGAAGGCCATTTTTCAATCGATTCTATTTAAAAGTTAATTTCAAAAATTTTTTAAATAAATGCCTACTGCCTAATGTCAGTACAATTTTAATTTTGGATTCTCTGCACAGCAAAGAATTTGCGATGGAAAAATTGGTGATCTACTCGTACGTATTGTAGATTAATGCGTTAGTGACTATTTGTTGTTTAAAGTTTTACGTCTGAAGAAGTTTTCAGTTGAAAAATGTATCGATCTGAAGAATTATAAATGTGATAACACATATTTAAGAATACACGAATGGGATGCATTTCTTAATTCTTATTTGCATTTTGAGAGTGAATCCAGTACAAACTCCGAATGTTTTATCATATCATTCATCGGCTGCATGATTCAGTTTCTCCGAATAGGAAAATTTTAGCTAAAAGTGAAGAATAATCATTTATACGCAGTCACCATAAGAAACATCCGTCCGAAATGCTGAAGTTCGCAGCATTCGTTGCTTGCACTTGAAACTGATTTGCTGTTGCAAGCACACCATCCACAATGAATCCGTCAACGAAATCGCAATAATTGCAAGCCAGATCCATACATTTCCCCCCTTTTTGCGTTAGGAAACAAAAATCTAGCACAAAGCATTCCGCGAGGGGCCAAAAACCTCAGAAGCGTCCCTGGCATTCAGGGCACGTGTTCCCGAATCATAGAACTTTGGATGTGGTGCCGCAAAGCGGCCAGAAATAAAACTAAACTCGCACCAAAACAAATTGCAACCAAATATTAGATGCTGCGAAGAACGAGGTACGAGCATGGGGAGCCGTTTCACTCTTGACAGCACGCGGAGGGCTGAGCGCGTGGGGAGTCCCCGCTAATTCGTTATTTGGCCCAAAGCCAATGGCCCCCAGGGTGATGAAGATGGTTATTAAATGGGGATGCTCTTTCGCTTCTGTTGCATTCAGTGCGAAAAAATGGCGTCGTCGAACATGTGTTGCACGCATCGCATTGGCATTGAATGAATTTCTATTTTGCTCCACGCGGCTGGCACTCTGCCGGTTTTGCGGCTTAATTGTTCTGTGAATTGAATAATTTGGTGAAGAAATTGTACACATTTGCGGCTATTTTTGTTAGATTAATAAAACATGGTAAAAATATGCGTGTGCTAAAAAACTAGGCGTCGAAACTCACATGCGATTGTCTCTGGAATGACTAAAAGTTTTACACCGAAATCAAGTCAAGTTCAATGTCCCACTCTTTAGAAAAGAACTCGCAGGCTATAGAAGCTCGCTTGCGATACATTTGATCGCGTTAGAAGCGGTTTTGACAAAGTTTTTACGGAGTCCGTCCTCCAAAAGCAAGAACACCGTCTCGGCGTGAGTCACATGCCTTCGCTAGACCACTGTACCACTTCCACGTTTTCATCCAAATTAGCAGCCGTAAATGGACCATTTCTGGTTGCTGTTTTGTCATTATTTTAGTTTTCGTTTTTATAAGGTATATCAATTTAAATTTATAGTTCTTCAAATAAATCTACTTCTCGCTGTTGGCTACAAAGCAACAACAACTTCGCACCCAACGAAGTTTGTCTAAGAAGGCATTAAACAAGCCAACAACAAAACTCGGCTTGATGTGGCGTTCTACCCTACCTGATAGCCGGCTCCAGGGATGAGTCATCTACGTCGAACCACCCGAATTGGCGACTTTCCTTTTATTTAGCCAATTCGCAGCACCGCTAAATTCGTACACAGCAAAGGTTCGACCAGAAGCAGGGCTCAAGTCGAGCTTCGAGACAGGCCGAGTCTCTCGAGCTGATTGCCTCTGGCGGCTGTCGGATGCCCGGCGCAGGTAGTCGACCAACCATGGCCCCAACATTGCCTCTGAACGGCACAGATTACAACTACAAAAAAGGGTTACACAAAAAACGTGTGTATATTGAAAGTAAACAAAGAGAGGATAAAGTTATGGGAAGTGCAGAAAATTTAGTCAAACACAACACCAACAACAACTACCTCTGCAACTACAATTTGCCTTCGCTGTCTGATGATGACTCATGGCCTGGTAACATTGGCATCTCTGGCTACTTCCTTCCTTCTCCTCAGTTTTTGTTTTAATAGAGTCTAAGGTTTCAGTTTATCAACAACAAGAACAACGCGAATATAAACATCAACAGCAATAAAAACAACAACAAGAAGGTGGAGACATCCATTTCAGCTGAGTTGGCGAATCTTATGCGCAGAATATCGGCGACTCCCCTCAACGGCTGCCGGCCAACGCAGCCGTAAAACCCAAAATTGACAACAACGACGACGATTGAGTAGACCGACTGTCGAATACGTCGTACGATATTTCGTTTCATAATTTATCGAGTTATGTGCATCGTTCCAGGAACGTAATCGTTACACCAGCTAAAACTTTAACAAATCTTAACCATCAGATATGACAGGAGCTCAATTTATGGACGTCTTACCAGGCCACCTCTTCGGCTTCTCAGTGAACAGACACAATCATTGTAACAATACTTGAAGGTACTACATGGCCGCCGTAATAGTGTCCGAGGAGATAAATTCTAGTACACATAAATATAATCGTATACATAATAATAAACTTATGCCTCGTATTTTATTTATCAGTTTCAAATAAAAAATTGCGCAACTTTGAAGCACTTAAAATTAGAGTTCGTTTCCAGGAATATCACAAACTCCAAGTGCAACAAAGACAACAATAGCACTATTTACTTACGAAAACAGCTCTTGGAAAAGACTCATTAATAAACCAATTAATGCAGTGTTGAAAAAATGCATTAAGTAAACTTTTATGACCGCCATTTTTTGACAAGTTACCGATTAGTTAATTCTCTACTTCTGCTTGATAAATTAAAAAGCTTCGAAGAACTATTAACACATTTCTAAACACTGACTGATGTCTCCATTTTTGTAGTTGCTTTAGGTATTGAATAAGCAATAAGCAATGTCATCTTCAGCAATTTTTCAGATGACGCATAAGATAAGGACAGCAACAGTAAACAACGAAAAACAAAAATCGACACAAAACACTGAAAACAACAAGTGTGACCTACTTTCGCTGAAAAATTAGGCCTTATAACAGCTACAACAACTATATACAACAAAAGCAAAGACTGCAATTAAAGCGCTCCGGGGGTGCGTTTTCATCGATTTGAAGAGGGAAAATTTGAAAAATCTTTTAAATAAATAATTTAGGAACATTGATTCAATAGTCAAGCAGTCAAATAAAAGGGAAAAGCATTTTTTAATATCGAAAGTATAACTAACGGAACATTTAGTTCACAACGTGTGACGGTTTCTTACAAATAGATATGTGTACATACTTCACGAATTTGCCAGTTCCTCGTTGATTTGAATATTTGTGACTTTCAACCCAGTTGATGACGAAGCTGTTGTTATGATCGGATGACTCGCACACGATTCGGTCACAGATTTGATAATGTACATGTGATCTTGTAATCTATCACATCGATTGAACATCGCCTACATTGATTTGTTTTTTTTTGTCGTTTTGTTTTCCGATGCTGTGAAATGTTTAAATTGTTAATTATAAATGGTAATTTAAAAGTAGAAATAACAGCAATGATTTGAAACACTTCTTAGTAGTATTTAATAACGAGTTCAGAACAACCTTACCCTAGGATATTTACTCCAATTTTGTTTTTGTTGATGCTGATTACAACAACTTTCTCTCTCGTATAGTTATAGAGTTATAGCTCGTCGCAAATTGAAATTCTAGACAGTATATCTCCTAAACTATTAAAGATATTCGGAAAGGATGGGTGCCGTTATAAAGGAATTTGAAACACCTTGAATATCTATGTGAAACAAAATTTTGTCGGAAAACCAATTCATTTGTAGAAAAACTATTTTTGGTAATTTTATTACTTTTTTCTCGCATTTTGTAATTTTTTGCTAAGAAAAATGTACTATTAGTCCATATAATTTGCTACATTTTAAGAAAGTTCAGACCATTAGCTTTCTAAGCACATCTTTTTCATCAGTATCGCTTCAGGAGTTTAGAACAAAAAGGCTTTTAAATATTAAAATAACGTAGGTACAAAACTCTTTCTGGAATATTGCAGTACTTCCACGTAAAAATACTTTCTTGAATATCCCAGAGTTGTTAAAAGCCGCCTGTAAGCACTTTAAGTTATCGGAATAGGATATGGTCCATATCATATGGATAAAAAGGAACCTACTTATTTTATTTCAGTTTTAGAGGCAAAGGAAATATGTTTTAAATGTTGTTATTTTTGCAATTTTTTTAAAACAGATATTTATGTGAGGAAAGTGCCACAGGCGAAGTTTCAGTTTAAAATTATTAAATATTAAAAACTAATTCATAAAAAACTGACGCAATTTTCGGAAAATTGCAAAAATTTGCGTCTTTCACGGTTCTCTTAAATTCCCATGGAATAGCACTGGCACATTCAAGACTATAGATGTATGAAAAAAAGTAATAAAATTATAAAAGTAATTTTATCCAAAAATGTTGGTTTTTCGACATTTTATTTAACATAAATAAAAGGTGTTTCAAATTTCCTTATAACGCTATCCATCGTATGTCGCTATCTTTGATTGTTTAGGATATATAGAGTAAGAATTTTAATTTTCGACGGGCTTTAAATCGATAAGCGAACAAAATAAGTTGTTCTTGTTGTTGTAATCAGCATCCACAACGACAACAATAACAACAATAAAATTGGAGTGATTGCCGTACGGTAAAGTTGAGCCGCGAGTTCTATAAAAACTCTGTCAATAATAAATCTAGCACTAATGTATTTAGAATATCTTTTGACAGTGTATTTAATTAATAATTGCCAATTATTAGCAAGTAACTTTGTTGCACAAGAGCTCTTTTGTACTATTTGGGCGATATACATGGCTCCAATTAATGGTGTGTTAATTGCTTTTCAAAACAAAGAACAGCTGTTTTTGGTAGTTTGCAGTTAATTCTAATGCGGATATTACACTACGAACATTGTTCGAAATAACTGTAAAATTGTTTTTGCTTTCTGTACAAAATTGTCAACCTTACGCTCTCAGATTTCAGAGTTGAGTTCATCCAGAGAGGATGAACTTTTGCGAACCAAAACAAAATGTTTGTGGTCGTCGACAACAAACTTCGATTAAAACGGTGTTCTACTGTGCTGAAACAAAATAGTACTCGCGTTTAGGATTGAAATAAGTACACTTTTATTGATAAAAGGTATTTCATGTAAGAAAAATAATCACAAAGCAACTCCGTAACTTTGCTTTGTATTTGTAAATATTGATATTTGTTTGCTCTATGTGTAATCACAATTCTGAACAAAATTTTGAGAGAGTGCAAAAATGGTTCATCGACAACAAACAATGTTTATAGTGTAATATCCGCATAACTGGGAGATGATTAGAAAGTAGGCCAAAACACGCTACAGGATGTTCCATGGATTACTTTGTACTGTATTATTTTTTTTATACCCTACACCTTAAGGTTAAGGGTATATTCACTTTTTATTATATTGTACAATACGAGCAGAAATCCTGAATATATGCTACATATTTTAATGTCTTTTTCGATAAGAGTAACAATTAGAAGGTAGTCCCAGAAGTACCCGAAAAATTACTATACTTGAAAGCTTCTACTACTATACTAGTAGAACTACTACTATACTAGTAGTAGCACTATATACTATTTTTATTTGAAGCTTCATGATTTTGTCAAAGATAGTCACGGAGGATAGGATAGAAGTGCAAGTGTTTATACAAGTGTAATTTCTCTTTCAAGTACAACGATTAAAAGTGGAAATGAAGAAGTTACGAGTACGTAGAGTAGAAATCTTGTGTGGATGAAGGAATCGAAGAAATGGTCCCAAACCCAAAAACTTAGTAGACCTAAGAGTTGCATCATGTCGCATCAGGTGGTTTTCCTGCCATGTCATTCACCATCATTACTAAAATGGTGAAGTGTCTCGGCTTGCTGCTGAAAAAGCAGCTCAGCGCGTGCCAAGAGTGGAGCATTGGCCAAGTTAAAAGACAAACAAGAAGCTTCACCGTGCCAACAAGCCAACATGACTTCTGAAAATCCAGAATCCAGTTCGTTACTCTTAGTCACCGTACGAAACAATAACAGCAGCAGCCTAGCAGCAACAACAACCTGGTGATTTTTCCGTTAGACAAACTGTTTTTATTTTATGTCCACTTCGTTTACGTTCTTCGAGAAATTTTAGCTTCTGTCCCATGTTATTGTGGCATCATGTTGTTATTATTATTGTTGTTGTTGTTATTATTTTCGTCGCTGTTGTTGTTGTTATTGTTGCTAAGACCCCAGCTTAAATTTCAGACTTGTTAACATAATTTAAGCTGAGGTCAGCAACGCAACGCGTCGCACTTCAACTCATCGCCCATTTTTATGGCTTTCAAGTGCACTGAGTTGCCCCGCAGCAACTACTAAACCATCATAAAAGTGGGCGTTCCAGAGGAGCGCAGCAGCGGGCGGTTATAAAGTTATAGCAGAGTTCTTAGTTGTTGTTGCTACATTTTAAGGTTTTTCTTGATCTCGTGCCATCGAATCGAAAGTTTCTGTGGTGATTTTTTGTTTATGGATGGATAAGTTAATCCATCATGTCAGCTGAAGTTGGCAGCAGTTGGCTTCGGAACGAGATCTGGATGCTGTTGGAAGTCACGCGCTGAGATGTACTGGAAAAAATATGATATTGATTCCTGACATCAACCTCAGAATTCCAACAAGTTTAGGTTTTGCAGCAGTCCGAAGGTAAAAAGTGACAAGCAAGAATTAAAGTAAAGTAACACAAAAAAATCCAAGAATGGGGTTTTATTTAAGTTATTAACAACAACATTTGCACTCGTATGACTTCCAAACAAATTCTAACAACAACAACAACGCTAAAAATTGCTTGATTTCCTCTTTTTTGTTGTTTGATCAATTTTTGCTTTATAATTTCTCTCAGTGTGACATGCGAACGTTGATGTCAAGAATCGTGCACAACCGTTAATGGTAAGAAGGTGCTTCGCTTGGGTCCAAGTCGCTGACTTCGGATTTGATCAGCAGCTTGGCGTCGTTGGTCACCGCCAGAGAATGCGAAGCAGCTAGTAATTACTTGCGAAGTCACTTTGAGCAACAACAACGATGGGTAGAAAGGGTCTCCAGTGGGCAGAAGGCAACAACCAACGCCGCTGCAGACGTGGTTGTTATGCGTTATTATCAAGAACAATAAAACACCACAACAACCACGCGGACTACAACAACAATGAGGTAGAGATGCTAACTGCCAGATTTGATTTTAATGGATGCTCTTGGAAGCGGCTTCTGTGTTACTTAGCGCAACAACAAAGTGAACGCTAGCAGCACCAGCAGCACCAGCAGCAGTCGGAGAAGCACCAGGAAGCACCAGAAGCTCTTCCAACTTTAATTAAAAGCAGCTCTCGGAGGAACGGCTGCGGTGCTGCTGCTGTCAGTGCGTTCCCACTATCCGAAGCTGCTTGCTGGCCGCAGGAAGACGCATGCGCGGCAGCATCAACGGTTTGAAAGAAAGTTTTTCTGTAGAATTCACCTCACTTACTCATAACGCACTTAATGTTAACACTTTTAAGAGTCTTTTAATTTTAGGAAATGTAAAAGTAATAATTGCTTCCACTTCAAATTTAAATTTGTATTTTTATTAAATCAGTAAAATTATTTTAGTGTTCGAGCCCACAGAAGTGTTTGTAAATTATTTACAGTTTGTTTTTATTAACTGTTGGCAGCTGGTGGGCATTGTGGGCGGGAGAGGTGGGCGGAAGGCGCTACAGAAATCCGTCCGAAGCGCGTGCTACCGACAGCAACATATTCGGCCTCTCCCTCTCGCAACAGCAGAAAACATCCAGATACTTTTGACTTTTAAGTTTCTTTCTGTTTGGACCGAATTTTATGATCAACATTTTCCAAGAGTCGCTGTTGCTGTTGTTGATGTTGATGTTGCTGCTGCTGGTGCTGGTGCAGTGGCAGTGGCAGTTGGCTCTTGTCTTGTTGTTGGTGATACTTACTGTTCGCCTTTGCACTCAATTCTTTTAACATTTTCAATTAGGACCGCGTGTTGGCCAAGTGTTTCGGCCACGCGCCGTACCGCACCGCGACGTTGCTGCTGCAGTTTTAGTATTTTCGCTGTTGTTTTTCGGTTCTTGTGTTTTTATAGTTTGCAGGTGTTACTCGTGGCTGGTATTCATTGCGAATGCGTCAAATTGGGAGCAATCACTGTTGCCGTTGCTGTTCTGCTGCATGTTGTCGGTTCGCGACTCAAGCCGCCCAGCCCAGTTAATAACACGACCAAAAGTGTTTCAATTGACTTTTTGCAAGACAGGAAAAAAAGAGTATACAGCGAAATGATTTGTCATGTTCTCAGAACTGGTTGCCGCAGTGTCACGGCAGATAACTTAAATTTTGAGGATTTTAGGGTCATAGGAGTTGTGTCAATGTATCCAGAAGGGCGGTTTGAAGCCGTTTCTGTTGATCTCTTAAGCCTCAAAGTTACAGGGGGGGGGGGGGGTCTCTCGCTCAGATGGAGAGTATAACAACATCTGGCTTTCGTTTAGCAGCAAACACCTCTTGCAACAGCAGCGACAGGAGATGCTGATGCAATTATTATTGATTATTGTTGAAAAACAATATAAAAAGAAGTTTACTCGCCTGCGCAAATCTCTTAGCAGCATTTTTGTTGTTGCTGCCATGTTGCTAAACCCAAAAGCAAGCGGTGTAGCTTAAGAGTGCTACCAGAGACCAGCCAACGATTCTCAATTGCTTTTATGTTCTTATAACTTGTCTTTTTTATGCTATAATTATTTGTCAATGTACGTCCATTTATTATATTATTTATTCATTTAGCTATTTGATAAACCTATTCTGCGAAAAGCATCTGTACGAGGAAATCAAAGGTATTATTCGGTTCGGATACGGTGGTAAAGGAGACGGTGAACATACTCGATAGAGAATCAAAGTCGTAGCATGAGTTACCTTACGTTATGTATAAGAATCGCATAAAGAACTCGAATCTTTCGAAATGTTGGAGGGTTTGAAGTGTTGGAGTGCTTTGTCGGTCCGACGAATCAAGCAACATCACAATCCGTCAAGTATAACTTATTCACGAAGTGAATACAAGTCATTCGCTTCAGTCTGGTAAAAATAAAGGAAGCAGCACTGCGTAACAAGCTCCTTGAACGCAGGAGCACACAGAAAGCCTTCCACTCAATTAGGAATATCGTATAAAAGGTCGAGGCGAAAATCGGTCTCCGCAGCAGTACGAGTATTTCGGACAGACAGAACCCGCGGACATAGAAACGAGATTTCTATTTCATTGCACACAACTCATGAGCGAGGCTCCCCAATTGAGGCGCAAACGTAACGAAAGCAGCAATGGAGCGAACTCAGAAACAGATCAATAGCCACAAACTGGTTTCCGAACACTTAACAATTCGTAAGACGAAAACGTATTATTATCAAGGAACACTTGATGCACACCTGCGCACTGGCTTGGAGCCGCTGGGTACGCCGCGGTTTCGTTTGCTGCTTATGCTGCTGTTGCTCGGAAAGACATAAATTACGGTGCTACGAGTAGAGCATCAGCGGCGCGACGGACTTCAGACGGAGCCAAGGGGACAGGAGCAACACAGTAGCACTTCGGGAGCCTAAAAGCCGTGAAATAGAAACGAATTCTGAGGGCGACCAGCAACTTGCAGCACATGCAGCGCACAGACAGATAGGGAGGGGTTCTGGGGTCGTGGCTGGGTTCGATTTGGTGACTTGGTGACAAACTCCTTGACGTTTTTGCAGCGCTGCTGTGAGGGGAAGGAGCACCTAATTAATGGGGCAGCGAGCGAGACTGGCGTGAGCTGGTCTCAGAGCTAAAAACTGTTAATTTATTGAACCTTCTGGATGACTCGGTTAAAGAAAAAGATTGATTTATTGGTTGACCTAAAAAATCATGAGAGCCCTGCTGGTGGAGTTGTCCAAAGTTATCGCCGATAAAATCGGTGAGCACAACACACAGCGAGACCATTTGCGGAAATGTGTAGGGAAACGGCAATAAGTCCCAGCGAAATAAATCAATTAAAAACGGCGACAAGACAACCAGTTCGGCGGCGATAAAAGCCTTAATCCGGCAAAACTGTCGTGGCACACATTTCGGTCCATGGGGGAGAACAATAAAAAATGGCCTGTCGAAAAATGACTAAACCTCCGTAATTCGCCAAACGCGAGCGTGTGTTTCATCTGAGCCACAACGAGCCACAACGAAGCAACAACAAAACTGACCGCAGGCAGAATGCCACAAAGCAACTTAGCCAAAAATTAAGAACGAATCATCCATCAGCTACACACATCAGTGGCTGCGTAGCAGAGTATAACAATATGCCAGCACCGACTAAGAGCGAGAGCCAAGCAGGGGCAGCAGGGGCAGCAGGGGCAGCAGGAGCAAGCACTTGAACGAAAGCCAAGCAGTCGATTTGGAGTAACGGAAAAGCGAAGCACTCCGATTCAAATAGAGACATTTTAATCCGCCCGCAGCTGAACGGAGCCAGAGCTGCCTCATGGACCAGTTGCCAGTTGCTGCAGATTTCTTTGGTGGGCAGCATCGTGCACGTTTGTCGTTCTGTCTACTCAGAAATATTCAATCAAGCGTCTGTCACACTTGATTACGCCGCAGTCAAGATAAACACCACATGCGTCCCAGTGGGTAACCAGAAAGTGTAAAAAATTCCTTGAAGTGCAGTGATAAATTGCGCAAATCTATCTGTTGAAAAATATCTGGCTAAAACAGTTGTTGTTCTTCCGTATGAAAACTTATACGACAGCAAAATCTGGGCACAGTTTAAATGAGACTCATTTGAAGGCTTCAACTATAAAAACTCTAATCGAACCCCATGAATTTGATGGATACCAAACCAACATGTTGCGCATTTTTTGCTCACATACCCATTAAAACTTCGACTGAAGTGACAAGTTTGCAAAAAGAGGGAGTCCTGTTTTGAGGAAGCCCCTCGGTTCCCACGATAGAGCGTGATTGACATCTATAGTATGCGAGTAAAAGTGGAATGCAAAAGAAAGCAGCGCGTCTATTGACGGGAGCGCACTGCATTCAACACACTCTTTCGGCGTAACATATTCGACAGCGATCGTGACAATGATCTGTCACACTCTATTATTAGTGTAGCATTACGAAAGAGGTTTACGGACGCCCATTCACTTAGCTTCTGTAGCATATGATTAGAGCACCGTTTTACGAAGACCCGAATCCACTTGGAGGATTTCGCTGAGACTTGAGGTCCTCCCAGGTAGCGAATGCATCCCTCGTTTTCCTTCTTATTCGTGTAGGTGATTCGAACGTAGGCCCCGCACCGAACGATTTCCATGAACGCGAATAATGGCTTCTCTGGAACAAAGCGGCGAACATGATTTGCCTACAGAGCAACCTGTTGCTATTATTCTATAGTATTATATACCGAATTTTCCTCAACTCCAAACCTCCTTAAAGCCGAACGCATTTTTGAGTTAGCATTATTGTTGGAAACAACAAGCGCTCCGCATAAAGGGTCCCTTTTGTTGCTTCTGCTCGTCCCTTCCTTTAATCCTTCGTGTCATTGAAATTTGGCATCACTATAAAACAGAAAAAAGCAACCATCGTACCGAGTGCACTCGTATCAGATATCAAGGAATTGCAATGCATCACTGATTCCATCCGACCGAAGTGGATCCGTGCATGTTTATTTAAGATCCGATGCAGGCACTGCGCAGACAATGCTTCCATCATCCGTGTACCATTTGCTCACTCGGAACAGGTGCACGGCAGGGACTAATTGGATTAGCTGTTGTTCAATGATGCTGGCATCGAAAGTGATGTGATTCACTTAATAAATTCGTGGTGACCAAAAAACGAAAGCGGCGACGAGAGAAGCAGAAAAATAGTACATATCAGGGGCGAGGACTCTGTACCCGATTTTAGGGGGATGGCATACTTTGTCCTTTCGTTTGCAGTGCCCAGAAGCGGGCGTGGCAGGTTTAAAAACCTCCCGATTTATCCTGATGACATATGTACATACAACACAAACTACATGTCCATTGTACGAAACTGTAAAGTCAGCTACCAGCGATGCCCTCAAATTTTGAAAGTAATCAATAAAAAGTACATTCGCAGATTAGAGAAGATTCGATTATTCGAAAATAGAAGGGAACTGGTAGTCGATAATCGAATATTTTTCGATGCAGCCTTCGTAACGATCGCTCGGATAACGTCTGAGACAGCAAACCATTAAAAAGCCCTAAACTGCTATGTTTTTATGTTTATGTATTAAATTTAATCTTCCATAAACATCGCTTTATCGGTGTCATTGAGAAAAGGCATATAAATGCACAGTTTATATTTCCTTTTGCTGAAATTTACTTTACGAAAAACAAACTAAAATGAAATTTAATACTTTTTTAACTTCTACATAAAATCTGCCTCAGAGCAGCTCCGAGGTAGAAGAAGTGTTCTTTGTTCGAAAAAGGTTAAATTTATTCGCGACGCATAGACAGCAGCCGACAGAGAGGAAGAGAGTGAACAAGAGAGATAACAGCATCCTTGGCTGTTGCTGTTGCTGGCTTTGTTTTGGTTGTTGCTGCTTCACATTACATGGAACTACATACATTTGCGTCCTAAGATCGGGTCGTTCGATCGATTGAACAAGCGTATAACCGAGCCAGACACTCCGGCGACGCTTGGGAAACGTTGCTTAGCACGGCGTTGTTGTATTAATAAATATGAGTAAATATGCCTCATGCACACTCACTCGCTCACGTGACTCGTACACACACAAGCATGCAACAAGCCATAAACGATTGTTTTATTCAAAAGGCAGACTCGATCGTTTCGTCGTCGCTGCTTTTTGTTCTGCAGCGATCCACACGCAAGGCAATGAACTGCAAACACCAACACAGCTACACATGTAAGTGTGCGTTCGTATACGTATGCATATAAAACAAGAGGGAGCACCGAAAGAAATAATAAAAGAAGCGAATGCGCAGCATGCTCCATACTGAGATCTACAGCCCGAACTTTATCGAAATCCACGAACCCAGCCCTACAGCATGCGCTGCAAGCTTGCTCTCCCAACCCTCCCCCCCCCCCCGCCCTCCCCACCCTCCCCACCATCCGATCACCGTCTCGTAGGGAGAGACAAGAGCAGGTATGGAGGCAGCCTTTCTTGGGTTGGGTGCCTATTTTCGTGGTGTTTAATCATTGTAACTTTTGGATGCTGCTTCAATTTTATTACGCTCTTAGACAGGCTTTTCGGACAAGAAGAAGGTTTTTAAGCACGCATAAAATTGATTAATGTGGCTTGCTGTATATTTATACTCTCCATGGATCCGATCTTCAGAATAGACGTCGACCAACTTTATATTTCACGTCTTTTCAGAGCCCAGAGTCTGCTTTTACTTTCCCAGCCGGCCTACTATTGTTCATTGTTTACAAAACAGCTCAACTACTCGATATCTTTTCTCCATCCGTCCAGATATTCTAAGAATATCGAATCTCTTATTGACTCTAAAATTTCTTTAAAAGCAGCGACAGTGGAAATCTAGCAAATGTGAACTTATACGCCATGTGAAAGCGCCGCCGTGTTTTCCTTTACATTTCCTTTGATTACACTTGGTTTTCCGTAAAAATCTTCCCCGTCTTCAGCGCATCAGCGGCTCGGCAGTTCGCGCTACTCGTTTCTCATTTCGAAAATCTGCTTAAGACGCAAACTTATGAAAGCAACACACTTCAAAAGATTGTCAATGAAGCATTAAAGAATCTCGACGTGAGAACAGTTGTCTAAAAAGCGTGTAGTCCGGACACGCCCTTACGTCTGGACTGCGAGCGCTTCCCTCGCCTGTTAACCGTCAGTCGAATTTGCGGTCGTGTCCCCCACAAAATCAGCTACAAGTCGAAATTTAATTTAAAATTTCACTAAAGAAAAGTTCCTCCTCGAAGCGTGATCACTCAAGCGTCTGATCGCGCAATTGAAAAATGCTCTGTCGTGCTCATCAAATGGCAACTCAAGGTGCCGCAGAACACATGTTCGTCGACTTGTTAAATTATGTTGTTTTATAGTCAACAACTTGAGTTAAAATGTGGGGGAAGAGCCGACTAGTTTCGACTGTCAGATTTCTACGTCTGACAGAGAATTTTAGCCAGACAATTAATAATACTCGTATATATGTAGATACGATTCTTCCATGTGAGGGCATGTTTTTCCGCTGATATGATCAGCGACCGTGGCAAGGAGATAATTTGTTCTGGGCCTCGCCTTAGCTGCAAAACTCTTCGGCACGCAGAGTGTGGACTTTGCTTGGTACGAAAGACGGCTCTGCAAGATTTCGCTCTGTAAAAGTGAATGTGTTTTGAGTAAGAAAACTCTTGCAATTCATCTGAAAACTGCTAATACAACATATTTCGCTTATTCGGGTGTCGAGTTTCGATCTTTATGGATTCTCGGTACGCACGTGCATGTGAAATGCGAGTGCGATACTTCGTCGTTTGGATGGCACTTCAGTCTCCTCACTTCGAAGGTCACAAGATGTGTCACGTTAGCCATACATACATATGTTGTTGTGTGGCCTGTGATTACCATGCCTACGTTTCACTAACTGTTTTTGCGTACCAGGGAACCCGTCGTTTAAGTGGTCATTTTATGTCTTTAAAGTTAGAGTCCAACACATGTTAAACAGTTACTCAGCAGTAACTCCATATCAGGTTCCGATGTAGTGATTTATATCCCATACTTAGAGTTAGAGCTGGAGTCCTCTTGTGGCACCCTGAAGTGACACGGAGATATAATAAAATGTACCTGCAACACTTGTGTCAAAGATGTGAATAAGGTTTGTGTTTAGGTTCCTCGTGCGTAGAACCGTCTGCTTCAGTGCCAGCCACTTAAAAGGCTTCAAACATTTTTCCTAACAGTTCAGTGAATAATATAATGGAAAATATTCACTTGGTAAGTCTCTTAATTTTGGGCCGGGTGTCAACAACGATTTGTGGACATTCATTATCTCGTCTTCGGAAATATGTATGAAGTTAGCGATGCACACTTTTATGTTGTTTTCATAGAACCAATAATGAAGTTCGACTCCTGATAGCAAGTATTCTGACCGCTACTCGCTACGCCCACGTTGATGATGGCTTCCAATTGGGTGTCGATGCTAAGCTAAACTTACGACACACGAGCCCCTTCTCCACGGAACAATGATAGTCGTCATATTAAAAACTCCGCACGCCCCACGGAATGTCGAAGTGCCAGTGGCAGCTAAGTGTAGCAGTTCCTAAAAAGCTATTTGGTCGCAGCGCTCTGATGCTCTATCACTAGCACTGAGGTACTATGCCCCTGCTCTACATAGTTCGGTACTGTTCCGGGTTAATTTGTCATTAAATTTGTGCGATCACGCTTCGCGATCAAGCGGCAAGATCGTATGTTCGCCAGCGATAGCAAACGGCCGCGAGAGGTTTTGTTTACGCCATGAAATGTGGGAAATTATATCAGTTTAACAAAGCGTTCAGAAGCACACCAACAACAACAGAAGGGAGGCATTGCGAGTGACTACTAAATTGAATAAATGACGAGTCAGTTGTCGAATTTGGGCAGCATTGGAGCGATCCATTAAGCGGGATTAGGCGTCGCCGCGTCCCGTTTGTTTACACAGCCAATGTAAACAAATAACACAAAATATTCTCCAAACTTGGGCGCATTTCTGTCCGCTGCTCCTGGAATTTGAGCAACGTACATATTTCGTTGTTTTCGAAACAAGTGGGGTCTGGGTACATTTGTCGTTTCTTCCACTGCACTCCAGATCAGGGCGTTGGTTTCCTATGTGGACATGGATGACCAGCCATGATGCGCGATTCCACACCTGTACCAACAACTTTAAGTCCAACTGAACTGAGAGTACATTCTAATATAACTAATTTATTATTAATTATATTTTATTGGCACGATAATCTATGGAGTTTCAGTTGCGTTCATGTACCATATGTATGTACTTATCAGTTATATCAGTGTTGTAATTGTTAATCTTAAACAAATGCATGAAGCAACTTATTTTTAGGCTTCTATGATTCTACGAAAAGTTATATAGACGTCTTCTGAAGTAAAATCGGTATTTGGAGGTAATTGTTAACTCTACTTGCGGCCAACTTCTGTCCTTTAATCATGAACCCTTTCCTGTGGCCAGTCAGTCGTTTAATTCTAGAAGCACCAACAATTAAACACATCTGAGGCTGTGTGTGCGTTTGTTTAAATAAATACACGCTCACTGGGGCTGTGTTCCGCCACAAGTAAGAGTAAAAGCGATCTTCAGAGATGGAGCCGAGCGGTTTATGGTACATCAAAAGTAAAGACCAAGGCTTCGACTTCGAAACCAGATCATTTACAAACATGGAAACTGATCGGATCGCAGATACAAGGTTTGACTTACTAACTGACTGATCGACTAACAATCCAGCGAGACAAATTACCAGTATCTGAACTCATCGCAGTCGTGCGTACAGCTTTTGGTCAATCCACTCCACCGTCCATCATCCGCTGATTGGGCCGTCCGCATGTGTTTGAATGGCACAACAGGTTCCACGGTCTTGTTTCCAATTATGGTCTCTAGAGGGGAACAAAGCCACGGAAGGCACACAAATTGCATTAAGTTTGTTAAACTCCGTGTCTGGTTCAAACCTTTAGCCTGATCCAGATAATCCATTCGTTGGCTTGCTTGTGCGTCTTGATCCTCGAACTCTATCTGTAGTGTGTGTCATATTATTAATGCCTCAAGTCTTGATTAAAAGTTGTACACGTTTACTTTAATTTACGGTGCGCAGGTGACTATGGGCGTACTTGGTTGCTTCGGAGCTTCAAATTGCTGCAGCAAATTTAACCAGTTTTTAATTGAAATGCTATGCAAATCTCTTCGTATGGGAGATTATGTTGTATGTACATGGAATTCTAATATAAGGTCTACTACGAGTACATATGTATATACATATATCTGGATATCGCTTTGGTTACCTATACTTTGGGACCGAATCTGACATAAAGGTCATTATTGTCTGTGACTAGAATGTCTGAGAAGAGAGAAAGTGTGCTTAGATTTATGAATGTTGGATCTCTGAGGTGGATTGGACTCTATTGCGATTTACATCATGTTCAATACAGAGCTTCTAAGGACGTATCTGCAAAATTGATTCGAATGTCTTTATTGCTTCTCGTAATCGTGATAATCAGGTACACAATCTCTAAACCCAATTTGTTGCTATTATCTGCGATACGATCTCTTTACAATAGTTAATCTGCTTCATGCTTCCTCTCGCTTTTCACGAACGTAGGCTGGTGCATTGCTCTCGAACCTTGTTTTGTGATCGATCACAAATCAGCAGACATACAAACGACGGTAAAGAAACCACGAACGAGTATGTGTTTTGTTCTTACTTACATAAATAAACATATATTTATACAAGTCTATATACGTTTATATGTATATGCATATATGTATACATATGTACATATGTATATTAATACAGATTATTATTATTCTTGTGCATTATTTGAGGCAAGAAAATTGCTGTGCCGTCAATGCTGGCAAACAGGTACCATTTATTGTTATCCCGTCATTAGAGCTCCATATTGAACGTGGCTCTGTTTGCCGCTGACTCAGATTTGCAACTCCGTTTAGTAGCCTTGTTCCAAATTGATGAGGTAGTTGGCTATTCTCGCGGAAAGGGAAGATGAACACAAGGCAAGACAGAGGGTCTTTGAAACACCATTCGCAGAGTATTCTTCAAACCTAAACACAACTTTTATCGTTATAGAAACTGGCGATTTTGTATTATAAAGTGAATATAAGGCATCTCTGTCTGTACCTGTCCGCATCCTACATCTAAATTTTTCGAAACTTCTTCAAAAAAGCGAAGTTTTCTCTTACTTCGAAGGTTTCTCTTATTTAGTAGAATCCAAGATTTAGTTAAAAACAGGTCCATGAAATGGCTGTAATACTCGAAAGTATGCAAGTAAGTAAGTGAGTCAGATATGTAACAGGGAAGTAACAAATTAAAAAGATACACACTTCCAGAGGGCGATTATTATAGCATGAACCATGACCCCTTATTACTAATATTGACAAAGAAGTCAGAGTTGTATTGTGAAAAATCGCCCTCGCTTATTTGGGCAGCAAGGCTAAAAGAATAAACAATTAAAATAATTATGCTGAGTATAATCGACAGCAACAACAACGAGACAACAACATATATACAGACGTAGGTACAGCAGAAGATCTTTGCGGTTCGGAGAGTACCCTAACCCTAACATTGTGCACCCCGATTCGAAGTGGTTCAGGTAGAGGAGTACCATTCTACTTGTGCCCTGCACACTTTCAGAGTGTGCGCATGTGCGTGTATGTCGAAGAGTGCGTTTCATCATTCGTGTGCCTGTGGTGTGCGCACAGGGCTCAGATCGAGTGCGTCCCCGCTGCCCGACTTGACTACCAGATCTTCTGCAGATAAGGATCTTCATGCAGACTGCTGGAGCCCAGATTTTCTTATGCGTCTGGAATGATACAAAGACATCACTGGGACCGTTTGTCTATTTCGGACATGCATTGACAAGTTTCACCTGTCGATAGTTCAGTTTTGGGTAATCCATCACCAGCATTTGTCTGCAGACTCCAGACTTGCCTGAATCCATGCAACATCATTTCTTATGCCTATTTTCTGAATGTGGCCATAGAAAGTACAAGAAGGGGGGCAGGGACAACCGTTGAAGTTACCCTTCTTTCGTTTGGTTGAATGTGTAGGTTTTTTAGAATGCTTTCCCTGGCGGCGGACGGTGACCCGTGTGTCAGAGTTTGATATCATTTTCAATTCACCGTTTTAAGACGAAATCTTTATGAATACCAAAGCCACTTCAGGATTGTCCCATCGTGGACTCGCTGCAACGTATTCAAAGGTTTTTCAACTTTAATTTTAGCATCAAGTAATAAATGTTAGCTCTTAAAAGCCACTCACTGCAACTACGAGCCTGAAACGTGGACTTTATTACCACGACAACCACGCTACCGAGGCAAAATGGCACGATCACCGTTGATAGTCGTAGCAGCTACACTGAAGAGGGTTCCAATGAACGAGACTACGATAACGAAGACGACAACGACAACGACAGCGACGGCGTCGACGACGACGACGACTACGACCAACATCCTCGCGCTCCTCATCCTTGTGGTCGCCACAGCCCCAGGCGAAGAGGAGGAACAGAACTAAACTCCGAACACTAGGCACAGAGCCGGAGTAACTGCTGATGGTGTTGATCGTGAAGGATGAGTTCGTTGACTCCATGAGTTCATTGCTGTCTATGGAGCTCTCTTTCCGTTTATTTCGTGTTGTGTAGTCGCTTTTTTATGTCGCTTGGTTTCTGTGAGTACTCGTATTTGCTAGGATTTAAGATTTACAGGGCAAAAGCAAAGTACAAGGTTTGAACACGAAGCAACAACATCTGTGCAGTAAAATCAAAATAGGGACCAAGCAGGGCTTCAACTGCCACGGAGTCACTGACTGGCAGAGGCATAAAAAGAATAAAGAACCTTCGCTAACACGAGGCTTCCAAATGCGTGTATTTGCTCGCAATAAAGCAAAGTGTACAGAACGTAAGGTTCGAGCGGCCGGAGGAGGCTCGCATGTCGCACTCTTGGCATCGGTGCCAGAAAAGACGGAGAAACGGAGTCGGTAAACAGGATTCAATGAAAGACAGGCAGCAGTTAGCACGGGAAAAGTCGAAGTGAAGGTTCGATAAATGAGTGGAAGTCGTCGAACGTAGCGCTCCGAAGTAGACACTCAGTAGTGTGAAGTTTGTGTGAAGTTTGTGCAAAGGCAGCATGTCGCAGCTGTTGGTTCTATTTTCGTATGCATGCAAGTTTAGAATACATGCAAGAAGTACGTATGTATGTGGTTCTTGTTCCAATAACTCAATAACTTTGGCGATCCAATGCTCGAGGGCCTCATGTTGAGCGGAGCATCCAAGCTTCCTTTTCGGGCAACTGAACTTACCGTTGCACAGCGGCCTCAAAACACCCAGTATATACATACATATGGATGTTATCTTTAGCGTGGCCAACAAATCCTGTTTGCAGAGTACTTCGATCCACACAAACCATAAACTCCTCGCTTCACGATCGTGGTCCAGCAACTCTGCGATCTGCTGGACGCAGTGTACTGTGTATGTGTAAATGTGTCTTTTCTGCTGTCGTTTTATGTCTTATGCGAGTAAATGTTTTTCGTCTTTAGACCGTTTACGACGAACGTTTATAGAAGAGCTCAGAACCGGTAGCGAGTTCGCTGCTCGCAGTTCTTAAGTTACGGCTGTGCATCTGAACTCGGTCCCTTTTGAGGTGCTTTGCTGGCTTTTGTTTCCTCGAGCTGTCTTTGTTCGACCTCTATCGTAGGTCCATTTGTTTAGTGGGTCGTCTTTTTTTTAGCCTCTTTTGTTACAGAAAAACGTATGCTTGCAGGTAGAGTCTCCTCCTTCAATTAATATTTACTAATTGATAATTATTTAATATTAGTGCTCGATATTTTATTAATTGTATTTGTCATATTTTTGCGATCTAGACGTCGTCTATTTTTTAAGGTTTTACGTTTTACTGTCATGAAGGTGAAGCTCTCATAGCTGCTTTCAGTCTAATTTGTAAATTTTTGTAGGGTGGGCCACCTGCTAGTTTTTCTTTTTAATTTATTAATTCATTTAATTAAAAAATTAATTTGGTATTATTATTTATTATTTTATTCTTGCTAATCATTTAATGATTTTATTGTGAATTAAGTAATAGTAAAATTAATAAAGTATTTACTGAATTAAATACCTGAAAAAGAAACCAGCTGATGGCTCACCCTTTATAATGCTAAAAAGTTAACGAGATCGGTTTGAGAAAATATTCCGCTATTGCTCGAACCTTCCCCAAATCTCGATATTTTCTTCATCCTTATATCATCCAATCTTATATAATTTTTTTGTTTTGATTCTTCTGTCTGAATGTATTTGCTGGAGTTTGTGATCTCGACGTTAAGACCAGCCATCCCGCCAAAAAGTCGTCACTCCTCTTCTGTGTCGCTTTGATCATTAGAATTGATATTATTTGCATCGACTTGACCAGTTTTCCACTCACGTTTTCTTTTTTACTATTCTTCCAACCAGTTTCCATTCAGGACGATTTAATGCAAAGCAAAATATTGACAATATTTTGCATTCCTTGTTGACCTAAATTGAGATTTAAATTTTAGTTTAATTTAGATTTTTAATTGAACTTCTTTCACGTAAATAATAATGCAGCCTAAGATTAGGATTTATTTTAACAATAGTTAATGAAAGAAGAAGTGTTAAGTATCAATGGATCAATAGTCCATATGAGAAAAGGTTTTCCACCGAATAAACTACATTCGGGCTTAGAAAATAACCGAACTTCGGATCGTTATTTGATAGGTGAGAAGTCGAAAGTTAGCTCGACTGATCATTTGTCCACCTTGGTTGGTATCAAGACGTGCGTGCCTAGCCGCCGATTTGATACCCGTAACTGCTTCACGTGCATACAAATCGGCTCTCTTCCTCTGTTTTTGCTCACACATATATTCTTATCTCCGTCCATAAAAAGAATGTGCATGAGGAATACGCGGCCCGAGTATTTGCTTTAAGGGCTGAGCAGCAGATCGTGTGAATGCTGAAGAGCCAATAAATCGTGGACATCCTCAGCCAGGTTCGACTTTACTTACAGTAATGGTTGTTATTATTTGTGTGTCGCTGTTAATTATTAAGGAAGCCGTAAAAATTTATATCAATTGAATGCTTTATGGTAATTTCTCCACACATCTTCTGATGGCTCGCAATGTGCCTTGTGTTCGATTTAATCTTTCATTTATTATGCGGATTTAGGCACGGCTGTTAATTGATTAATAGACAATAAATTTTATTTTAATTATTATCTAAGAGTTACCATTTAATCGCAGCGAACTCTGGTTGCTTGTAGCTCTTGTAAATTTATTATCAGTATAAATATTTCTTTAATCTTTAATCTACAAACTACGTCATGCATTATAATCATTTACACTTGTTTATTCTGTAAATACTTCGAGTGTTTTCATTACAAGCTTCAATTTCAATTTATTACGAGTACTTCATCAATATTTTATATTTATTTTAGTATTTATTTCTTCTCTAAAATTAATGGCACAGAAATCTTTGCATTACGTGGAACGTATTTCAATGCAACTACAGATTACGTTATATAAAAAAACGTGTATTTGTGGAAAGTTAATCATTATCTTCCGGTAGATCATTTTTGGGTTGACGTTTTCATACCTAAAGTAGAATTGGTAAGGATAAAGGATATAGTAAATCTTACATTTCCTACTGAAAGCCGCATTGAAGACTGTAGATTCACGTATAGTTGAATAGAGAAGTATTTTATATCAGTACTCACATCTGTACGAATAATGGGCCTGCTGTTTATCGTACAACCTTCCGACGTACAAACGCTTTCTCAACTCCTCCATTTTAACACGATCACTTGAACCACTACTGAAACGCGGTCGGGAGTAACGAAAGGAGCAACCAAGCTCCGTCCACAAGGGCAACTCGTAATTCCTCTAAAGAACCCCCCAACCCTCGGTGTTGGGTTGACAGGGTCTCCGGTAGAACTCTGGACACACTGCTAGGCCGAACACACTTTTGGATCCTTGACGATATACTCAATCTATGATCATCTAAATTCGTGGGTCTTGAATTAAAGTCAATTATTACGGGCCTTGTTGAAGAACACTTCTGACACTTGTGTTTCATTTCGTCACCGCAATAATCTACTACTGAACTCAACTAACTACAAGCTTAACATGCCACCATTTCTAAGTCGAGTCCTTGATTTTGATATCGGAAACGTGATTCGGCTGTTGCAGTGCTGGCCGAATAGTGCCACGCCTTTGGGCGCACCAATGCTGCTATGGGCAACCACAATTGACGTATGTTAAGCCCAAGATTGATCGTGTTGCTGAGTTTGGGTGAATGCAAAAGATCCGGATGAACTCCTCGTGCAGGCGACAATGCTGGGCGCATCTTGCAGCCTAGTGTGTGAGCCAAATAAGAAGATTCTGGGATCGGAGAGACGGGAGACGAGAAAAGGGCAAACTTTTCAGCCGCAGTTCTATCTGCGCTCTGCTCATGGATGCTGATCATTAGCGGCTGTAGTGAAAACTCAGCGCTGACCACTGATCTGGCCACCTTCAAGCCATAACAGAGCCATGCCAGAGCCCTGGCAATAAACAACCATGTTCCGTCCGTCCGTCCGTCCGTCGGTCGTTCATTTACTGGCTCGTCAGAGCGCCGAGCGCGCAATTCTGAATAATGCGCTGCACGACTAATGAATCACGCTAAGCGATTATGCGACCCCGGCACCCTGGGCCACGGCCCAGCACCAGCCCGCAGTTGGTACTCGTGCGCCCGCTCGTGGTTCATAAAAAATAGCGGCGACATTGACAGTGAGCGGGCCACGTCTGGGAAGAAGCACAGCGACGAGGAGCTCTCTGGCTGGCAAGCGAGAGGAGAGAAACAACAAAGCCAGCATAAGAACCGAGCCAACGGTCGTTAAAATGCACAGTAGCTGCACAGAGTAATCATAACAACAACTGCAACAACGACAACAACAACAACAACCACTACGATGATTCTGCTTTTCAGCCAAATTAAACGTCGCAGCTGTGGCAGTCAGCGAGAAGACGTTCGAGTCCAATCCTTTGAATGCAGCTGAAACTGGTTTCTGTTTTTGAGGCAGCTTTGGAGCAGCTTTGGAGCATTTTAGAGCCACCACCAACTGAACGCAGTTGAAAAGAGTTAACGAGTTCTTTTTGTTATTGTGGTTGTTGTTGTGGTTGTGGTTGTTGTTGTGGTTGTTGTTGTTGCTATATTGAAGGTTCCTAGTCAGAACGTACTGAGAAGTACAACGGCTCTCAAACTGCGAGCGCGATCACGCTCGCTTTTCAACGTGGATCGCAAAAGTTTGTCGAGCTCTGGTCGGCCGCTTTAACTGCGTCTTAAGCACTGACAAGCCAAGCTGCGTCCCGTCCAACTCGTTGGAGTTCTTCACAGTGATGTCGTGGGGGGTTCTGTTTGAGGGCGGCAGGCGACGCGCGCCGTCTAAAGCTCTGTTGCGGCGCAGATGTTGTCGCAGTAGCAGCTTTCAGGGCTCGATCGTTTGATTGAATGTGTTTTTTGTCCGAAACGCTGCTGAATAATGCAGAAATCAAAACCAATTAAATTCTAATTCCTTGGGCTGGACGAAGCAGTTGGCCCTAGCAGCTGGCCAGCAATCCAAGCGACGTACGCGAAGTGGCTGCATTAACGAGCGCAAGATTCGCTCATGCAGGGATTAACACAAGGACAAACAGCGAGCACATTTGACGGATTGGAAAGTCTGAGATGCCAGACAGCACAGCAGCCACGAGTTTGGTTCCATCAAACGTTTAGGAGGCCTTCGAAGATCGAGGCCCCGATCGATCGGATGACGATGTCCTTATTGTACGACTTCATGTTGTCCTTGGATGAAACAGACCGGACTGAGGTTCATAAGTCTGGCATAAATCAGCTAGCAAGCAATTGCAACTACACGCTAAAAGGTTTGAAGGACTTCGGCGTGTATTGCGTTCAGTGAATGTCCCTGGTACAAATGAATGCATGAATGAATGTCGCTGGATAAAAACACCTTCTGCGTTGACAAAGTCTATTAATATCAAATCTGTGGATACGCGACTCGCATAATTAATCAGGTTAACTTGCAAGCCAAACGAAAGTACGCTCGATTGGCTGCTTGTGGCCACAACTACAACTACAACTACAGCAACAGCAACAGCAACAGCCACAGCCACAGCAACGGCAACGGCAACACTATCGACAACACTATCGACAAGTATTTAGCATAAAATCAAATGCAGAGAGCGAACTCGAGATAAACGCCTCGAGGCACAGAGCGATCATTGTGGCTACTCATCCTCTTAGCTGGTGGAGCGCTGAGTGCACAAGTGTATATAATGTGCATGTGCAGACGACCGACCGAACTGACCAAGCATAAAACCGAACATGCACGGACTCGCATGAGAAGCGAGGCCACCGCGCGTTGATAAACACGGCCTGCGAAGACACACAGCGATAAGATTTCGAGAATACGAGTGAAATGCTGTGTATAAAAAGTAGCGACAATTAAAAAATGTTAAAAAGCCACGGAAAATAAGTCGCTGCACCGATTTTGTGCTCTTGTAGGTTTCTGAGAGATACACGTTGCCCCTTGGCAACGTGTTTGCGAGGTGCTCGTGGTCGTAGGAAAGACGAAATCCAATAAAAGCAGATTAAAAACCGGCGAACAGAAACTACACAAGACACATCAATTCATGTAAAAAACGAACACAGGTGTTCGCGATTGAGCTGCATAAAGATACAAATCAAAAACGAAAAACCCACCAACATGAGCCCAAAGCCGAAACCTGTATCGGAGTGGATGGATACGAACTACGAGCTGCGAGCATGCGTTTTAAAAACAAAGTAACGAAGTGGTTCCAAGCTGAAAGAAGAAGAAGAAGAAGAAGAAGAACGTTATTCTACTCGTACAGTGACGATGATGATGATGACGATGATGATGATGATGATGATGATGATGATGATGATGATGTTGAGTGTGTGTGATCATCATAGACGAAGCCACTCCGTTCGTCTAACTACTTGTGCCACAGAAACCTCCACTGAGGAGCAGAGAGAGGCCCGCGATGCTTACGGACGATGGCCGTAGTCACCTTAGTAATTCGTACCCGCAACCAGGAGAACGAGCATCTAATAAGAGTGCAGCATCACAGCACACAGCTTGACTTCTATCGTCCATCGTCGAGAAGCGTGTCTTCTACGTGCTCGTGTGCCTCGGGCGGCAGCACATGATGATGAAACTAACAGCAAGATCAGCAGTTAGGAGAGCATTTCTTTTCAATTGTTTTTTCATACATCATTACATCATACATCTACAGCTAACAGATACCTATAGTAAATCTGTTTGCAGCAAGATATGTACGGTAGTTATTTTCGCATTAGATCACTCCTCGTCCCACACAATGTCGAGCCTCCTTCTAGAATGTCGGGTGTAGTTATCGTCATCCGAGTCCGCGGACAGGCCCATCGGTATGGGGTGTTTATAGATTGGATCGACACATACACACACACACACACACACACACATACGTAGGTATATATTCCAACCTTAGCATTAACCGTAAGCGGACAAGTTGTTTATGTTGTGTGTTTACACTCAACTCGCTGATTACTGCAGAAATTTGAGACAGTGTTCAGGGGCAGGCCAACACAAATCGAAGAAGGAACGATCCACGAGCTGCGTGGTTGTTTTGGCGAATGGTGCGGGTGAAATCGAAGCCCTCCCCCCCACCCCCCCACCACTGCTCGACTGTCTTTCTCGCCACTCAACAGGCCTTTTTTGGTTCAATTAAGTTCATTCTTTCATGCCTTTAAGCCTCTCTCTTTGAATTTCCTTTAAACCTGTATTATTCCTAATTCCTAAAACACATCCCAAGGGATATCTATGGTAGTTCGGCTGGAAGAACGCTACAAGTGCTGCGTTTTGCGTGGCTGTGGAAGAAGTCTCCGCTCAGTGCGGAGTAATTGAGTTCTATCGCATCGCATCGACCGCTAAGTGTTATGGGCCCCAAAATGGCTTCTTATGGGCTCTTCTCCCATCTTCCTCCTCGTTATATCTGCATAATTCTTGTTACTCGATTTGTGGTTGTCCGTAATGCTCTGGCTAGTGCAGCTCCTTTGCTTAGTTTCGCATTTGATTTTACTACGCGTCGCAGTGTCGTCCGTCCGTCGCTCCTGCAGTCCGTCCGCTGGAGCTGCTTGAATGCTTATTTACTCGTGTGTTTGCTTAAATCTTTATCGCTGCAGACGTCGTACGTACCTAAATATACGATCGTCGATCGTATCCATCAAGGCAATGACCTGTTTTTTCTTTTCATATCAATTTAATGCCTCTTCTTGGGTTTCGTTACGATTTCGCTGCAATACGTTACTATTTGTTGTTGTTTTGTCTCTTTCTGGCTGGAGAGACAGAATGGTGCGTTCATTTGAGTTCGGTTCGGTTTAGTTCGGTTCACTTGGCTCGGTTGCAATCAGCTGCAGCTGTGCTTGCTGTGGCGTGGTACGTCTGAGGCGCGGCGTCGTCGCGAGGTTGCTGCAAGTTGATATCGTAGAATTATGATTCTGGCTCTTCTGGTCAAACCAGTTCTGCATGTTTTCCAGCAGATAGTCTTCTGCTTCGAATTCAGAAGAGGAAAATCCAGTGGAGACGTAGAAATCCAAAGCGAAAACGGATGAGGAGCAACGAGAAAATACAAACAAATGTATTCATCAACATGTTCCCGGACGAAGTCGTGTCGTGGCCGCTAACCACATGGAGGAGTGAGTGAAAGAGACAGCTCCAGCGTGAGTTCCGTGCCATTAGTCGTACCACAAACCATCTTCAGCGATCACTTGCGATTTCGCATGATTCGAAACGACGATTGCCGAAGCTTAAACACCCTACGAACCCTCACATGGCTTTATTAGTTTGACTTACGGCATTTTATATACATATGTACATACGAGTATAATAATATTGTATATGTTATTATAATACAAAGTACATACATACTACTAGTACTATACTATTACACATATGATATTATAATCTATATTAAATTTAGTTCTTCTGGTCTGTTTTGTTTTTTGTTTTTGATGTTTTCATGAGAGTACTTAATTTGTAATGAGAAAATGATGATCCACACCCATCCACAGTTTAGTTCTCAATACTTCTTGCACTTGATAAGAAGTTTATATTACTACAGCATCGTGTGTGTAGGGCATAAAACCCGATACAAAAAATAGCCCCGATATGAAAAATTAAGTAGAATTGTGTTTCAGTTCCTGGTCTCCATTCTGACATCTCCGTAGCAGCTCAGACAGATGTGTGTTGTGGGTTGACTTGGAGCCGCACTAAGTACAGGGTGCTTGCTGCGTTCGCTTGCGTTTCCGCCCTACCTGCGTCGCTGCATGACGACCGGCGGCTGCTGCAAAAAATAAAAGTTGCACAGAAGGTGGTTCCTCAGAGTTCAACAGTGTGGCGCGTTCTTATTTTGCCAGTGTCGTTGTTGTTTTTGGATTGGGGCACTAGAGACCAGTTGTGCGGCATGGCACAGCTGCAGCTTGCCAGATCACGGCCCATCGACAGGCGGCGTGCGGCATACGGCAGGCATGTAGTACAGTCAGTGCAGCAGTAAAAGTTGCAACGCTGGGCTCGATCGTTTTTCCGTGGTTTTTCCGGTTTTCCTGGTTCTCCACCGATGCAGTTGCTGGTGTTGCGACTGGTGTTCTGACTGCGCTGGATGTCGGCAGGCGCGGTGCGCGGGGGTGTGTGTGCAATCGGGCGTCGCATGCCGCAGATCGGAGAGCCGTTGGTGGCTGCTGATCTGTTGCTGCTTTAATAGATATGGTGGCTGGTGGTTACGACTGCTACTGCTGGTGTTGTTGATGTGCTTCTTATGCCGCAAAATATGAGCTGCATGCAGGATCCGTAATTGATAAATTTCCGCCACAGAAGCGGAACGGAGGTGGGACCGAAAATATTGATTTCTGCTCGTGGATTTCCTAGCAGAGGACTTGAGCCGAATAAATGTTTGCTCGTCGAAGAGTTGAAGTCCATATTTTTGGTTGGTTATGTGGCTGTAGCCCGCAGATCTACGACTCGAAAGCTCTATTTTTACAGTTCTGTATCGTCGCTGCCTCTTTTAATTGTCCCGCAGTAACGATCGATCGCTTCATTGCCGCTTTCCGTTGGCCAGCTCAACTACCGGTTCAACAGGAGCTCCGGGGAACTCAGCAGAGTCTCTGCTAGAGTAACAGGCATCCGAACGAAGGAAGGAACCCACAACTGCACCAATCCACCCTGGTCTGGGGCCAGCAAAAGGGGGGCAACGACGATAATGTGATCGCGTGCGCTGTGGCACGGGGCGATCAAGTGGAGCCGGATTCGGCGAGGCGACTTGTGGCTTTGTTTCCTTGTGGTTTTATTGCATATGATGTGTGCGATTTCACTAACAGAGCATCGGAATTATCTAATTTACTGAGTTATTGATATTAATTGGCATAATTCGTATTCTTCTCGCAGCTCGTCATCTCGGCTTCGGTTTTTGTTTCCCGATTGCTGATCAGCTATGCGACTTGCTGCGATCGCAGATGAGCGATCGGCGCATTTAAGCGTGTTCGTGCAACTGCACACACAAATTTAGTCACCACCACGCTCCAACCTCGTGAGTCCTTTGGGTCTGCTCGTCGTTGAGTTCGTCGTTTTGTTCTGGCTGCGTGATTAAGTCGCTTTTGTGCGTGCTCTTCTGTGGGCTGAGCTCTGGGGCGATGGTCCTCCGAGCACTCTTTGCAGCTCCTCCGACATTTAATGCCCGATCTAACTGATTCTTAATTTCGCAGACGTCGCTGATTATTTATTATGCGCTTCGGCGCAAATACTTCAACTAGCCGTAAATTACATATTAAATGGGCTTAAATGGCGACTGGCGAGATCTGGTCGATCCACAACAGAACTTGACTTGAAGCTATTAGAAATAACAAAGTAAAATTTAATTGACAAGTTAAGGAACGGTATAAAAGGAGAATTATACCGCGTATTCCGCGATAAAGCCAACGACAGATGGAGAGATCTACAATCCTGTCGCATTGCCAGGACGTCATGGCCATCGTACGATAAGGCCAAGACCAAATGGCTCATTAACAGGAGCCGAACGGACATAGCCAGGCTTGTCGGGGTGATCACTGGCCACTGGGCGATCGGTGATCACGCGGAACGTCTGGGCCTGACCCACAACAGCTTCTGCCGAAGCTGCTCAGAAAGAAACGGTCTCCCACCTACTATGTGTATGCCCGGCACTCATGCGTGCCAGACTCAATACCTGGGGTAAAATCACCTTCAATGGACTGGAGGAAGTCGCCAGGTTCCATCCCAGACAACTGCTCAGGTTCCTCAACCTGGCGGGCTGGCTATAACACCTACTATTCCCAACCTACATGGATATTTCCTCTCACGCGTACTTTTTAGGTGGATCAAAACGAGGCTCATTAGCCTTAATTGTTGTCCATTATCGAGTGCGGTGGTGGGCGCCACCTCTTACCTACCTACCTACCTAAGGAACACGCAACGGTTTTTTTTTGAGCGTTTGCTAATATAATCTCTTGGATATCATCGATATTTCGACTCAATGTTGGGTTGCTTGGGATCGTTTTATGGTTATTGCATTAGAATTTTTCAAATCGCCTTAATTTTGAATGCGTCAAATCGATACCAAGACCCATCGATCGAAGTCGACGAAATATGATCCCGTTTGGAAGAAAGTGCACCAGATGCACCCTTTTGTAGGGATTTCTTAAACAAAAGAAGACGCACTAAGAGTTGGCTGAAGTCCGCTTAATTTATTTATAAAAATGCATACTTTTTATCTACGCTTGTTTGGAGGAACAACAGCTAGACTGTCGGTCGTTTCGGAGATATTACAGTTATGGTCCATAATACGTATGCACGGATACGTATACGTAAATAAACTGCGTTGCGAATTAAAGCGTTCTGAACCGATTAACAGAATCTCGTCGTAAAGAGCGTCGATTTTTGTGCTGAGTCGCAATTAAGCCGGTTGTGTTGGACACGCTTAAACCTGCACGCAAGTGCTCAAGAACCTGTTTCAATTCGTTGGGTTCGAGATGGCGGCTGGCGGCTGGCGGCTGCTAGTTGACGAAATCGCGTCTCGTTTGCATGCACAACTTTTTGAGCGCGCGAATTCAACGACCAGTTAAGACAGCAGAATTGGGTAACAGCCAAAATGACAAAAACAACGACCAGAATGTAAACAAGATCTCGGAACTGCTAGACACCAGAACCAGCAACTCCTATCAAAGGTTCAGATGCATGCAGAAAATCAGTCAGGTCGATGAAGCAACGCGCGCAATGGCTGAGGTTCTGGTCTCATGGGGGAGGTGTTGCTGCCTGCTCCTAATTGCGTGGTTTCCAAAATCGATTACTTGGCTGCCCTTTCTTCAGCATCGATCACTGAACAGCCTCCGCAACGGCGCAGGCGAGGCACGTAAACCATAACCTCGAAACTACCTCCAAGGCAGTTGTGTTGGCCAAGCGACCACGACCACGCTGCCACGAGAGCAGCGGCAAAGGCAAGCAGCACGCTTCTGCAGTCGCAGCTCGATTTGTATGCGAAAGTTGTTGTCCTTGTCGATTTAGCCGCTGCCGCTGCCGCTGCCGTCGCCGTTGCCAGTAGCTGCAACGCGAATCGGAGTCTTCGCAATTCCGCTCACGTTATGCGTTCGTCTCAGAATCTTTGGTTTTTGTTTTGGGTCTTTTTACGTTTGGCCCACTTCGCATGCAACACAGCGAGGTGAGCGTTTTATCAACTCGCAGAGCAGTCCCCCGCATAACCGAGTACTCTTGCGTTCAGTCTTCGTCATTCAGCTGAAGTCGTAATTGTTTGCTGCAAAATAGACGTTTTTTGTACGATCTGGGGCCGAGACTTGTGATTGTAAATTCTAATTGTTTTATCAGTCCCAATTTGTGAAGTTTATTGCAACTCGCTACCCGATTACTTGGTTCTGCAGTAACCGCTTCAATCAACGTCAACAATATTTGATTTATGGTCGTCATCAATACTCACGTAACCCGCTACGCTCATACGTTTGCGTGGGTTCTAATTTATTCCCTGGCCTATCGTTGGTTGGGTTGCGGGCTGCCTATTGAAGGGGCCCCAACCCACTCGCCCCACCCGGCACTGCTCCCGCGGGAGCCGATCGTTGTGCTGCACCCTGCTTGCTGGCATGGCGTTTGTTGCTCTGATCTCTTCGGCGGTTCTGCCTGCTTTCGTAATCAAATTTCGTATTCTGTGAGTCGCGCTCAAGTCGTAACCGTTATGTTGCTGCGCTGCTCACGCTTTGTGACTGCGTTTCGTTGGTTCGCCGTGGTTGTAGTTGCGGTGGTTTGCGATGGCGTCGATGTTGCAAGCACCTGTGGACGACGGTCGAAGCTTTAATGCCGCAGTAAATATTCATTAACAAGTTATTAGCTCCAGCCAAGGAGCGGGCGAAACTGGACCGGAGTAATCTTGAGAATCAATCTAAGACTATGGTCCGTTCGATTGCTACGGATTCTCCTAGCTTCTAGCTGCTCAAGTATAGTTTAGAGCTCCTCTTTCGACAACTCTTTTGTAGCTTCCTATACAAGAATGTGTGACCTGAGTTCTAGGGGAAATTAAGTCGGCAGGCCAGACAAGTTGCGTTGTGCTCGTGCAGCTGGAGGGGGTCAGGGGCAAGCCGCGGCACTCGTCGGCAGGATCTTGTGTGCCCCGGTTAAGTGGCAGGTTATTATATTGTCATTAACCTTTCAAATTGACATGTTGCTCAATTAAGTATGTATGTTCGCCAGGATCTAGTGGACTACGTTGCTGGTTGTGACCTGGTTGGCATTTCATATCACTGGATCTCGCGTGTCTCGTGAGGGGATCAGCCAAGAGAGGGCGGCTGTCTCCTTGTCCCCCAACCCTTTGCTGGAGAAGCGACGAATGCTTATGCCTCGAACAGAAGTCATTCGCCCAAGTTGTGCAGTCACGGTTGAACGGTTGAACTGCTGCTTGCATGCTGCAATCCTGCGGCAGATGTCAAAGATACACCGCACCTAAACTGACAACTAGATGGAGGCACAACAGCGACCAGCTCCCCACTTAAATGCTCGCATTGCTTGTGCATCGGATGTTCGCTAGAGTCGCTGATGCAAAAATAGCTCTGAAGTGTCTAGTTTGGTGGCGGCCGGTGGCCAGCGGGCAGCGGGCAGCGGGCAGCGGGGAGGGTATCTGAAGTGCGACGACGGCGGAGCGCGAGTGCGTGCGAGTGTTTCCAGAGATCAGTGTGATGCGCTTTAAGTGAGCCTGCGTAGCTTAGCGCGCGCCACACGTGCGCGTTCCGGCTCCGGCTCCGGCTCTTCTCCAAGAAAAATCTGAAAAGTTATTTTGAAACATGGGGGAACGTCACAAGTCTGCTAGAGTAACATGTGGAAGTGTCACATCGCAGCAAAGCGGGAATATGTATCTGCTGCATGCCTCAGTGCCGCAGTGCCAACCGCAAAACTTCTTGCGTATTCGCGGTGCGTTCAGCAACGCTTGGAGCGGGGACCAAAAATAGACGAACTGTCCAAGTAAAAAGCGCGCCCCTGTTTTGGGGGAATCTCGCAACGACACGAGACAAACACGCACGAGATGAATAGAAAACATGTCGCAAGAGCAGAGCTGATAATCAACAATAAACAAACTAAAAATGCACGCGTTCACGGAAAAACCAGCCGAGAAAACGTCCCCTGCTGCGTTTCTCGTAAAAAAAGTGGAAAGTTAGCAGGCTTCAAGTGTTTTGTGGTGCCTGGTATTAGTTGTGGCACAAATGCGCTGAGCAGTGCAAATGCCAAGTCAAATGTCAGTGGCCACTTCAAGCGGGCGTGGCCCATAATAATTGAGGTCACAGAGACAGGGTTTTCATCAGTTTTTCGGGATTCCTGGCATCCTTCATTCAGTGTAAAATAGAAGCGCTCGCCACCTTCAAAGCAAAACCACTCCTCGATCACTCGCCACGATGCCAGATATAGCAAAACCAGCAAATCTGCTGCTGCAAAACGAAGAAACGAAGGAGAAAAGAACACCGTGTCGACAATTAAGTTGTAGCAACATGTTGCGTCCGAATGGCAGCACGAAGAGGTGAGGCCGGCCAAGACATCAATGCTAGGCAGTGGGACAGCCCGGCGATGCCGCTGGAATAACAATTAGCGCCTCGGAGATTGAGAAAAGGTCCGCGTCGATCGCAATCAGTTGTTGTTGCTACTTAGTTTTATTGTTATTGTTATTGTTGGTGTCGCTGTTGCACCTACCACTCAGCCGAGAGCGCCTACACGTGAAGTTGCAGTACATCTTGTGTGCTGCATTCGGCTGTTAGGAGGCATCCCAGCATGTGGCTTGGGCGAGCGCAAGCGTTGCCACTTCTCTGCAATCTTTGATGGCTTTGTACAACGATTTCTTGTTTAGTTTAGTCAAACGGCGAACAACACGGTTGGCAACGCATTCGCAATTTCGAAATGCTGGTGTTTCACACGTCTTCTAGTTGTGGTTGATGCGGCAGATGCAGTTGTTGTCACTGCACTTGTCATTCTCCTGTCAATCTGACGTCGTTGCCTAGAATTGATGGCAATTCTGTTGAGTCCAGCGACCAAACGTGCCTCGCGTGTTGATGACAGCAACCCGAACTGACTGAAACTTACTTGGGCTCATATTTAGTCCTGTCCGAGGGCCGCGGTTCCTCACAAGGGCCGCATCAGGTTCCTCTTTAATGGACAACCACGAACAGATGATTCAAAATCAACGAACCAACAATTTAATTTCATCAGTTATTAATTTTCATCATTTTATATTGTATTTTGTAGAATCAACGAGTTTCCTTAACAGAGGAGGTTGTTGCCCTCCTGAACTGAAGGGCGGACAGCAGTTCAGGGCAAAAGCAGTATAATCTACAATACACACCCATCTATTAGCACCTTCTCGACATCTACGAGCGGAGACCACGACTTGTTCAAAAAGTTTCCCACCAACCAACGAACCACGAGATAACGAATCCTATCAATCGTTCAGCTACTACTTTTTTTACACTTTACCCGTATATTTCGACGCTTGTCGGAAAATACACTTGTTCCAGAGCAATTTATTGCTGACTTATTGACTTAATTTGGACTGTTAGCAGCACTTGAGCTCGTTGTAAATAATTCAACAGCTGTACAGGATGCAGTCACATGACCAACACTCGAGGGCAATCGAATCGGCTTAAAATTAATGAGCCAACATTTTATTTTGCATGATGCGGCAGAAACCGGCCAGCTACCGTAGATGCCATTAATGGGCCTGGCACGTAGGCAGCTACATTGGTAGGCCTCGGCATTTATGCGACTTGGGACATGAATATCCTCATTTAATTAGAGAGATTTTTGTGCAGAAAATTAGTTGTCTTTGACAGACAAAGCAAGGGACGGGGGAGCAGAAACGGTTTATCATTAAAACACTGGCGAGGCCAGAGCCAAGGGAAGACTTCCAGCTTTGCAAGGCCAGGGTAATCAATCATCTTTAAAATCAGTCCAAGATGACTCGAAAGGCAGGACAGACAAGTGGCCAACATGATGAATTGCAAGTGGCTTTGATTCACTTCGAAATACTCTCCGTAATCTCACTCGGAAAGAAATCGTTTCGAGTACAACAACGGGCCATTAGGAAAAGCCAACTTAATTAAATCTCTTATTTTCTGAAAGAAACCTTCACTCATTTTCATTTCCAGATCTTGCTAGTCATTCACTCATTCGCTTAATTTATGCAGCTGTCAATGAGACGCACCCAACGAGCTCTAATAATGGACGAGAACATGGGAAATTATGTGCAACTTTGCCATGCATACTTTCAGACTTGTTATTTTGGGAGCCAAAGCAAACAGAAAGTTGGTTGTGCGCTGTCACTTTCGTCCTTTCACAAAGTGTGCGCGTATCCTGCGCTGTATGCGTGTCCCCTCGTCCATGACGCGTCACCGTGGAATGGATGAAGTGGACAACATAAAAAGTAGTTGTGAAAAACTCACCAGTTTTTCATACATATTTGTGTTGATGATAGGTGAAAAATTGGCTTAAAGCACGTCGCGACGCTTCGGTGACATGAGGCTTGTGTAAATAAACCTTTTCTGTCTTCAACAAAGTAAAACATGGAAAGTCCATTATGTGAGTCTTGGCTTTTATGGTTCAATTCCTCAACTGTTCTGATATATCAACTCATCTTAAAGCCTTTTCCACGGACGACAACGAAATCCATCTGTGACATGAAATGCAGCAATTTAATTGGGGTTTATTATTAGATAAAAAAACGATCAACATGTGATTAAGATAAAGCGACATAAAGAAGAGATAATTATCTCTAACACTATAATTATACTTGACACACACAAACACACGCATATACATACATACATACATAACTACGTTAGTTGCTTTAAGTCTCCGCATAAAGTTCAAGTCAAATAAGATTAACTAGAATATCTGTCTGCAGATAGAGCAAATACATGACAACCGTTGGAGGCATTGCAGTATTATTTAACACAGACATATGTACATGCATACATGTATTGCTAATAACGTAGCTCTAACGTAGCGAAGTCCCCTTTTGGGGAGTTGTACCCACATAAAGTGTGCCCAAATCTTATATCCGAGCATAATAACAGTCCATAGAATAGGACTCAATGATCTTGTGCGATCTATAAAGCGACTCAAAGGAGTTGTATTGCCTGCGAGGACACATTGGAATTTCGGAGCATTATCGGAACATACACGAGATACAAATACCTTAACAGTAATCGATTTTTCTTCATTAGCACCATCAGACTTTGGAACTCATTGCCGTTGTCCTTGACACGGATTTTACGGAGTGGCCGCTTCGGGCATGCTGTTGCACATTTCTCAGGTGTTTAATTGAGTGCTCAGCATAATACTCTTGTTAGCTTAATATTCTTATTCTTTTCTAATTAATTAATCTCTTCTTAATTATGCTCAAACTATTCGATGTGTTACTTTCTGTTTCTTTTTCTTTTCTTTTATTGTATTTATTAATGAAAAATGTATGCCATCTTGTTAGAATTTATCATTGAGGCACTATGAAAGATTAAGTCTTAGTGCGCTTTATTGAATCTTGAATAAATTGAAATTGAAATTGAAATTATCTTGGAATGAATACTACGACTATTGGTACTTGTAGATATATACATATATTATAGTACTCGTAGATTATTAGAGTATAAGTACAGTCCCAGCTCTTTACGAGAACTAGATTTGGTTCCGGATTTAACCTGCGCTCGATGGTGAAACTTTGTCCGGCCCATCTAAGGATTGTGGGAGGGTTTTGAATGCCATCCTCAACTTGTGCCGACCGAGGCGATCGTTAATCTTGGAAGGACACGCTTATCAGCAGCTACATCGATCCACTCAGAACTGATCGATGATTTTCGGGAACAAAGAGTGTGTGTAACGTGATGATCTGGAAACGATTACACATCAAATCAACAACACCTCAAACAGAAATCCGAACGTTCTCCAGATGTCTGTGTACTCAGCTTGTTTTTAAGAAATTATGGAGGAAATATTAATAATGCTCATTAACTGCATTCTTACGAAAAAGTGTGCAGGGATCCAATAAATTCCGAACACGAAACGTGCCACAGATACATCTCGGAAATATAGTACTCGAATTACAGATCCAGTGGTAGATAGTGTTGGGCATTCGTAAGAGTTCTTCGTAGAATCATGGGCTTTCGGTGGTAGTGTTGGGCATTTGTTTGCGTTACTAATTGATTTTTATAGCAAACATTATTCGAAGGCGATACACGAGTAACGTGGCTGCGGAGACGCAGATCGATTGTAGAGATACGTGGATACGTGTTGCTGCCATGTCCCAGAGGCGTGTGAATCTAATCGTAATCGTTTCATTTCGACACTTCGAATACTCACTCATTCGTAAATTTGTATTCCAGTCACAGCTAAGTATCTAGAAATGCAGTATATTTGAGTCCAGCGTTTGGATGCTCTACAGTGTAGGTGGAGCCATGAGTGGTCGCTTAATTTTTCATTTTTCGTCTGACGCCTCGCGGCTCACGAAACATTCTAATCAAACAGTTGAGTACGGTTACAAGCAAGTTTTGTGGGTTCTTTTACACTTGCAACCAATTTAAAGTAGGAAATAACTTTTGCAAGTTCTTTCAATCGAAAACAGCGTTTCAGTTGTTTGACGGTGTAAAAATGAACTCCTTTTAAACGAGTGTAGAGGACGGGTATGAGCAGTAAAATTGTCAACTGCATAAAAGTCGGGGTGCTCTCGCTCAACTAACTTTTGAGGCTCGCTCTTTACAGGGATGGAGCTTGAAGTAGAACTGGAGAACTCCTTGTCCCCTCTAAAGTTATCGAAGCGCAAGCATTGGCACTCTACAGCTTTGCATTTGGTCATTCAGATCATTCTGAGGAGGCTCCCAAATGTTAGGGAAATGGAGTTGAAATGGAAGGATTTCCTTAAGAGTGTCCAGTAATCATGCAGGTCAAACAATCCTTTAATTTTTGCATTCATATTTTGATAAAAATGAGTGTCAACATCAATTATTGTATAATACATAGCAAAGCAGACGATTTCAAGTTGGAAAAAAGCATCGCCTCGAAGCGCACCAGATTCAGTACAACCGCTAATAGGGTTGCCGCATTTTAAAATAATTTGCTCTTCATGTACACAAAGACTCCAGTTGAAAGCTGCACCAGAGGAGGGAGGCGCAAATTAAATCGTCGGGTGCGCGTTGAATGATGTCTGCCAACTCAGTGTTTGTCCGAACAGTACAAAAAGATTACAAAAGCTAATTAAACACCGGCAGAAAAAAGCTTAAATATGACCCGCAGTCGTGCAAAAAATACGTTCGCCTGACTTACGGCACTCGGTTTTTTTGCGTATTTAATACTTTTTAGATGCGCGGACAATCAACCGGCCGACTCCTTCGCGGCGTATGCTGGGCCTCAGAACAAAAACCCACGATTTTCCATCTGTGACGTTCATAAACGACAATACGGAAAATGTGAAAAATTATGAATGAAGTTCGTTCTTTGCATCGAAAGCAAGCGCAAAAGTTTTTGGAACGTCTGCGGCCAACTTCACGTGGAAGGTTTCTCTCCCTCCGCCGTCGCAAAAACTCATCAAACCGCGTTTAATTCTGCTTTGTTTCGTTCAAATCGACACAACAACCACTTTCCAAAAGTGACGTAATGACTTCCGTCCGATTTCACTTGGCGATATACTGCATCCCACGCTTTCACAGTGTCACTCGCCCTCTCACCTGCTTGCCTGCTGCCGTGCAAGGAGCATTTAGGACCCATCGTAGAGGAAGAAGCAGCTCAGCTCCGACGTAATCCTAAAGTGACGGTTGGCACATTTAAACTACTTCATCGCTTTGCCGGATTAACGCTTGGGATCTCTGATAAGCATCGCGTTCACCGTGCGAAGCATGTCCGGCGCCCTCTCGATATTCCAGCGAAACACAATTTCGACGCTTTCATCGTATCAATGTTGGTACTTTTATGGGTCTCGTCTTTTTCTCTCCTTCGCTTTGCTTTTTTCATTACGTACCTTCATTGCTCGGTTTTTAATTTCCTCTCGGGACTTTAAAGGACATTATTTTGTTGTTCGGTTTGATTGCGTTGAGCAGGATAACTGCATGTATTTCATGTTGATGTATACGTGTGAATGTGTGTGTGTGAATGTGTGAGTATGTAAAAAGTCGTCCTTAATTTAAGTTCTCCACGAGTTTGCCACAGTGCATCAAAGATAAGAGCAGAGCAAACAACTTGTACCCATAAAAAAGAGCTCGCAAAACTTTCTTTGTTACCATGTCGATCCGCTTAAACTGGACTTAATAATAGAATCGATCCTTTCCACAAAGTTCCAAAAGCTTTTGCGTTGAATTACTCCGAGCGGAGTGGCGGGAATTCATTTATTATTCGAAATCTCTTGATCGTTATTCGGAGATAGGCAACGATCGAATTTTAAGGGATACTCAAAGGATACCTTTCAAAGTCAAGAATTGTTGGTAGATATTGCATCTTTATTTCGAGCTTCAAAATGTGATGAAGAAGCAAAGAAATGCAGTACTTTTTTAAGTAAATTGTTACTTACACTGCTCTGCAAAGGGTGTATTAAATTCGTCCTTCCGCGTGTAGCGCACAGACGGCGGCGTGGCGGATATAGAACAGTATATTCTTGACCAGGGCCACCTTTTGCGTAGATTTAGGTTAGGAAAATTACTTAAATACATAGTTAAGTTTATACAATCTTGTACAATCTCCAACTGTTCTTTTAATTTGATGCTGAAAGCCGTGTCGAGTTCTTGGATTTAAGTTCTTTAGGAGTTTTCGTGAACAGTGTTTCTACGTTACGTCAGACAATCTTAAATACAACAGAGAATGAAAGCTTCGTTTCTTGGCTCGTTCGTTTGTTCCACTTTTAATGACAATAATTAATGTCTGGGTCGCTTTAGAGGCCCCAGTGTTGCAAACGTGGAATAAGCGGGGAAGCTCACACATGACGAAGCACTGCTGACTTTGACACTTTGCACTAAGCGATGTTTTGTTTTCTCTTTTCGCGAGAGTTGCTCCGTTTGTGTTTGCTGACGATGCAAAAATTCTTTACAATTTTACGAAATCCTGGATCCCTTCTTCGCCTTCAACTTCGACTTTATCTTTTTGTTGCAGTTGTTATTATGACGTTTTTGGTTTCATTGAATTTTCATTTTACTATTCTTTGCGCTGTTCGTCCTTTTTGACGGCCGGGTTGCAAGTATGGGAGTAGCTTACTATTTTTTGTGGCGTTTTTTACTGTGCTTGATGTTTTGCTATTTTCAGTTGTTGTTGGTGTTGTTGTTGTTATTATCGCCGCTGTCGTTTTTTCAACATTTTTGATATTTGCACGAATGAATGATTTCGCGTTTTTATGATGATTAAAACTTATCGCAGAAACGGTTTATGGCAGACTCTCTTCTCGGACGGCGGAGAGGGGGTCGCGAATTTTAGCTGCCGTTATTCGAATGAAGTTACTCCAAAGAATCTTCCACACTTACTTATTTCTGGGACGAAATTAATGCTCATTTTAATGGTTTTAATTACAGTTGAAAATGTTTTAATGACATTACGAGATTTGCACTCGTAGTTTTACGATATGATAAAAATTTATACACTCCTAGAAGATTTTATGGAATTATGAAGCAAAACCGAAGATTCTAGAGATGGATAGAGAAACAGAGGCAGAGAAAGAGAGAGCAGGACGATAAGAATGGGCGAATTTCTGTGAAAGTAAAAAAAGGATCGGTTTACGATGGTAAATAAAAGAGTTGATTAAAGGTTGTAAATGGACGCGCAAATGGGCGGCGTTTCGCACAACTGAATAATTCCCGGAGATTACTAAAGCATTCATAAGCAAATATTCATACATAAATGGAAGCAAAGTCGTGAGACCCTCGAGACCCTCAGATGAAGTTATTGACGATCCTTACGCTTCCAGCACTACGAGGAAGCCTTCTTTGCTGTATGAAGCGGTGTCAAATCGCATGCACTTCAGTCTCTATACGTATTTTGTCGCTAGGTACATCAATATTCACGATTAGTGGTCATTTAGCCTAACCTCGTGGTCATTTCACTCCTTTCCATCGTTTGTTTGTGAATATCATGAGAGAGAAATGAACCAGAAGTGGGTGTGGACTGTCCTTTTTTACCCAACTAATTTATTGTATTGTAATATTATGTACACATTATTAAGTTCAATGTGCACATTTAAAAACGTATAACGCGAGTGCAAACAATTCAAAAGATTTGCTACTAAATAACCGTCATAGTTTGTAGCTCATAAGCGTCATGAGGAGGAGGTGGTAACTGGTGAGCACGCAACTGCCTTGATATCCAACGCAAATCATTCGACAAACTCGTGCAATCCTTCATATCGATGAGTGGTCACTTGTCATTGTTGTGTATAGTAAGCTTGTTGTGCACTGATTACTTTCCACTGGGTTTCGAGGGTAATTAAAACACACACGCACACACACACAGTCATGCTTTGAAATGCACTCTCATAGAGTGGCAAGAACAAGAGATAATTAAGTTTATAGATGGATGCAAAATTTATTTACTCATGCGACAGAAATGACAGATTATCCTTCATATGAGCCAGGACGAGAGACTGAGAGGGGGAGGACGTCCTGATTAGAGTCCTGGAGCAGGTGCGTGGGTGGGTCCGGTTGTAATTTGAGGAATCCAACTTTGTTTCAATACAAACATGATTGTGCATATTATTTGCCTAAGTGCTTCACACTTCTTGTAGTTGTTGCAGTTGCAGCTGCAGCTGCTGCATGGTTGCTTCAGTGAAGTGCAACAAATTGATACCGAAGCCAATTCCATTAATCATCACTTGTCACTGGAATCGAGAATGGTGCAGGCTCCTGGTGAGATAATAAATTAAGCAAGAGCTTTATCAAGCTTAAAGGAGCCGCTGGTCGTCTATCATAAGCTATCGTATCGCATGGCAAGCTTTAATTTAAAGCCTTCAACTCCTCTTGACTGCTCGAATGGCGCATTAATCAACCAGGATCCATTTCAGCAAGCAAGCCACTTTCTGTAGATGTCTATAAATATACAAACTTATATTAAAAAGCGATGTCCTGTGCACGAGTTTTGCATCTTGTTTAGCTTTTTATTAAAATTCCTTTAATATGCTTTCTACAAGTATCGAATCTCAATCTATCAATCCGGGAATCGCATAACTGATTGGAGTTTCCCACATGCATTTCTACGAGGGTGCCCCTAGAAGTACCAGCCTTGCTGTATAGAGTATTATTTTCACTTTCTAAGCATGAAAAATCGGATCGCAGGAGTCTTGGCTGCCTTCGAAATTCCAAATTTAAGCTTTTCAAGGATGCTACTTTCGACTGTAGTAATTTTTTAAGCAACAGCGGCCGACGGTACGTCAAGTGCGAGTGCTTCTGCGACTACCCTCGTACATCGATGATAAGAACTGAGCTTTTAGAAAGCATTGACGAAATCGATTGTGATATAGTATAGCATGGAGAATATGTTGCTGTCGATTTCCTGACTTTACAATGCAGACAAAAAGTCCGAACGTCCACCTCACTCGCCACTCACACAAAATGACTTTGGCACTTGAGTGAGTCCACAAATGATATGAGTGCTCAAGGAATCTGAACGAAGATGAGTGGGGTTGCGTGGAAAATCAAATTATAGAACTTCACGCACACAATCAATGACAACGCACACACACTTGTTTGAGACACTGATAAGTGGACCGGGTCTGAGTTAAGGTAATCGGATTTGCTTTGCTGCAGTTGGTTCTATCTGACGACGGCATCAGCTTCGCCGGCCCTGCTTGAGGAGCCCGAAGCCCCGCCATGTGAGAGGGTGGAGTTGCTGCGTTCGTTGCGGATGTCCAATGATATCCTAATCCATTTATCTAAATTAGCGCCGCCGACACTCGTAAACACAATCATAGGCACTTTAATAAGAACAAAATGCATATCGTCGTTTAAAGAGCTAGATCCAAGCTGGTGAAAGTAAAGCATACTTTAGCAAGAAGCATAATTTACTTGCGGATGTACATATACATATACTATACATATACAGAAGTATATGTATATACAGGAGAATATAGCAGAAGTGTGTGTTATATGCAAATCTGTTCATATTCACTCTCATCAACGCACCATTTATTCGCTCAAGTATTATTTTTTCACGTTCAGATTGATTACTCAGATTGAAATCACTTATTTACAGGTAAAATCGTCCTGATTGAAGGGATCAGGACTTGACATCAAACAACAACTTTTAGTAAACTTTTCTTGTGATTCTACTCTCTGAGAACAATCGAGTGTTTTTCATGCTGACTTTACAAGGACATGAAAGCCGCAGTCACTGTTTTGTTGGAGTTCCTGTTGACATCAAGTAATATTTTGAAAAAACTCCTGAAATGCCGATGGCTGAACGGTACTGAGTAAAAGGCGAATAGCAAAAAGTACACGAAAACCATAGAAATAGAAAAAATCAAATTATGCAAATCTTGGGTTTTGATTTTTACGCCTGACGGGATTTAAGGACTTTTAAAATGTTGTAACATATTCATGAAACTGCCGAAAGCAAGCGTGTGTGTGTGTGTGTGTGTTACGGATGACAGTCACGCAGAAAGAGCGAAAAACTCAATTCGAATATTCATAGCAGACGTCTGCGTTATCCTGGTTATTATCCTTTGACAATTGTTTGCATACACGAAGCGTAACCTCAAACGTCAAACTAACTGCGAATTATAAACAAATTGAAAAAATAAATAACTGTTCAGAATCAGTTAAGGACGCTTGGGCTGGCGGGAGAGATCCGGACTTTTTAATGATATCCTGCATGAAGCGAAAACTTGGGTTCCATCGAAATCACTGAACTGCAACGAAACAAAAACAGTTCCAGGAGCAAGTAGCGCGGCTACAGAGGACGCCGCTGGCGATTAGCATACATATGTCACGCTACACACACACACACATGCACACAAAACTGATTTGCATTCGTGAAAAGGGCCTGAAAAAGAAAGGGGTAAAAGTGAAAAAAACCAAAAAATCAGAAAATCAAAGACCTCAGATTAAGAGTAGCGTCGCTTGAAACGGGGAAGAAATCAAGAAATCATCGCGAAGCCCAAACAGAACGGGTCGGAGCACAGGGGCGCCTACTAATCGTGAAAATAAGGATGTAGGATCCAACATGGTGTTGGACGAGTTAAAGTTTAAGTCGGCACTTTATTCCGTCCGTTATTCGAGGGTGCGACGAATCGGAACTACTTTTAATCCAGGATTCTGGTCGATATCAGATTCGTTTTAATATCTTTCGACATCAAAAAGCTATCGCTCAAAGGAGGCTGGGAAGGAAGGACGAACTCAGCGAAACTTGCATGAACGACATGTTAATAAATGCACCGAATATAAGATGAATTGAGAGTCGTCTTTGTAAGGAATACAAGTGGACAAGAGTCAACGATTTGCAATGTAATGAAACTGTATTGATTCATTGAAGTGAAGTTTGTCAATGGGTTCCACAATGTAACATCTGCTAGAAGGAGTTTGCTATTTCAAATACGATTCTAATTACCCTGAACTAATAACGCTAAATATTCGAAAGAAAACTCCAGTGACATGTTAACAGCAAATTACATGATTAATCTTCGTAGCCGAAGCTGAGGTCACCTTCTCAACAAGGCTGGTGTCCGGTTTTTTAATGCATCGCTTCGTTTTCACTTGATTTTTTTTATCACCGTGTAATTAGTTTGATAATTTGTACAAGCGAATTAATTGTCATCTGAGAACATAATCCAGTCATCTCTGCGATCTGCACAAAGCCGAGTATTAGTATTCGTTCAACCCCGCCATAATTTATGCAAAAAAATGTACTACTATTATTCGGTAGAGATCGAAACGGTGAACACTTATTATTAATTTTTATTTTGTTAATGTTTTTTAATGCACTACGCGTCAAGGCGATCTGTCTGTTTAATGAATGTTTGTTTAATGCACGTGTTTACGGGCATCCTCATCATCAGTGCAAACATTACGACTACAAGCATCGCCATCAACAGCTGCGAGATTGCAGCAGCATAATCGTCAGTAGCAGAAACAACGCTCCAAGCTGCTTATTGAACTCGATATCGTATTTTCAATCCACGCTTTTGAGCTTCTGTACAACAACAACAACAATAGCAACAACAATAGCAACAACAACAGCGATTGCCCATGTTTACGAGTTACACGAGTAACTCAGCTGCGTGGATGCAGTCGAAAATTTCAGTGTCGCAATCACGAGTCGCTGCCGTTGTTCGGAGTCGCTGGTGAACAGTATGAGTTGGCTTTTTGTGCTAAGATAATACAAAGTGCTTGTACGTACTTGAAGAAATAATAGCTTTGACCTCTACAGGCAAAAAGTAAGAGCCCCCTTTTCAAATATCAACATGGCTCAGTTGCTGTATCAATATTAATAGAACATCGCACCGAGCAGTGGTTGTGGTTAGCTTTGGTATTATTCACCTTCTGGCGGAGTCCGCGAACGCAACTGGTACCCTTCTGCGATGCAAGATGAACATGGAAGCTGGATTCAACACTACTACCACTCAACTGGGATTTCAAGAACCTTTGCAATATATTTGAAGGAATTCATACTAAGAATTAAGAATAGAATTAAGAAATAATAATAAAACTGAAAGGTCAACGTGTGAATATTGTCTTCCAATAAGTTCCAATAGTGTTCTGTATCAGCTGCTCTAAGAATTCTCCATTCGAGTGTCTGTCACACTATATAATATATGTATGCTATATACACACATACGATATAAGATATACGTGTAGCTCACGTAAGCTGGGCAACACTTCTAGTTTTTAATTATTTCTGACAAATGATCTCTATATTTTATGAATGTCTTTAAAGCATTCCCAAAGATTAATTTCAGGTCCACCTGGTTCATTTTTCAGCTACTCCAATCAAGCGGTAATCATAAATCTATGGCTCAGAACAAGACACACAGAAAAGATTTCACGATAGCGCAGCCCAAATAGCATCACGTCGTCCCATTTAATTGGTTTTTAGAGAACATGTGGAAACAACTATACTATGTATGTAGATGCGTGTACCTTATTCGGGGATACAAGACCCAGCAATTAACGCACATCGTTCTATAGCAAATGCATTCCGAGGGCACCTCTTAAATACAGTAAACGGCTAACGTCTCGGAAATACATCTTCATGACAACTTTTTAGCTCTTCCCCATAAAAAGGTACCCATCGCTGGCTCAAAAAGCATTATTATGGTTGTCATTAATAATGTTGTTTTTGGAAGCCGTAAGAAATTCCTCGAAATTTTTGCATTTCACTCAGATGCTTTCCAGAGAATCTGGCGCGATGCGATTCTACAGCTTCGACGCTTTATTAAGCAGTATGAAGCGCTAATAACACTTCTCGCTCTAATGTTTATTAAACACTTTGTATTGTTTCGGGAATCAGCACATGTCTGGAAGTTGCTTAACTGTACCTCTGTTGCTGCCCCGCCCGGTGTCTAAGTGCTCTCGTATCTCTGCGTTTTATGATGGACAAGTGCAGCAGCTCGAGTTTTGATAAATTGACGCGTGTGTGGAATCGTGGAATCCGTTCGCCGTCGACTCTTTTAATGTTCCATTTCTGTTTTTTACCCTTTTAAGGTCTCCATGAATGTCTCGTTAGCGGCCTAATTGTCCTCTATTTCACTTTGTATGCATTTATTACCAATTATTTTCTATGAATATAATTCAGCGCCAGACTTTTGACGTTCGTGATAAATTTGTCGTTATTTACTCGTAATTGTAAAGACCTTTTATGGTGGGCTTTTTCGGGAACTCTTTCCTAGCGGCAAGTTGTTCCTAGAACTCTTTGGGAATAGTATTTTTATGACTTGAAGATCTCTGATAAGCGAAATGACGAAAGATCCGAACATATTCTTTGTGATTTGGTCATAAACTACAATTAATCTTGTTACGAGTGTTTGTGCTCTTCGTATTGTGGAGGAAATTAATTATGTTTCCAGTGCTTTGAAGTCAACTTGATGTTGTTTAATAATGATAATTGAATTGAAATTAATTATTGACTGTAATTACTGGGTATGGGACGAAACCGAAACGAAAAAATAATCGCCTCATTTGCATTATTTACTGGACAACGTTTTTATCCATTCCTACGCCTATCGTCGAACCATGGAGTCCCGAATACCAGCCGTACGAAATGCTGAATGTTGAACTTCCATCATTAATTGAGAATTAAGCCGTAATTCACAACACAACTCATTTCATTTCATAAACTTAACGGTGAATCGCTGAAAAGTATACCAGAGAGGATACCAGAAATTGTCCGAACCTATTTCAACCCCGTTATGAACGAAAAGTAAGGTCGCTAAGGTTTTACTTTGAGCAGGACCGTAAAGAAGACGCTGTTATGGGTGCTAGTCATATATTTGAGATACAAGATCAAGAAAGATTCTCCTTCTCATATCTGGAACTGGATGTGTGTCTATGGAGCTATGAAGAACTGCGATGTCCTCTCGAGTATGTCGCATGTACATGGTACATAGTGTACTGCAAAGTATCTGCTCTGATGCTTGACCCAAACCCTGTAATTTTTATATGATTAATGACACTTTCCTGTGGGACAGAAACGTAATCTGCTGCTCTCATTTTTACAAAACAAAGTCTGATCTTTTTGTGCAATGAATTTCAGAATCAGCGTTTTTTATGATTCCATTAAAAATGCATTGAACTAGAAAAACTTTATGCATTCATTTAGTTTTTATGGGAAAACTTCGCAGAGCAAATTTTCTGCAAATCACTGTACAAACAAATGAACTCGCCAACAAATGCATAGAATGCTGCCAACCCTAAAAAATACAAACAAAAACATGGACAGCACACTTGAATGCATGTCATGATTGACCACTGTGCGGGGCCGAATGCCGCATGAAATCCCTCTTCGCCGGTAAAAAATGACCTGCGACTGCGGTGTCACTGAACTACCTCCCCCCGCGAGGCCAGAGGCTCTTTTTTACAACATTTCGCTACAGCAACTTTTTTCAGCTTGACCGCAATTGTTGTTGTTGTTGGTCTTCTTCTCCGTTTCTGTTGCAACTGCAATTCAAGGGAAAAATCATTAATATTCTTTGTTCTGTGCCATTTGGCAACAACAACAACAAAGATATTTGGCAACATACAGAAATTAAATATGACACACAATCTGACGTTCCTAATAAACAGCGGTGAAAAAAAAAACAATTTTCAGTTCTTTTTTGCTTATTGCTTTGTTTCCAGACCCTTTCAAGTGCAACTTGTGACTGCAGTTCTACTGTTGCTACAGTTGTTGTTGTTGCTGCAGTCGTTGTTGTATTAATAGAGTGCATTCAAGCAGAAAATGTTAAACAACACAATAGTGATCCTTAACAGTAGGCAGTGGAGCCGACCTCGTAAAGGCAGTTGTTGTGGATGCCAGGAACCCGCGTCCCCCTCTCGAAGTGTTGTTTTTTTCGGCTGCTTTTGTACTTGTTTGTGCAATCAAATGGAAATGATTACTTCATCAAAGAGGTCCCACTTCAGTTGAAAGGACGACTTTTAACGGGTGGACTGGATGGATGGTCGGACATGTTTTCTAATGACCATCGATTGCTGAAGTGCTGAAGTGATGAAGCATTGACATGTGGAGAGGAGTGGAATTTTCTGTTGCACGACTTGCTTCCGACTTCACATTGTTTGCCCTTTTCCTGTGGTCGAGTTGCTTGGATTTCGTGCAATTAGAAAAAATTTGTCATTCCTCTCGATAGCATGTCCGGTGGGGCAGAAAGAAGTTCCGCTCGGCCACACAAACATCACATTAGCGATGTTACTTTAGAGTCAGAGGAGAGTATTTCAAAGTGTTAGCCACACATCTGAAGGATTTGTGGCTATTTTGCATACAGTTCAGTTGGTCGCTCTGCGTGTCTCTCCACCCGAGCTTCCAGGAACAACAAGCAGGAGGACGAGTGGCATGCAGATATGGTTGCACGTGTTCCTTGCAACACACGCACTTGTTCCCGGCTCTACTTCCTCTACTACACCAGAGTCCGCCGCTTTCTGGCCTTTTTTCTGCCTTCCAACCACTTCAGAGTGTGAGTGAGTGCCGATTCGTTTGTTGTTGTCGGCTAGTTTGTTGTGCTAGTCAGAGTATCTCGTGCGAAGTGCATTCCGTGCAATGCCCGGAACTTTTTACGACAGATGGTCAGTTCCAGCAGCAGCAGCAGCAGCAGAGGACGCGAAGTGTTTCCATCAATACCCTCGACTGTCACCGTTGACAACGACAACGAAAGTTGCTGTCATCATAGACAGATATGACAGTGGCGAGGACACCGTTTCAAATACGCCGAGTACTGTACAACTCGGCGCAGAGTCTTTGAATAACAAAATAGGGGTTGTTCACGGGTTGACTCGTTCCTTGGCTTCGTTTATCTACTCGTGCAAACTTGCTTCGTGCTGGGTACAGTTGGTTCATCGAAGTCGTTCGATGATTACGAGGTTGGGTAAAATATTGTAAATACACTAATAATAGCAACAGCTCGTGGGATGGGCCGTATGTCGAAACGTCGTCGTGAGGGTGGTAGTTGTCAGTAGAATGAGTGGTAAAATGTGCCTTGGAAAATATCGTATATATGACAGGATGAGTAGTAGGAAAGTCCGTGTCATTAATATCCTGGCGGTACACTGAAAGAAGACAGCTTGATTTCCTTTCAAGTCCGCTATTTATTTGCCCTTTCATACTTCAACTAAATTTTAGTTGTTTGCTTTTTAATTTGTTTTCATTGAATTTTTCTTATTTTAGTTGGTTAGCAGACGCTGCTTCGGGCGACTTCACACAAAATGTATTCTATATTTTCGAGGTAGATAAAAGAATTTGTAAACAAGAACGGTTTGTCACTGAAGATACACCGCACGCTGACATGACCGCCTCACCAGTTGGTGTAACTTTCAGTGCATCCCTTGGATCGAGTCCTTTTGTCAACATGGATTAATGCTGTTGCCTTTATTTCACAGCTTTGTATTGTGACCTTCTAATGCTACCCTCATAATTCCGTAACGAGGATATCACTTTATAATTTCAAACATATCGGTCGTATTATTCGGTTTTCAGCTCAGGTGTTCCACTCAGCACTGTGCATATCCTGTGGTGATAAGCAGCCGAGTACATGGGGGACCCGAGCCATTCGTGCTCACTGATAGCGCAGACCACCATACGGGGCTGCCCGTTCCGATGGTGACGTATGTGTCAAGCGCAAATAGAGCTGGAAAACGCGAGTTTTAATTAAAAAGGACTCTACTGCGCACTCCTAAATGCTTCACGGCCGATACAAGGGCACCATTTAGCCACGGTCCACGGATTAGCAACCGGCTCCGGTCGGCAGAGAGAGAGGGAGAGAGAGAGAGAGAGAGTGCGTCATGTGCTAGTAACTGAGTGTCGCAAATATTTAGATAATTTAGGACTTGACGTGTAGTCGCGTTGCTTGAAGTACATTTTCTATAAATTACATATTAAAGTAAACACGATCTATGCGAACACAGAGCGGAGCCGTTAAAATGCAAATTCGCCTATCGTGCTTCCTAGAAAATAGCTGAGTCTCCGGTGTTTTATGAGCTGTCCAGAATAATTGCTCGGCCGGCGCTGTGGGCCGCATGGCCGCATACCTAGCCTAGTAAATTGTTCTATTTCATCCATTCAATGAGCTTCACTCCTTCGCTGCCGCTTCACATGGACTCAGGCGTCGCCTTCCTACATGGAGGTTGTGTTTCGATTGTGTTGTCGCAATTAATACGCGAATTATTTAGCGACATTTAGCAATTCCTAGCGTTAAATTACGCGGCCAACTGTCGCAGTTAATTATGCAACGGTTTTGCTATAATTATAGGAAAATTACTCAACAGCTTTTAACAATTTTATGCTGAGTAATTGCTGTATATTTTCCCGCGAAGTTAAGACATTCGGAGCGCGTAGTCCAGGGTACAAAGTTCGAATGATGAAAGATATGCGAGACCTCGAAAGAACTCCTCCTCATTGCTCAATAATAGCTCTTGGGAGATACGTGGATAGATTGTAATCAACTCGGGATCAATAAAAAAATGAACACTCTTTAGAGAGCTCTACTCTCTGATTGACAGCTCCAAATGCAATTCAATTGAGACCAGAAGACCTTCTTAATAATGCGTCGGAACAAAGTTCAGCGGGCCGCATTCTGGGCCCACACGGACGCACATCGAACAACAACCGCCATCCATATGTCGAGGTCCGGCACATCTGGGACAACCCTCGTATTATTGCTACTTCTGTCACGACCTGGTAGATCGTGGTTCAAGTTATCAACGAGTTATTATAAACGCTGCAATGATGATTATCATCATAATTAATACTTCCGACATTCGAAGACTTCATTAAATTCATTGTAACTACAATTTTGTGACACAACTTTTCTAATTATTTGCGAACAAAACTTCAAATCAAATCGAGGCCAATTATTTGCCTTAACGGAGACGCTTCCATCTGACAGAAACGGGTTGTTGCAAAGGATGGGTTCGTGTTAAAATCTGGCTGGATGACATCAAGCAATGACGTGTCTCAAGTGGCTGGAACTGAAAACTAAATCCCGCGAGGAGTGAGTGAAAGCAGCCTATAGCGCTAAAACAATAACTGACAAATTACCATAACATTACTAAGGCGACGCGAAGACAGGCGGACGGACAGCCATGTGCACAGTTAGACAGGCAGGCGGCCGGAGAGGCTCTCGCACAATTGGCAATGACAGCGGCGTCGGCAACAACAATGCCAATCGTACTAGCAATCACTGTTGCCAGTGTTGCCAAGCGTTCTGCTTCAATTAGCAACGTAAATACAAATTGCGTTAAGTAATCTTGTGTAAATACAGTTACTCAGCCATACGAAATATGATGCCACAATTAATTTACCGTTAAATAAACAATATTTGCTGGAGACTGGGAAGACGCTCGAGAGGATTTCAGGGGACGGGTGACGATTGGGCTTTTGTGGAAATGTGCTCCAGCCGCAAATACACGGAATAGAATTGAATACAAATTAGCATAAACAGGCGTGGCCCAAAAAGGCGACTCCCTTCGGAAGTATTGAGTAAAAGTACATACAACATATAGAACTGGATGTTGTAATGACAACATCAGAGGTTGGTTAGTGGCATGTGGCATAGAAGGCCCTCAGACAGCGACGTATACAACGTGTCTAACGGCTAGCAACGTGTCTGAGTGGAGTTGGGAATGCAAATCGCAGGACAAAAGGCTGTCGCAGCTGTCAACAGCAGCTAAGCAAGCAGCTACGAGTACTCTGAAAAATTTGCATCTGTTTCAAGGACTCTCCTCTTGCGAATAAGTCCTCTAAGTCTAGCAGACGAAATCGTTGCTGTGTCTTTCTGGACGATGGAAGTGCTGCTGAAAAACGTATTCTCGTTTATCTAAAGTCGTAGCAATAAAAGATAACTTCGTCTTTCATTGTGGTTCTTAGAAATGGTTTCGCACCATAAGAAGTGGTCACTTTTCACCCTTTCCGGAGCAAATTGCACACCCTCGCACATTTCTTTCGTTCTGGAGATTCAATTTGTAGCCAAAAATATAGTCTGCCGCTTATAGTCCTTATATAGTCGGCCACGAAGCAACTGGCGACGCAAGGACACTTACCCCGCAAGACCGGACATAATTCGGTAATTACATTGTTCTCCTGTAACCGTTTAAAATTTCTCAATTTTTAACTTCCTCGCTTTGTTTGTTTGCTGCCACATAATTTATCATGTGGCGATTTTCCTTCAATCGTCGGAAGGGTCCCTTTTGTCAAACAAGAAAATTATCCGTGTAAAATTGAAAAGGCGACGATCTCTCTTTCCGAACCCTCATTAGCTTTGTTGTTGCTGGCCGTCGCTGAACCGTTGAGCATTTTTTAAAGAATTGTGTCCTTTTGAGAAACGAAATTGATTTCCACACATCGGTTAAGTTTTCTATAGAGAGGACCACAAATATTAGGAGCGATAACGACAAGCCATGTGGAGAACAGCCACGAAGGTGCGGGGTTACGTAGAAGTTGACATATATTGATTTCACTGGGGAGTGCGGTAGGGTTCGTTCCTTCTATCACGGTATATTTTACGTATGTATGTACATACGTTTCTTGTAGCATCTCCGTGGATATGAGTTACTCACTCAAACGTTTGCTCGGATTCCATGCAGCACTGCTGCTTTCCTCCCCGGTCACATGAAACCAAGAAAATATTTGTCATGCCAACTGCTGATGTCGACGAATACGACGATGACGATGACGACGACGACGACGAAGACTGATATCCGGACATCACACTGTGGCATTTCTTTTGTTGCAGGTAAAATGAAAACATATCCTTGCACTTACTCTCGCTCGCACCGCGTACCCGTTCCGCCGAACCCGCACGACACGCTCATCGTGTGTTTGTATCCCGTCCGTATTACGAGCCGAAGACCTGCGGTGCTGCTTTCCTTTGATATCCAGATAGCTGCTTTGTTGACTTTGTTCAGCGGTTATCCTCGCAGCAACGAAAGTATATGGTTTGACTTGCTTCGGGTTTTTGATTTTCACTAAATTACGTCGACTTGTTGTTGCTTGTTGTTGCTTCTGCGGCGGCGGAGGTTTGTTGAACTCTATTTGTGTGCTTTGTATTTAGTATCTACTCAACTTTTGATGACGTAATGCTTTTGGCTGGTTTAAAAATGACTTACGTATGTATAAAGACATTGTGTGGGGTTTATTGGATTTTTTATGCCGGATCGTTGTTTCGAACCTTCGCGTAACGCTAAGATTCAAGACTTGCCTGACTAGAATTCTGGAAAACTCTTGATTAAAGAGATTACCTCTCAGTTATATCAGAAACGCCATCCCAGAAACAGATAGCTTTTCAATACTTGACGCCACATATAATAAGAATCTAAGGATTTGCCACTAGAGAGTGCCAAAAATAGGGCAAACCCATTGACGTTTACATGGGTCTTCATCATACATGTGAAGACCCGCCAACTACTAAACTGTAGCGTTGCTATTATCGAAAGCTACACATACATAATCGAATATTCGGGATGACCTCGCTACAGAATGGCATCCAACTAACCTGCTTACAAAGCAGATTCTGTAAGGAGGTGAGATCCTACAACGACGCTAAAGACATTGAATGGAGTCTCAAAAGACGAAGAGAGTTCTTCGAGGAACTCCAAAAGTGCCAGCCACTGACGAGTTGATTTAATTAAAAATTGTTATTTATTATAAATTAGCGTGGTTTTCAGCGGCTGAATGAGATAATAACACGGCGGAAGAGAAGGAGAAAAGTGGGAATGCGTTAAACCAGATGATTGCGCTAATGAAGGTTAAGAAGTGCCGCAGTACCAAGCACTCGCAGCCCGGCTGGGAGACGCAAGTAATAACGATTTAATGCAGCGGTTCGGACCGCGTACAATAATTGCGATCGGAGACAGCGTCTGCAGAGCAGCGGAGCGACCGAGACGAACCATCCATTCATCCGTCCAACCCAATCCGTAGACCCCGACCAGACCAGACGCGACATGACTTTGCGACTTGCTGACGACGAGGAGTTGGCGATGATCTTGCTGTTGGTGTTGCTGTTGCTGCTGATCTTGACGACGACGAATGCCTCGGTTGATGATAGCACGAATACAGCGACTCACGCAGACCGGCAATCGGAACACTTGACTTGCGTCGTGCACCGTCCAATCTCGGATTTAATTTCCTCCTTTCCTCGGTCTGCTGCTGTGCTTGAACAATCTTCCATTCTGATTGCATTCGCCCGACTCCAACAACAAATAGATTCGTAACGTGTCTGTCGAGGTTCTAATGGCGTTTTTAATTTCTAGATTTGGTGTCTTCTGTCCGCCGCGGATTGTGTTGCTTGTGCTCGCATTGTGTTTGTTGGCTCGTAATGATAAAGCCGACCTGCAGATAACGAATCTATCAACATGCAAAGCTGCCATGTATTTTGGGATTTCTTAAGTAGTTCCCGGGTAATTTAATAACGTGTGTAATTATAATGGCTTGGATTGTTTGAGGGTTTCAGTTGTCGCTGTTGACTGTCTGCTTAACCACCTGGCTTACGCTGAGACCTGCAATTAAGAGCAGCGCCGATGGGGCAGCAAATTATACGTTCTTAGATGATTTTGGACGGCGCTTGGCGACGGACTGCCTAATTGTTGCCACCAAAGTTAATACCACGGCTCTCGTACTGCGGATTCAACATTATCGACTCCAATTAAGCAACGAAGTCAACGCCAGTCAATCAATCAATCAATCAATCAATCAATCAATCAATTTCTTCTAATCAGAAATTAATTTTTGCATTCTTTGTTGCCAACCAACAACAGCGGAGTCAATTTGTTACACCGTCTGATTGCATTTATCTCATTTCGTACCAAAAACCTCGTTTATTGCTTTACGAGTCTTTGCAAAATGTGCCACAATTGTAATGCGTACAGTCTGGGTATTTGTATTTTTACGGACCTCAGCACACATCCTTCCTTCGTCGTTCAGCCGGCCGTCTTTATTCGAACCGTGGCGAATCTTAGTGAACCCTTTTTCGGTCCCCTCGTGAGATTAACTGTTTAATGTCCGCAAGTGTTATCAATCATTTCCTTGCTTATTCCGCAAGAAAGCTGTTGTGAGAAGTTAGCCTTTGGGGAGTTGATGGCAAGATAATGCTTGCCCATCCTGTTATCATCGATTGGTCGGTGGTCCGGCGAGTTTCGAGTGCGAATAAATATTATTCAGAAATGTAATAAAAAAATGTAAATGTTGTAAATCGAGAAATTATAAATGCTGTCGTTGTTGATATGCCTGGAATAATCCTGTAGCCATCAGAAGGGTCGCCATCATTTAAGATTATTTACAGATCTGCTGTTATTCAAAAAATCAGTAACAACGGATGGAGATAGAAAACTAAAAATAGACAGGAAACAGTCCACCGCATTTAATCTGTATATTAAACAGGTGTTCGGTTCTAAGAGAAGCCAGCTTCCGAATCAGCAATACGAACAGTTTTTGATTTAAATGCACAAATGGATTTGAATATATTGTATTTATTTATTTGAAACGATTCGTCTATTACTGTTCATTCCATCGTAAATACGTAGCTGTAGTAATTTCGTCCTGCTACAGTTCTACTAGTACCGAATATTAGACCGTCTTCTGTACCGACTACCTTTCCTTGTCCCCAACTTCTGATTGAGATCTTCCTTAGAAGATAGCCTGTTCGTTTTGTGCTATTTTTATGCCATACTCAGCAGTGCTTAATTCAAATTGTGCTGAAGTGGATCCTGGCTCAGTCAGATCCTTCGTAATACGCTGCCCTCTTACTTGGGATGCGTAGCACCCGAAATTTATTCATTTATTTTGACAGGCAGGATGATTTATTAACCGTAAGTAATTTTGAGAATATAAAAATAACTGTGCAGAATAGTCGAATGCTGGAACCAGCAAGATTCCTGCTTCTTTCTCGGACATGCCAAGTGGTCAGTGCTCTTTTCTATTTATTTTTCAATTTCAAGATTATTTACGAAAGCTTCGACCACAGCGAATCGAGGCAGCGAAATGCAAATGAAAGCGAAGAGGATGCAACCCTTTTCTGAGGTTGTTCTACTTGGGGTCCCCGGGGTTTAGGCAATCGTTGAATTTAACACACAAAATGATGAATTAGTAGAAGAGTATTAAAGGAACAACAAACGACAATCGCTTTATATTGCTACATGTTGCATGGTGAAAGGTGCCAAGGGTGAAGTGGCACAAGGTTTCATGTGTCTCACATGCGCTTAACAGGGGAAAAGGCTCATCTGTGAGAAATAAACGGGAATAAATGAAGATGCAATCCTGCACTTCGACCGAAAAATAGCGGATCGGATGTTTAAATTAACGCAGCGGAAATCGAAAAGTAGTCATAAATCTTGTGCAATTTTCACCCAATTTGTGGTAAATCTGCGTTATTAACACTTTTTTGTGGCAGCACCATTCGCATGGCTTTTGAGAGCGCATCACACATGATTCAGGTGCCGGCCTACACTCCAAAAAAAAAACACCAACACTTCAATTAATATTTCCACTAAGTAGAATACTCGTGTCTTTATAGAATAGAACTGCAGAGCTTTTAAAGGGCGATTATGTTTCAAAGCTAAATTTATGACCCATGAATTTGTTTTACATTTGAATATATTTTGTAAAATGTTTTACACTCTGATCTTCATTCTTACCTAATCTAATTTTAGAAAATAACGTCATGAATAATTTTTCTCAGTGCACTTGATGCTGTTGATGCTGACCACATTTTCAAATGTGCTCGCTTTAATGTAATTTTCACTACAACATCGCCGACATGAGACGAGAGATAAACGCAGACATTAAAGTGCATCATTACGCAAGGCACACTCAGTTGATCCGTCGGCAACACTTTTTTGCAGTGGGACAAGTTTTGCCAGAACCGTTGTTGGTGCGACTTTCGGGAACAGTGTTTTTTAAGCTAATTAACATAATTAGGGAGCTCGGTAGGAAAACCACACTAACCACAGTGTAATCAGATCCTCAATTATTTTCGGGAGCATCTTGTGAATGTTTCAGCAGCTCCGTTCCGAAAATATGGAAGCCATTCAAACAAATCATCCTCCCAACCATTGTCATTATTATCGACATACTTCACGTAACTACGGCACTTTGTTATCGGTAGCTTCATTAAATTTTCCCGGGAAACACTTTAAATACACTCTAATCAATAAGCTAAAAATAAGACAAATTTCCCCAACTTCCCACACAAAAGCAACACTTAACCAAAATTTATGGCCATACAAATGCACTGGCTTCGAGAAGGTGAGCGAGTTCACCACAGAAGCCAACTCACCACAGCCTGATTAATGCACTGGGAAAGGAGAGACCGTAGGTGTCTACAAGAACTAATAATTATATTTTTATTGGACATTTATTGCCCGTTCTCCGTCTGCTTATTTCTCCATTCACACGCATAGAACACTGCCATCGAAGCGGGGCGATGCGCGGGGAAGTCCAGCCCGCCGAAAGAAAGGTGCTCCTGAAAGGCAATTATTTATGGCCCGAAACAACGCAAGCCAACCGAAATTTATGTGCTCTCTGGAGACAGGCGAACCTACCCGGTTGGTCCCTAGTTCTGTGCGCGGTGTGAGCACATCTGTGCTCCGGAATGTGCACCGGCTCGGACCGAGGGTGCGGTTGCAGTACGAACGTATTTCGGGGAGGCGATGTAGTGAAAAACGTGCAACTTAATGGATGTGTTTTGTTAATCGCACATTCACATGAGGAAATTTAGAATTCGTAAAAAATGGTGTCTCTAACATCGAATGCACACATTTTCCGATATGTTGCTGATAAGTCGCTTGTGTTCCCGTCCATCTCCGTTCCCGTTCCGTTCGCCGGGATGTTGAGGAATTACTTATACAATACTACGTATTAATTGAATGCAGTTTGTTTTGGAAGACTTTCGGGAAGATAAAAAATCTGACAACTGAGCGCATTTTAATAAGTTGTTGGATGGCAACATTAGTTGATCGCCTTCTCTGTGCACGTGGGGAGAGGGGTGGGGTGCAACTCATTGAGGAAGTTGTTTATTTTTACGATCCGAAGTGGAAATGCATGTGTGATGAGCACGGAGCAGTGGAAAGAAAGGCGTCATCTTGAAAGACGACAACAACGAAACTGGTGCCTGTTGTAAAAAACTCGAGCACCCGGGAACGTGTGGAAGGTCGACGTGTGGTGAAGTCGCAGTATTGCTTGGAAGGGGACATGATAAATTTTGGCGATGATAGAATGTGAACAGTTTTAATTAAAACACAACTTAAAATGAGGGGTGGATTTTCTTGATTGACTGTCGAAATGTAGATTGTGAATAAAGCAAGTGATATCTTAATATTTATTATCCCTAATAAAAGATTTTTAAAGGACGTATACCCATATTAATAATACGATAATTGTTTAGATATGTGTACCATACGTACATAAGTATTTCTGGTATGAATGATGAAATGATGACTGTTTCTTTGCCTTTATGATGTAATAAACATTGGCTAACGTTTACTTAAACAATAAGCAAATAATTAAAACACTTGAAATTTCGAGAAAACTATTAATAACCGCCAACATGGGAGGAACACAGTGACATGAACCGAGTCACCTCTCCGCCGCCGTCCCCCGGAAAGAACGCCCTCACAGCTCCCTGACAGTCATCTTCAGCGCACAGCACGACTAAATGTCAACATTGTCAAGTGTATTCAGCGTAAGTTAATGTGGAAAGAGGGAGTGAGAGTGAGAGTGGGAGGGGAGACCCAAATTTAATCAAACAACAATTGATTCAGTTTGTTTACTTTTCCCGTTTGCGCTAAAAGGGCACTGAAATCAAAAGTTTAGATTAAAAATCGAAGTCTCCCCTTTCGCCGTGTGTCCGCACGGTAGAATTTTTCGACTTTCGACTGGCAGAACGACTTTTCTTGGGCCCGTCAACTACTTTCACGCTAATTAAAGGCAGATTTCCGACGTATTCCAGCACGTGACGCAAAGAAGGGGAAGACTTCGACTCGAGAAACACTCCCCAGAAACAACTTCTTTGGCGTATTTGTTTGTTTTGCGGTGGAACGTTCGGGCGGCTCGGTTCCCGGTTTAGTAGGAATCGATGACTTTGAAGTGGAAAATCGGAGAATGCAGTTTTTCCTGTGGCTTCTTTCCGTCGTCTCCACGGCGGGGATCACATTTCAAATGCAAGCCACACCGCATTCAGGTGGTGACGAAAATGAGAGAGGGTCCGCTGAGGACCGGCGAGCAGGAGCAAGCAGCCAGCGACAACGAAAGCACTCCTGTTATGGATGTCTTGGGATTTGCGCTGTTTGACATGAGAGATATGACGCACGCTGACAAGTGACACATGCAACATTGCACTCCACTCAGAGCTGCGTGTCGGCGGCGGAGATCGCGTTCTTGGGGCCTTGATTTTTATATAATAGATGGCACAGATTCCTCTACCCCGCATCTGGTGTGAAATTGCGCATTTTTTTACACGCGTCGTTTGACGCCTGTCAATAGAAGCAATCCGTGGCAGCTACAAATCTTCGCAGCTCCGCTGACTTGGAGCTTTAATTCCTCAAAATAGCTTAATTTAGGAGACGTCGCTGTCGAGCTGGCGTCGGGGAAGATTTGGAGACAGAAGCGAAAGTGTCAACAGCTGCTTTTATAATTATTTTCTAATATATTTGAAGTAATTGACATTGGGATTAACTGAAAATAGTTGAAAGCATCAGATATTAAATCCCATGTTAAAATTACTTGAAGGCATCAACTTAATAAATATTAGCACTTGACTTTGACATTGAGTTCGACTGCTCATTTCGATATGGATGAAAGATTTCAAACTTTAATGACGCCATCTGAAAAACTTAGAAACAGCAGTTTATACACATCGCATGAAACCTTTTGAAGAGCTTTCAATTGGAAACGCCATGAATTCGTCGACAAAAGATGTGTTTTAGCATTTAGCACTTGATCATTAATCACAAGCCAGCTAGCCTCTAAAGCTAGCAGTTCATCAAACTGTCACTTTGAGTTGATGCCCCAGAAAACTTGAATTCTTTACGCTGCTTCAAAAGACATTGTCTTGTCTACTAATGCCTCTTCAGTCTCTTCAGATCCCCTTCCAGACTCTTCAGCAATTAGTTAGAAATGCAACAATACAGGACTTAGCTGAGGTCAAACGAGCAGCGTATCGTGAAGGAAGTCGCATCACTGAAAGTTCCAAGTCTCATCACTAAATGGGAAACCGGCAGGCGATTGTAGAAGGATCGCTAGTTCGCGGCTGAGGAAGAGTAAAGACGAAGGTACCGCATGTCGAAATGCCGTCGAATTGGAACGCTGCGTGAGTTGCGTTGCACAGCAGCTGACCATAGAGCTGGCCAAACAGGGTCTGGTGGATGCGGCTGCGCAGAAGATGATCAGCGACCGTTGATTAATCGAAGCTCATTAATCTTCGTCCTTATTCGCTGTTGCACAAGAAACAACTTTTAATAGGTGACTTTTTCAATTGTAATGTGAAAAGTTTTGAATAATAAAACGACAAAAGCGGCCCTTTGTACCTAAAAAGGAAGTCCCTGTAGATGTATTAATGTTTGTTCATAAGATTTGATGATTAATCGTTTGCAAAAATTGCTCCTTAATTTTTCCTTTTCACAAAACACTTTTGAAATCGTGAGAAACATGAAATACTGTCGTGGAGGGAGTAGCGAACATGAAAAGTTTCGGGAAAGTGTTCTGTTTGTTCTATATTACGTCTATTCTAACTAAAGCTATCGGCAAACTGTCCCGAGCAACTCGTGGTTGAAAAAATTTAAAATATGTACCAATAATTGACAAACGAAAAAAACCCACAGGAACAAGAGGGATTTTTCAAAACTATCTCTTCCTAAAAATAGTCTTTTTCGCTTGTAATTGAATTTTAGAACCAGCCTGTATGTCAAATAAATGACACCTGAACCCATATCAATGGCACGCGACGAGCCGAAGATGGAGCACGTCTCCACACCACGTGCAACATGTGTGAGCCAGAGCTGTGCTTAGTTCCCTGCGCGCTGAGGATTACATTCCTCGGCGAACTGTCACCGATTTCGGAACCAAGACAGCCCTCGAATGCGCCCCATTCGGTGCTGTACGCCCACCCCAATTAAAACGTTCTAAGATTTTAATTTCTCTTCTTCATTCAGCGGCTACATCCTCAGCTTGAGTTGGCAACGCTTGTCTTGACAACTCTATCCTTATCCTCATCCGCGTAAAATGTCAAAGTTGACACTTAATTATCTGACATCGTCGAAGTCATTTATATAAATCGGAGTTCTGAGTACAGAAAATACGTCCAAGTATTTTAAAAATTGTGTTAATTAAAAATTCGAAAATGTAGTGCTGTGGACTGCGGAAGGGATGAGGAGGGGGGGGGGGGCGGAGGTTATGCCTGATCACGTGTCAAAATCGCTGTCTTTTGTAAGGACGACCGAAGAGAGAAACTTTTGAGCGTGAGGGTATCAGCTATTTTCTGATATAATTTTAGAAAATATTAAGATAATGATTAGTGCACGATTGTTGGGGGACACTAGTATGTCCCGGTTAAGAGAGGGAGACAGGGCGCGACAGTTCAATTAACGAAAATTAATTGCTTTTGCAAAGGAATGTAACAGTTATAAATGGAGCGAGGCGTCGAGAATGGCATGGGTACAGCTTTTATTTTAGATTTAATAGGCACTTCCTTCCCCTACAACTAAAATACACCCAGCCATCGCATTTAATGAGATCGCGAGTTCATAATTTCACTAGCAATTCAAGGAATGCGTTTTCCTTGTTTATTAGCGTGGCTGTTATAATAATACAACTACGATTATACGTGTAACTGTTGTTTCCAGTGAATAGCCGATATTATTACTGTCGAATTTACGACTCGTAGATTGAACACTTTTACGACTTTCTAAGAAAAGAGCTTGGAGCATGAACTCGGGTGTTGCTTGTGTCGGAAAGTGGAGTTGGAAGCCGGGGCAAAAATGAGGAAAGAGAGAAGAGCCGAAGAGTGAAGTTTCGATGGACGTCAGGTAGCACGGTCCACCTCTTATAAAGACTCATTTATATCAGCAACGGCACCAAATTTCAAGTTTGAGCTATTAACCCTGCTTTGATCGCACTGTCAGTTCCTCGATTCGTTTAGTGATGCACGTTTGCATTCATCAAAGGAGTTATGAACTTCATATAAGAATTTTATGCGTTGCCAGATAATTTATTTTTACAGGCTCCAGTATGACGATAAAGATTGGAAATTGGTCAGTAAAAGAGTGTCAGAATACTAAATTTCAAGGAGTATCTTTTCAAGGAGCTGCCTATTTTTCTTATATGTACATATATAAAATGTCCCCTTTGACATCATCTGACTCGATTTGGTTTATATGCTTGCATTTACAATCTTCTTCAGGCTCGCTTCTCTTCGGCCTCCTCCCCCCCCCCTCCCCCACTCTGGTAATGAACTCTAGAAATATTTTAATTGCGGCCACAAGGTTAACGAGCGCTTTAAAGAACAAGTTCAAAAACGTTGCCTCGGCGCAGAAATTAAAGATGTCGGAGTGGACGTTCAAGTTTTTAGGGAAGCTTAAAGCAGTATTATAACGGCATAAAAGCTGTGGAATTACACCTCGCTATCAAATCTGCGAAATAAAACCGTAAAATATACACTACGCAGTGGATCCACTACGCATCTGCACAATAAAACTCTGAAAATCCAATTTTTATGTTTATGTGGTGCTCCTGCTGTCGCTGTGTGTTGCTGGAGGAGGGCGAGTTGGGGAAGGGGATGCCGGATAACGGTGGAATTAAGCGGAATGGATAGGATTATAGCATCGTAACGCATTCTGACAGGTGGATGTCGTTGACGATTGCAGCGTCATCAAGATCTATAAAAATATAGTAAATTTCTTTGCAAGCAATCATTGCACTCGCACAGCACACACGCATACGCACACACACACACACACACACACACACACTAGTGTCTGTCAATTTAATGGCAGTGGACTTGAGGTGATGTTGGCACTAGATGGCTATTAGTCACCAGCCATTCTTGCTGCGCCAACGACATGGATTCGGAAAACATTAAACGACGCTGTAAAATGAAAGCGCAGCAATCACGAGAGCGAAACAAATAAAAACAACGTCGTGGCGTCATCAGGCTGCTCCGGTGATTATGAGGAGGCACCGAGCAGGATGATCTGGTCAAGTCGCTGGCGGACTGAAGGGACGGAGTGGTCAATGGCCCTGATTGGGACCAATAAAGTCGGATTTGTTTTTCTTTCGCCTTGCGCACGTGCATTGATGTGCACGATGGGAATAACGTTGATATCGTACGAGTAATAGAACAAAAAGTAGTGAAAAACTAAATAGTTGATACATAGAGCGGTTTGTCGCAAACTCCATGCTATGCCAGCTCATTAAAAAGAACTCTTCAGGTATGCAAACAAGGACGCAGCGCCGTTTCAGTCGTCGGCTTACACAATACTCGAAAAGACGTCCAGCAATCACTGCAGCATCCTGCGCCGAAATATGCTCGGAGTGAAATGAATATGCTCCGTCCGCTCTGTCGAACACGAGTGCAGAGTTAACCCTTTCAGCACTTTCGCCGAATCGTGGTCTAGGTACATCCGCGCATGCTTAAAGAAATAAATCTTTGGTGAAATACGAGCACCCTGAACATTGAATTAAATGGCTCAACAGTTTGTAATGCGGTCCATTACTGTCAACCCTTTCGCCGCGGGCAAGCAGATACTTAAACATTCATTAACGCCGTTAGATCCGGGCGAAGAATCGGAACGCAATAAGAAGCACGTCCAACGAAGCAGATAATTGAGAATTTATGTCCGAGGCGAAAAACTGTCCAAGCAACACTAAATGCACTCTGGGCCATTTTGTGTGGCTTGTACAATATTTCCTGCCGCTTTCGTCGCCTTCCTGCGGGACTGCAATTAAGAGCGACATTTTGTCAAAATGTTTTTTGTATGCAAATTTAATGTGTTAATGAGCATCAGCGCGGCGAAGCAGGAGATGAGCATCGAGCCAAGGAAAACCGGCCCATTCACTGGCAAGGAAGGGTCCATGAAGGACCAAAGAATTGGCGTATTACTTGTGTTATTTCTGTTCTCCTTGTGATGAGCCTGTTACAAATGCAAGCCGTCGGAATATTATTTTGATTGATGCTGTTTTCGCGCTAATTACGGACAGCTTCTGCAGATTGAAGAAAACCTTCCACGCCAGGACGCTGTGGCAACTCGGCAAGTTGCCATTCTGTTTGCTTTTGCTCCTGTCCCGGAAGCTTGTGTTGAGTTCTGTATTGTTCACTGAGATCTGAATATTTATGACCAGCGGTCACATTGAGCGGAAATTATTACTTTGGGCAGTTTTTGAACATCCTTCCTTAGAAGCAACCGGTTTCTTAGTTCAATGGTGTGAAAACGGCGAAATTTATGGGTTTCCATGAATATATTTATTATTTTTTCTTATTTAAAGGAAGTGGGAACTTTATTAAAAATGCCACAGAAGCGAACACAAAGAAGCGTAAAGAATCCTCTTCTCAGTGAGCACATGGCACCATTTTCTAGGCACTCAATGGCTGCTCTCTGCCTTGCAACACTTCGACTCTTTTCAAATGAATAACAGTGACCACATCCATGTATCCATGTGAGTATGTGACTCAATCTATTAATAAAATTTGCCGAGCTTTGTTTCGCTCACATGTGGCTAATTACAGAATTAATCCTTTCGAAGTTACGCTGATGAGTAGTTAGTTCCTCTGCTGTACCGAATTCCAAGGTTCTGCTTGCGACTTTGCGTGTCAATTGTATTCAAAACCCTCACTCGCCCGTCGAAGTCCATTTGTTACTCTGCCTGGCTCAGAGGCCGCCGAGTTAGAATCAGTTAGCCATCGTGTGTTAGCCAGCGTTCCACGTCGCCTCACGTCGCCTCACGACGTCATTCGTTACGCTTTCGTTCATAATACTTATTAATGATCTTAGCTGCTCAAAAATGCGTTTCCCACATTTAGCTAATGACTGACTTTCCTAATGAAAAGGACATGTTCACGCCTGAGCCGCGCAGCGAGAAGAGGACAGAAGCCAATTAAATTTCTGGCTTAGAATTTCGTAGATTTATAGTTTTGCACTGCATGCTTCTGCTAATCACTTCGTAATGACCGAATTTGATATGTTGTCAGCTCCTTCCACCACTGAGATCTTCGCTCCGGTCTACTTCACTGCAGCGTACTGGATTTTCATCCATTTAATTGAAATCGGGTTGCCGTCCACCGACTCCAGTCGCTAAATACCTTTATGCGGGCTCTAGACAACCCGCTCTCACTTGGCCACTGCACGGATCTAATTCGTCAGTGGATAGTGGTACAAGTGACTGCGATCCTGGTTTATAAAGATTAATGATGTGAAAACTTCGGGTTTGCTTTTTAACCGATCACAACACGAAGATAAGCAATTAATTTCCATTTCTTAAGGCTCTGGAAGGAGACGGAAGCGACAGGGTTAACAATGAGCCAATTGTTCGAGTTAATCGTAGTCATGGAGGGCAAGGCAGCCCGTATAAAAGTTGCAATAAAAGTTAAAACAAGCAGTCAAATGAAGCTTAACACGACTGAAGTTGAAGTACGAATTACCCTTGTAATTTCAGGGCTCCATAGCACCCGAGTTGTTTTAGTTTTAAGTCAGGATTTAGCCTCGGAGACGTAGTTTTGGGGGAGATTCCATCATAGCTGGATAAGAATTGGCGGCTCATGTACGGCTTCTGAAATCCCAACAATGCCTGGACATGAAGACGTCGCCTGAACCGGAAAGATCGAGTGGAAAGTGTTATTGACTTCCAAATCGGTTCAAGAAAACTTCTCCAGGAAAATGATTCAGCTTGGGTAAGAAAAACAACAACACAGATGGATCGCAGCGGCTTATCCATCTGTTTGGTCACCTGAAAACCCTTTAAGGCGATAAACTCTTCCACGTCATCAAATATGGTACAAGCAGTGAGTGAAAGGATCTCCGCGTTTAGTTAATAAAGCCAACAACACTTAGTCTGAGAGGGTGCATGAAGAAGAGGTTTCCGTTTTAGTTTAGTAAGGAATACAAGCGACGGGGAAGGGCCCATTAAAGGCCCTGTTAAAAGTCAGATGATTTCCGAGATCATAACTATGTATATCATTTACATACATGACTGAAGCCCTTGAGCTTATCTGCTTCTCAATATCAGCAATCATAAGTTTTTTAACCCTCTGCTACTTGAGTACTAGGAATGGCTCAGTTTCGGTCTGGTGAATTCCATTAGGGTACCACAGCTTTTGCCTCTGCCGCAAATGCTCCGCCGGTAGCATTTTCGTCGCTATCTCGCCATGAGAAAATAAAAATACGCCGCCCTTTTTACAAGTGTCATCCATTCATTTTTTGTTTATGACTTTTTCTTTTCTTTCAATAATGCTGTCGCAGCTCTGATCTTGATAAAACATCGCGCTGCCAAATATTATTGCATTAAAAAGCAACCTCCGGACCCATGATTTGTGAGTCGGGGTGGCTGTTTATGTTGTTTTCCTCGTAATGTAGTTAATAAACCATAATAAATTTAAGTTTATGCTGATCGTATTTGAGAGATTAGCATTGATTAATAAAGACTGCGTCGTCATATCGAGAATTATAAATCAAGCAGAGATTCCCAATTCAGGCGAAAGAGATGCTGAATTTACTTATATAGAAAACTAGAGGGAAGAAGTGGCTTTTACGCTGAACACCAGCTTTTGTCGTTTTGTCGCCACCTGCATTCGTCGGGAAAACTGCTAAACGACTTCCGCTTTGAAATCGGAAAATATGGTCTCTACAAATCATTCTAATCACATCATTATTCGACACTCCGACATCGCTTAGCGGTGTGATCTTCAAAAGCATTATCGTAAATTTGTAAATGATGCCTATCAAAATAAACTAAAACTAAAGGAGAGTCGCAAGGGTTGCGTCGCGACGGTTCTGAGCCCAATTGAGGTAAACTTGTTTGAGAACGAATTTATGCCCATGAAACACGCATTTTCCATTCTTCGGCGCTGAACCACATCCTGTTGTGTTGGCCCGGACAATGCCTTTGATTGGGAACTGGAAAACAATCAAATGGCAACACCAACCGGGAAAAACTACTCTAAACGGATGTCATTACATGTCTTCTAATGTGGAAACGTAACCAGAGCGGAGGCATTCGCCGATAACGTGAGCTGGACGCACACAGAAAATACAAATGATACAAGCGAAATGAGAACGGAAATAATAAACATTATTACAGCCCGAGCGTAAAAGGATAACAACAACAGTACGCCGCCAATTTATCATTCGTAGTAGCACCGGTCTGCGAGGGGGAGACGAGGAACAGAGACGAAATGAACCGACGAAAAATTATCAATTCGTTGCGCTCTCAACATTAATGTTGATGAAAGGACTCGCAGGACACTCAATTGAGTTGTAGTGTGCTCTAGTTTTAGACAGGGTCATGTTGGCATTTTCATTGTAGTAATTCTGTGTTCAGTCTTTCTTGCGGTGCTGCTGCTAAGCTGAGTGTGCTCAGTAGAATCGTTGTGGTCCTTTGTGGATTGTCTCTGATTTGTGCTCGCCCAATAAATATGTCAGGAAACAATTTGCTGCCCTTAAAAGCCGCTGCATCCATTGTTGCACTCTCAATGACATTTTAAAGTTTACAATACAATTCGGGGACGTTATTATTTTCGCTCTATTAAGTTTTCTAAACAGATACTGTTTCAAGTGTCGGAGAACTCATTTGAGGCAATCAGAGGTTTCAAAGTCGGAAATTCACAACAAAGATAGCCGTCGTTAGCGAAATTCGATACACGCTGAGAGAGTGTTTCGCCAATTATTTGACAAACGGCGGGCCATGAAACATGTTATCAAAGGGTTAAAATGCCGCCTGCGAAAGGCATAGGAACCACCGCGCCTCGCCATACAGAGCGAATCCAGATCCTTTAGGAACATTTCATTTGTAATGCTCGGCACGCTCTGCAATCTTCGTAGCCATTCGTAAGCTGTTTTCGTGCCGCATTATGCCGATTTTTATTTCTAGTATTCATTATCAATTCATTTTGTCAGGAGAACGATTTCTCATCCAATTTTTGTCTTGGTCAGCGCTGCATAATTTTCTTGTGCGGGAGCAAAATTAGTACACAGCACGTTCACTCGTCCAGGACTTCTCAGAAGTCCTTGCATTAATATATCTTCTATTGACCGAATCAAGTTCACAAGCTCTTCCTCGACTGCAAGTTTATTTTATTCTTGGAAACTCCATCAATCTTTGTCGACTTCGGTAGCGCATGCATTTAAATTAGACATTTAAACCCACCGACATCCCCCGGGACTGGTTTGTATAAAAATGTTGCCAACGACGACGACAGACGACGAGACAGACATCGACTGACAGGGAGATACACGCTATTCACCAGAATTTTCGCCAAACTTGATGGGATTTCTTATTTTGCATTTATTTGTTTTCCCTCGGAAAACGTAGAGCGCTGTTGAGGACCGAAGAAATATTTTCTGTATTTTCTCTAAAACTGTTTATTTCAATTTCTTTTTTCGGTGTGTTGAAATGTTTACCACTCTGATTAGTTTCCTCGGTGAGAGGGCGGCATGCAGATTATTCCACCCGTCCTCCTGAGTTCAACATCGTTAAAATTCACAACTTGATCGATGGTGTATTTTGGGAATCGAAGCAATGATTCCGGTCGCAAGAAGCTCGCAAATTCGATGCATAGTTTTTGTTTAAAACAGTTATATTCAGATTTGAAAAGGAGAACGGAACGGAGAACAAACTACGAATAAACAGAGTGATGAAAGAGTTGAGAGCTATCGCGTTATTCCAATCCATTAACACTTTTCACATGTACTACATACATATGTCAAATCTTGAATATCTGAAACAAGAATCGAACTTTGGTGCCCCTCGATAGGGAAGTCCTTAGACTCTCTTCTTCACTTCAGCAGTGTTTGTTTTCAAATCGAATCCGTTCCCACAGCATAATTTAACTCGCTGTATCCGCTTTTCCGGGAGCTTCTTAAACATTCATGGAAATTAGTCATTCTTTTTTGCGGTGCGTTATTCGATTCGATTTCCCGCATATTGATGGAATAATTGAGCAATCCTAATGACAGTGTTGCAATCAAAACAGCGCGTCGAATTGCATCAACATATCGGAGTAACGACAAAAAAGGTGACTACAACTCGCCACAAAAACGAAAAGGCAAAGCAGAAAAGAAAGTAAGCCGCCGCTGGGCTGGTGGCAACAACACACTGACTGACAGGGGTTAATTGAGTATGCCAGTGTGTTTGTGTGGTGATTTGGTTTTGCATATTTTATGAGGTATCCTGCCGGATTTGCATACCAGCGCCGCGAAGAAAAAACTACCTCCGACAACTACGACAACAAACAATCATTTGTTGCTTGTTCGACTGGCTCAACATCACTCGTTGACTTTAAGTGGGGTCTGAATGGTTCGCCGTTCGGTCCCAGCTACCCGAAGTCGTTATCGTATTCATATTTGGATTCGGCGCGTCCCTTGCGATCAAAACAATAGACACGAGAGAGCGTTTTGCTTCTTAGTCATTAATTTCCGCATCAACATGTCAGCGCGTTGATCGTCACGTAATGACTGATGGAATCCGACATCCGACATCCGACATCCGAAATCTGAAATCTTGCATCACGCGAATGCCGCTTCGATGAATTTTTAATTGGAAAATTATGTGATTTTTTCTGCACATCGCTCGGCTTTTCTGCTGGTTTCGGTATTTTGTTAAATTGGCTTCTGACAGTTCGTGTTCATTTGCATACCTGTTTTGGCTTTTCCTTTTAATTTCTAAAGGCGTAGTTATGGCAACCATTCCTCGTGTTGAGGTGCTTGCGCTCTTTACGCTTCTGCGACTCGGTGCGTAATTAATGATTCTCCGCGGAATTCGCTTCCAGACTCCTTTTCTCCAAATTTTGCATACGCTTCGGTTCTCATGGTGCCTCACGTGACGTTTTCGATGTCATTTATTAGGCTTTTTGCTTTCGATTCCTACTCCTTTTCGTTTGTCTCATTAACCCTTTTGTTCGCCGCTGACATTTGGTAATGACAAAATACAAATATTTGCATTGGTGCTTTGTGGGAATTCGGGATTTGCGCAAATTCTGATTAATTAACGGCCCTGCCAAGACGTCCGTTACGTTGCTACAGTTTAAGGGATTGTAATAGTAGTTCTAGGAGTCGGTGATAGCTTGTGCTTCAACCGAAGAAGAAGAAGAAGCTTCAACGTTTCCCATACTCGCGATATCCTCAGTTACCGTAAGAGGACTCGTATGAAGCGCAGCGTTTGTCCCTTCGTCTGGCATGTGCTCGCCATTTTGTTGCTTCAATATTGATCGAAAATATCAAAATAAAATTAATCAATATCCTGTTCAATCGAGCTTCTTAAGTGGCAATTGCGACGCATTATGTTGCGTTCAATGGCCTGTAAAAGTATCAGCAACATTTTATAATTGAATGTGCGCGGCGGCCACGTTGTACGAGCGCGTTAAAAACCTTGTAAAACATTTAAAATTTAAAAGAAACACGCCGGATTCCTCCGGAGCGGGACATTTTCCAAATTTATTGCTGCGAGCGAGCAGCGTTGCGAAAGGGTTAAAAAGGAGGATCATAAAATCGCATTTTGTACGCCACGAAAGTGCTGGCGCACACGAAACCCTTATTTAGAGGTTGCGCTCGGCGATTTGCCAGTTTATTTTGGTTTTCGAGGTTTGGACCACAGCCCTAGCAAGCCGAACGCACTCACACAGACTCACACACACGCGCGCACGCACTCACACATGTCAGCAGGCGAATTAATCGAAGAGAAATGATTTATTTACTCTCTGGCTGACGCATGAGTGCTTCGCCAGCAGCGGCAGCAGCGGCAGCAGCGGGGAAGGGTTAAAGTGGCAGGGCAACAAAAGCTGCCACACATTTGTTTCCACTGCAACAAAGTGTTGATTTTCTTATTACGCTAAATTGTATTGTTTCGCTTCAAATTTGAAAATGTTTTTGATTCCGCCTGTTTGCTTTTTGCCAAGGGTTCTGTTGCTTTGTGATTCTCCGAGAGGGTCGTTAACAATGTTTTTTCTCGTTTTCAGAGTGATGCCGAAGCCACTCGAAGTTTGTAAAAAAGTTAAGTTTTCTTGCGGAATTCATGGGAATTTTTTTGGGCTGCTGGGTGCAACTGCAGTTATTTTGAAGTGCTTCTGCATTTCATGGGTGCACCGGAGGGTAACTTCTATGGATGCTGCACCTTTGTGTGGCCCCTGATTTGTTTTGATTTGTTTGCGATGCTTAGATGGATTGCAGTTGTTGGAACGTTTCATTTATTGACTTGTTACTCGTTTCGAACAACCTCCGAACAATTATTGTTATTGTGTTTATTTTCCTTTTCTGCATTATTATTACGTTTATTCAATTTTGACTCAGCCATAAGCTGGACGAGCGTGAGAGCTTTATTGCGCTTGCTCGGGCGGAAATTGACTTCAAGTGTCCTCTTATGTACCAGAAATCTACGATTATAGCATAGAATGTGAACTTGGAATATGCAATAAGCACACCTGAGAAAGGTCCTCAGAGTTTTCAAGATAATTCATTTCAACTCAAGCTAAGCTGGTTCCTATATCGCGTTAATAAACAAGCATTTTAATAGCGACACAGAAAATCATCAAATCAGTTGGTCCGTTCACCGTTTTATTCATTATCTGCGATGCTCGGCCACGATGCTCGGCTTTTAAATTACTTCCTCACATCATAGATACCTGAACGTGAAACATTCGACGTAGGAATACAGTGCGGATCCCATCGTCCGCAGTCTTGACATCACGTGCTCCGATTCAGTTCCTTGCGCAGTTTAGTGCAAGTGAAAGTCTACTGAAGTGTGCTGTGGACTAAAGTGCGCAGTACAGTCTCAGTTGTTCTCAAGTACTCGCAGCGTGACTAATGAGTTACAGCACACGATTTATGAATTAATGTGAAAATGCCAAAAATTGACTGCATTATAAGAATCTCGCCCTCGTCTGAAAGCGTCTGTTTGCTTCGTAAGCACCTAGTTGACCATTGAACCCTGCAAGTGGTACTTCTGCACTCAGTTTGCTCACCACGGCTGCAGTGAGGTCCTGACCAAACAATTCGTCACCATGGATTTGCATAGCGACGCAGACAGACAGACACGCGTCACACTAATCAATCTAATCAATTGATACCGAACATTTGAATGGAGAGCTCTGAGTGCGCCAAGAATAACAACCATTCAAGTTGCCATGGCAGATCGAACAATTGATTTCCACATCATTCGAAAATTCATTTGTCACAATGCTGGTCGGTCTCCTGGACTCCGTCCGCGGCCCAAGTGACGTAATTAAGTTGTCGGACTGCCGAGTGACTTGCCGGCTGACCACTGGCGCAGGAATACGTTACCCGCTCTCACAAATTATCGCTAATGAAGTGTGAATGCCATAGATACTCATGTTGAGCAAAAGTAATCGGATTTCAGTAATTTGTGAGTCGGCATCAATGCGTCGATCTTCATTAGAGGCTGAGAAACAGCGATGTTGTGTCGCCGCTGCTGAAGTCCGACTCTTATCCCGTTGCTTGTGTCACGTGCTGGCTGCTCCTGGAATGCCGACAAACACGCGGTGCTAATCTGGCGTTAAGCAGCGCCAGTAACTCAGACAATAGAAGCGACGAGTACCCGCAATTGGTTGCGCTTTGATTTCGATTTCGGGGCCACGACATTGTTGTTGTTAGCGTCGTACTGACAGCATCTATCTGTGTGTCTGTCTGTCTGTCTGTCTGTCTATCCCACGGCGGATTCTCTGCGCTCTTAAGATCCTCATTTGTAAAAGCTGAGAAGCGTACAAATGTAAAGCGAAACACGTGATAAGGTTCAAAGCGTGAATGTCAAATCCTAGAAAAGTACATACAAAGTGCAATATACGAAAACTCATACGAAAGCTTAAAGTACTAATAAATAGAGACAGAAAATTCGTCAAATTGTTTCTGATCCTTCTGATTGTAGGACCCTATCATCAATCAACCGCATCTCCCCAAATAGCGGGCCTGCTAAACTAATGGATTTCTACAAACTGGCAACATTTGTCGCATGTACTGTCATTTATTAACATGTTGTTAGTTCTCGTGTCTGGCGACGCCAATCTTAATTCGCCATCTTGTTTATTACAGTCATTTATACAGAAGTCCTTCCATCAGATTCCCCATCGTTGTGGCATTAGCACAGCGTATTTCCCGTCATAACCACACTCCGGCTGGCGTCGTTAGCTTCCTGGACAGGTAACTCGCACCTGACATGCAGAACTCGTCACCTGACACGCACGCGGCTCTGTCCACTGCGCTGTCCGAATATTGAACATTTAATTACACATAATATTCGCAGTTAACTTGTCCAATTAGTGCTCCACGGCGACAGCGGAGCAGAGTGGACGAGCGAAGTGGAGAGAAGGAGAAGGCGAAATCAAAACAAAGGAAAGGAATCACAACATGCAACAACATGCAGCACACAAGAGAAGGGGCAGCGCAGCAAGCAGGGCAACGTCAATGACTTGTCGCCTACGAGTAGGCAACGTATTGCGTTTCACTTTTACTTTTGATGTGTTGTTTGATGTTGTTCTCGTTCGTGTGAAAATGCGAGCTGCTAAACGAAAACTTCGCCCGTCTACGAAAGTGGGTCAGCAGTGTTTAGAAGAAGAAATCAACACCAGCGGAGTCAACAAAGACGTTTGTTTGCCACGTAGCTATGAGGTGAGTCACTGGATTTACTCGTAGCTCGGGGAAAGTTAGCACACTTGGGAAAAATTGCTTCATTCGCAGTTGGCCTGAGCAATCATTTAACTAGCATGGGCTCGTTGCCCATGAGGTCGGAATGTTTATTTACGATTCGCGATTTAAAATTCGCGTTGCTATTAAGGCACACCAACAATGCAAGCGCTTTGAGGAATGTGACACTCGTTTTAGGTGCAGAACAACCAAACAGGAAAACAATCCGATTTGTAAAAATGTCCCCCCAGGCGAATGTTCTGCTTACTTCATTCATTCATTCATTCATTCATTCCGCTTATCAGTTTCTGTCTTCTGCTTGGTTCCGCCAAGTGTTGGTCTTCGTGCCGGTGTTGGCGATGCTCTTTTCGGCGTCATTTCACACTCTTCCGAGCACACGCTTCACCTTAATGAGGAGCAGATCCTGCGCATCGCATGCTCCTGCATTCATTAATTATTGTCCATCACTCAGCGAAGAAGCCCCGCTCAAGCGAGGTTTACGTCCATTCGGAACAGTGCAGCCAGTAGGTGTGATTGGGCAAAAGCAGCATTAAGGTTAGCAGCAGCAACAACAGAAGCGGCCAGAAGTGTGCACCCACCCAGCAAACAGAAAGAAGTCATTATCCTGTGGCGTTCAGCGCCCCGTACGCGTTGCAAATGGCGAACTTCCGTTTTCCGTTCATGTCACACAGCGTTGCCATTGATAAATGATTGAGCGTCGCCGTTACGAGTCGAAATAAATGGTCAACAGGCGACTGAGAAGTGATACAACACAGCAATCTACTAAATGCGAAGGATGGGAGTCGAATTTAAAAATTAATTAAAGACGCGCCCACAAAGTGGCAAGAGTTGCGTGTAGCGGATACTGGCGCGGAAATGAGCGGGGGGTGGGGGAGTGGGGGACGGTGTTACGCGGAAGGAAACTCCGGAGAGTGCCGCCGGAGAAGAGTGCCAACTGTACCTCTGTACCTCCAAGGACCTGTTATCTACTCTTGAGAAGTACACAAACTGAGATCCTTCTTGAGTTTCGAGAGACCGAACCTTCCTGTCAGTTGTGGAACTCATTCAGTATTCAAGCCACATTCCATTGCATCGAGGTTCTGCGTAATTACAAAAGGTTCTTCAAATTCGTGTGTTCTTCTGACCGAAATTAATCGTTTCCATTCCATCAAATGGTTTATCAGCACGTTGAATCAGTTGCGCTGAGCCGAGCATTGATATGTTCGAAGCGGACACTTCGAATCGCAGCGACGCAATTAAGCGGGAACCTTTTACGTCTCGCTTAAATGTAGAAAAACCTCTGTCAACGCCCACCGAAATGCAGTGACTGCCGCCCCACGGCAACTCGGTGCTGCTGGGGCCTTTGCATTTCACTAAAAAATTAATGATTTATTTGCTGCCAAAGAACCGAAGCATTTCTTTTACAAATACGAGTTCGAGTGCAAATCATTCTTCTGACTCTGTGCCTCGTCTTCGGACTCTTGCAGGTCGCTCGATTTCATTCTGCTGGATTTTATTGTTGCTGGTCTGCGTGTCTCTGTATTGTGTTTATGATTAATTGAGCCGCTGTTGTTGTTGCCGCAGCACGTTGCATGTCGACTGCTAGCCAGTTGGCAACACTGTTCATTGATAATTTAACTTTATTATCGACTGCGAATGCATTCTATACAAAATATCAAGCTTCTTGGCCAGGAAGTAGTTTATTTTTTGATGAAGGTTTTATTTTGGCTTTTTTTGTGTCCGACTTTGTTATGTTGTTGTTGTTGTTGTTGTTGTTGTTTTCGTTGTTGCTGTTGCTGTTGCTGTTGCTGTTGCTGTTAGAGAAAACGTGTTGTTGTCAATATCCTGCTGCGCTGTTATTTGTCTTCTTTAGAATCCGTGTATTTGTTCATTTTGTAGGGTGCAATAAACTGGAGAAGCTCTGCAGAGCTGCTCTTCATCTGTGGCTCGGGTGGAGTGCTCAGGAGTTGCGACTCTTCAATTCTTCTCTTTTGTAGGGTGAAACCAACTGCGGCGATATTTTTATGTTGTCGATGTTCGTGTGTGGAAAAATTATTTCATGTTATTTCAAATTAATTTAGAAACTTCTTCGATCAAAGAACAATAAATCGGAATCGAAGTTGGATTGCTGTCCATCATAAAGTCAGGGGAACCACGCCACGCCGCACCGCGCCGCAGCGTACGAAAGGGGCACCCTTCCGATCACTGCACGGGTTTTGCGACTTGCGGTCACTCCGCACTCCCGGCGCTGCACTCGGTGCAGCACTCAGTGCCTTTTGCAGTTTAATTAAGATAATGCAGTGGCCGAGTGCTTGTTCGCCGCTGTCCCAGCACCGTCCGCATCGACTTGCCCCCTCGCCCTGGCGTCCTTCCGGCAGAGCGACCAAATTGACAATTCCGCAGGACGCAGGATGAGTGGAGTTGATTTGAAATCACATTTCGTCGTCTTTCTGTGGACTTCCTCCGGTCCGCTTGGCTGGTGCACTTTGCGGCGGGGTGTGCGATATTAATTAGTGTCGCCGAGCGGAGTTTCCATCCGTGCGTCGCAAGTGCATTTAATCCTTTTAGTCCGGTTGGTCCTTGTTGTCGCTCAAGCCGACTGATGTGGTTGCTTCAGCGTGCGTCGGAACATTGCTCAAAACGGCGTGGAGTTGGTGTGCATAAATTAAAGTCTATTAAGAAGGACGCTGGAGCCAAGAGGATGCCGGGGATTGCAACTTTGGAGATTTTGTGTCGCCAAAATTCAATTTTGAGAAATACTAAAAGATTTGAAAGGGGGACCGGAGACATAGAAGGAGCCTTTCATGTCCGAAGTGGAGATACAGTGTTCCGCACGCACTTCCATTTAAATGGCAGACAATTTTAAGAGTTTTAATGTACTCGCATAAGCGTTGCTTTTATCAGCACCCCTTTTGGCCGGTTCACGACATTTGAAACTCCTACGAGAACCCACAAATCTCCATAACTTGCCAGGAATTCTTAAGCTCGAAATGAGACAGCGATTTGCGGAATGCAGCATCACTTCGGAACCCTTTTATTTCCAGTTATTCCATAGAAAACTCCAAAATGTACACATCACCTAATAATTCGTTTTATTTCTCAATCACTCACGTTTAATTCTCCTCTTTGTATCAATTTAAGCGTTGCCGAGTCATTTACGGGTTACTTTGAGTACTCGCTTAAGCGAAGTTTATTTCCACTACTCCTCCTCCTGTCAGTCATGTTTATTGACAAATATCATTTCGATATCCTGCATCACCGCAAGATCAACCGATAACGATGCCGAGCCAATATGTCAAAGCCACAAACGGTACACAAACGCCATTCCTTAAGTCAACGAGCATGAAAAAGGGTTAAATTAAAGGCCACACTTAATTGTTATTTGCAACCGCAGCGGAATGACTGCGCAACATGGAAAGCACCAAAATAAAAAACTAATATGTTAAGTCATCGTGTCCTTCGCCGTATACTCCAGGTCCCGACACCCAGCGGAACAAACAAACCCCGAATCGAGTCGAATTTGAGCAAAACGCAAACATCTGTGACAGCCGATAAGTTCGCGCTGATAAGGCACCACTGGCCCACAGCGCCGGGCTGTGCGCTGCGCATAACCAGTGGGCAATCCGTCCTGTGCCGTAATTGTGCCTCATAAGCACTAATTTTCGCTTATCTAAATTTTAAATCGCCTCGATTCTTGTCACTCCGACGTTGAGTGTCCGCTGTCGGTTGCAGTTATTCGCAGATATTCGACCTTCCTGGGCTCCAGGGATGGCAGATATTTTGGGACAGATAAGGAAAGCCTCATAAGTGTTGGAAAAGTTTGACGCCTTCGAGTATTTTAGGAATTTCGAAAGCGTTGAATTTAATTTGTTGTTGACTTTTTGTTGCATATTTCGAAGAGTGTGGAGTGAGTGTGGTCAAGCACTCAGTAGCTCAGTGAAATGCGAGTGGAATTCGACGAGGCGGCAGATGTTGAGTGCGTTATTAAAAAATTGTCCCAGATGATTCGGGAAGTGACCAATTAAAGTTCAGCAAATTAAAGTCAGGTGGAACAATTAGTACAAAAATACGCATTTGGACAGCCACATCACAGAAAAATCGGCTTTGACAAATGGTAAAAAATTATAATATCTACACAGAGAAAAATAAATTCAATAAATCATAGAATTCGCGTTCTTTGATCGAGATTCCAATTTTTGTTGAATAACTTATATGAACTTGTATAATGTATTCCTTGACATAAATATTCCAGTTCTACGATTTTACAAATGTGAATTCAATGAAAATAAATTTCCTTGTCTCAAAAAATAACGAACCTAAATTTGCAATAATGACGAAAACTTCCCATGATTTACCTACTCTAAATTTGAGTGAACTGAATAGTGAAAATAAAGTAAAAAAACAATGAAAAGATTCATTGTTCTGTTTACATCTTTCTTAAATTTATATGTTTCAACATTTAATCCCGTTATGAACAGAACACCGAAGTATACACATTTTTTCGTCATTCTTTACTCATGGTTTCAGTTGATTGCGTCGTTTCTTATATTCTTAGGAGTATTCATTATTAATTTAGTTTAATTTAATGGATGGAATTACTGAATTTTGCAACGTGAGTTTTAATAAATAAGTGCAAGTGATATCAGTGATATATATAAATATAACAAGCATTAATTTTTACTGTAGCCAACTACTATAGTTGTGGTTGAGAAGGTCGACGAAAACATTTTAGAAATACAAGTATTACTCGACAAATGGGGCTTTCCTGCCTTAAAGCAGTCATTTTACGAAAAAGGTATTGACTTGGAATGCTTAAGATATATTACATCGGAGGATATAAACGTATTAATTCCCGAATCCTGTCTCGGTTTGAGAATAAAATTTCGCGCACGAATTGCGGAATGGCATCGTGAAAAAGTAAGTAATAAGATACTACAGTGTAGTAGTTATTTCAATTTTGTAATATATTTTTTTGTTTTTTTTTGGATTTTGTACACAATTAGCCGATACAGTGTCGAAATCTACCACGGATATTTCACATTGGTTGTTAAGTTCAAATTCACCAAGGTCGTCACAATCGCCACCATCTGTAATCGTTTCTCCGTCGACATCGCATAATTTGCAAAATTGTTTATGTATTTTCATTACGCCTGGAACGAGTTTATTTAGTAAATCTAAATTAATTATCTATTTACATATATCTGAATTCACTCTTAGGGAAAGTTTTAAAATCTCAATTGAAAGCAACGAACAGCTTGTCACATACAAACCGAAACGATTTATGCACGATTATAGCACACTATTGGATTGAAAAAAAGCATCAAGTCTTGGCTGCTGATTACCAAGAAGCCGTTGTGCAGATAATTCATCTATTTCCGAACGAATGGAAGGTGAGATCATAGTATTCATCGAGTTAAACAACATAATTTCAAAGATTATTTTACAGGAAACATACCTGTTCTCAACTCGTAAGGCAAATTGGCTTGCTGATATTATACCCTCTCGCAAAAATATCGCCAAAAAGGACTCTTGGAAAGTTGCAAGACTCTGGCAGTTGCAAGTAATAATGAAATCAGTTTTTACGTTATACAGTTTATAATTATGACAGTAAGTGAGCAAATTTATTTTATCACTGAACTCTTAAATGTTAAAAGTTTTGATGAGCACCTCCAAAGCTATATATTAGAAAAAAAAGCATGTATTCGAAAAATTTTGATATATTATATATTGAAAGTTTCCGCCTATGAACATAAAAAGACTATATATATAATGGTAACTGCATAAAATTAAGTTTACCTTGTATGTAATTTTGTGTTATATTATTAAAAAGTTTTTTATAAAAATAAAAGCTAATTTAAAATAAAACGAAGATATTTTATTTGTTTGTATTTAAACAATTTTATTTCAATGAATTTCGTAATTGTGTCAATAATAATACAGAACGTGGTTCTTTGAAAATGCAATTTCAGCATTGTATTTCATATAATTTAAGTCTTTAATTTGTAAATTGAATTCAATAATTTCTAAAATTTTTCGATGTTGAATTATTGAATTGTTTCATGGTTTTTTACAGTTTCGAATTTTGAAAACATAGAACACATTCTTTATCATCCTCACTTAGATTTCATTATTCATTAAAAACTGTTCTCCATTTGTCTACTTAAATTTTATAAAATAAGGAAAGTATTTGTGTAAACTATGACTGAACCATTTTACAAATCATAGATTTCAAATTCATATTATTATAGAATTGCTATGTATGACTGAGAATCATACAATTAATTAGTAGAAAACAATGACGATTTTCTATGATATTATAGAATCTTTTTTCTCTGTGTATAACTAATAAGAATTACAGCATATTGGGATTTATTAAACGGTGGACTAAAGAATTTATGGAGCCGCATGTAACGCGGATTCTATATACCTACTTGGTCCGCCCTATATTGGAATACGCCTCGCCAGTGTGCTGTTCTAACTGCAACTGTGATATATCCCAAATCGAGTCAGTCCAAAAGCAATTTATACTCTTTTGCTTACGCAATATCTACCGGAACAGTTGCACAACTTACCATCTTATAATTATCGATTGGAACTTATTAATCTTCCGTCTTTAGGTCATCGGAGAATTATGCTGAATGCAATTCTTTATTCTTAAATTACTTTATGGTCATATTGACAATCCTTATCTTCTGTCTAATATCAATATTAACGAAGCAGGCCGTGTAGCCAGAAGACCTCAGTGTCTACAACGGAGTTTCTGTAGATCAAACTAGCTCCAGCACGAACCACTCAGGAACGCTTGTGCCGAATTCAACTATGTATGCGAATAGTATTCAATACCTTTTCGGATTCAATTAACTTAACTAGAATCAAAATTCTTCAATTTCAAAAAAATCACTGAATTTCGAAATATTTACTATTTAAGCTTTTATTTAATGTTTAACATTAATATTTTATGTAAACTATATAGCTTATTTAATTTTAAAATTTTCTTTAAATAAATTTTCTATTTAGTCCCAAAAGTAAAACAAACATTTTCTCTATATTTCTAAAAAACAGGATGATGCCCTAATACATTTTTACGCGAATTATTTTATCGGGATTTTGATTTTTCCAAAGTTTTTGATTCGTTTTTTACGCTATGTAATTTGATTCAACGCGGTCTAAAAAATATTCAAAAAAAGAAAAACGCAGTCAAATGCATGTAAATATATACATATATTGTACATTGTAGGAATTTTCTTAATTTTGTTGTACATATACATATATATATCAGTTGTACGTACATACATATATCATATCAGCTTTGGTTGAAGTAGGAGCGTTAGCTGTGAACGTATCCATACTGTGTTCCAAGGGTTAAGCAGTGCAGAAAATTATGCCACCAAACAATGACACGGAAGAAGAACAACATAGAAGATAAGAGGCAGCAAACAGAAAAAAATAAATATTTCAATTAACCCAAGCGAATTTTATATGTCGTTTTAAACTTTTTGAATTCGTAGAAACGAAAATAAGGAGAAATGAAAACAAGATACTATTGCATTAGAAAATAAGGTTCCTAAACCTATTAAAGACCCACGACTCTGAACAAATAGTTGACAGATTGCATTGTACATCAGAGAAGAATAAACCTACTCTATGAGCATTGTTACAGTTTGGTCTTCATACTAAGAATTAATTTTTTTTTTATGGTTTGTTTAAAGAAAATAATTACTGTAATACGTATTTCTACTCGTATTATGAATTTTTTAATTTTCTATTTACAAATAATTGTAATAATTAATTGAAGAACTGAATTTTACGGTGATTATTCAATAAGCATTAATTTAAAAGCGATGAATTCCAACATTTTATTCACCCTTTTCTCGCTAATTCTTGAAATGAGGAACCAATGACCTTATTTTATATGGGCACGATGTATTATCTTGTAAACACACACTTAGATGTATACGCAACCAGAGAATAACAATGAATTCTATTCATTTTGTTTTGCATTGCATTTTTATAAGCAGGTTGACCAAAAGTGCGGTCCGCTGTAGAGTAACGCGTCAGCAAAGTGAGCTTCTAAGCCATTTGGATTGGCCAGGCCTGGCCTATAACATGCTCAATTGAGGCGAATTCGAGCATGAGTCCGATAGACGACATACGATAACCTAACTATTATTATTATTATTATTATTATTATTTATAAAAAACCGAGGAAACTTATTTGTACACCTATTATAAACGCGCTGTTCCTCGAAACTTGTAATATGCAGCATGTTCATAATTAAAAATCAATTCGAAAACTACAAATAATTCAAATTGAATTGCCAAATGTTATCTCTCATGGCGTTATACGAAGCTACGATACGCTTCGAGATTGCGACTTATTTAATTTGGATTTTTTCGTACTTCTTCTAAATTGTTTTAAACTGTTTGATAGAATCCTTAAAATGAATTCGTGTACTATTTTACACTATCGCCATCCAAGAGTAAAACGTCTTTTAAGTGCCATAAACATTTTCAATTACCTAAAGACGATTTACTTAACATTACTATACGAGTTATAATAATTTTATAGAAAAATTAGTAAATTGATAGATTTACCTTCAGTAGCAGACTTTTCTACACTTTTTCTAATAATTTTCTATTTTCAATAAGCAATTACCATTTATTTTAAATTTTATAGAACATTTTCAGAATATTAAGTAACGTTAAACGAGAAAATTGATATAAGAATGAACCGGAATAAAGAATTAAGTGCCGTAGATCTCAGTTTAAATAATAACTCCAACTAAATACGTACCTTTAACTTAGCGAAACCTTTATCGATCTTCTCGATCTTCTCGATCTTCATCACTCGTCAGCAAGAATGCAATATTAGCTCTCATGTTCAGATTTTATGGCACAGCGGAATGGATTTAAAATCACACTCTTACAATTTTTCAGTAAAACAGCAATCCAAAAGTATTGCAATTTTTATGAAGTACTCGTAAATTGTTTTCGTTAAATACGTGTAAATCCAAAATAAATCAAGAAATTCTTTATACAAATAATATATCAAATACTCGTAAATATTTTGAAGTTGAAATTGATTCTCATTTTAAAATAATTAAAATCATTTAAGAAAAAATTCTGAAAATGAAAAATAATATTCTGTTTCATATTTATATATCGTACAATATTCTCGTGCATCTCGATTGGAGCGTGAAATATCGAGAAATATCGTGATATATAGTATAACGAAGAATTTTAATGACCATTCGCGTAGTTTGGTTCTCTGTTGTAATAAAAACCATCACAATGGTAGTGTTGAAAGTGCTCTGAAATATTTTTAAAAGTTATCGTCTCGAAAAAATCAGCACAGATTTAATTTAAAATCTAAAATTTTTACCTCAGATGTTCTTCTACGTAAAAATGTCTTACTTAAAAAATTGTTTTCTTACATCTCGCTAAATTTACACTTTTTCACTCGTTTTTGAAAACTACACTTAGTTTTATTTGTAGTATTTAACAACCTTGTAAATTAAAAGACTGGAACTATTGCAAAAATATTTGCACTTATTCAACAGGATTATTGATTGGATTTCCCTTATTTAACGGTAACTAACCCGGTTTATTAATGTTCCTTTCGCATAAATAAACAGCATTTCCGAAGAAAACAGAACATTTCCGCATTTCCGGAGGAAGAGCGCCGGAGAATGAAACAACCAGTTCAAGGCGAAGAAGTACTCACAATAAATAACACACCAAGATTTTTCGGGAAAAGTTCTCCAAAGGTTTAAATTTATTCTTAAATGATTACAAGTCAAATTATAATTTCACTAAGTTTAAAATGTTTACAACTCGTTGTATTTTAGGTTAGTACAAAAGATGTGGTTGCTTGTTCTGGGTGAGTAGTTAGTTTAAATATAGTATTCGTTGGTAGGCTCTTATTTAGTGTTTAATGCTATGGCTAGATTAACCGTTAGACAATATTTTATGTATGCTTACAGTATTTTGTACAATATTTTGTCGTCTTTGTAGTGTGCTGAGTAGCTTGTAGTTGTATAAGTATGACATCTAGATAAATATTGACATTGACAGTAACATGCTAGTTTGCTTCGTAGTCGGCGGAGTGCTTCACTGTACCTGGCGTCGCTATCGCAAGGTAAATACACGAAATGTTTTTAGTTGTGAGTGTGAATATTTTGCAGATATACATAGATACTTAGTTTAGAGTTAAAAATCTAACAAGAGAACGCAGAACGTCAGGAGACGCTTCGAAGATTTCCTATCCAGCGATTTTGCGAAGTGGAGAAATCGATTAGTTATCCTTTCTATTGAGGATGTGAAAGTTCCGTCGTTTCGAATGGTTTCTGTGTGGCCAAAAGTCTTTCCCTCCACTCAAGTCTAAATTCTCTGTATAAAATTAAGGGAAATCATAGGAGTTTCATTCACTACCGTCGCTTTGCTGAAACTCGCGCCTTTCTACGAAAATGCTGCGGTTGCTTTCTAAAGCGGCAACTTAAAAAATCTTCTCATCGAAACTGCTACGTTCTTAAAATTGACTTAACGATAAAAGAGGCTTCTAAGATGAATTCCAATACATTTCATAATCACTTCTGTGCAAGTAAAAGTCATGTTTTAGAATTCCTATTTCGCTGCTGCTGAACGCATTCGGTCGGGCATCACATTGCGCTTTGATTGAGCTGCTTCTGGTCCTGCGGAGCACTTGGCTTTACACATTCCGAGGACCTCCGCACTTCCCACTTCTCGAACTTAGTCACTTAGTCTTTCCTTTTCGGCGGCACTTGCGCGGCAGGCGGCTGCTGCGGTGTGGCGTCCGTTGTTGCCGACGCACTTCCAGTTCCGGCGCCTCTGATCTCGACTGTGATTTGAATGAGCGGACCGCTGCTGCTGTTGCTGCTGCTGCTGTTGCTGCTGCTGCTGCTATCGTGATAAAAGCGCAGAGCGTAGCAGAACACCTGCGATATCAAGTGCCAGCAGCCCACGTTGGAGGCGTGGCGCGGTGCGAACGGATTCAGTGGTATCGTTATGTTGGCACGGAAGTTGTTGCTGTTGCCGCTGGTGCTGCTGCTGCTGCTGCTGTTGTTGCTGCTGTTGTTGCCATTGTAATCGCCAGTCGCAGCCGCTGTGGGTGCCGTCGCTCTGGCAGGTTGGCCGCTGCTGCTGCTGGGGGCCGCGCTGTTGTTATTATTGGCCACGTTAGCGTTGTGTTCACTGTTGTTGTCACTGCTGCGTCGAAGTAGTTTCGACTGGTCGGGTATAAAGTAAGCGATCGCCATGTCTTTGATTTGTGAAGTTCTCAAATTTCTCTCAAGTTCAAGTTTTAAGTGTCACTTTCTTTCACAAAAGATTGTTTGTTCTTTCACTTTCCGGCTTATGAACTTTTGTATCTCTATAATTTTTACCACTTCTAGATTTGACAAAATTAACTGCGAATTAACTGTACAAGTTGGCGCCAAAACTGGCGCTCGGAATCTGACGAATTTAAGCACGTGACTGACGTAAATGTTGCTGCGTGAAAGTCGAACAGGAAGTCGTAGCGATGTGCTTCGGCTGTGCACGGCGCTGTTGTTTGTGTTTCAAAGGTTCTTGAAAGACTGACTGGCGAGTCCTTCCGTCGGCGACATTTATAAAAGTTCCCAACGCGAACGCTTCGCATGCAACCAGAAGCAACAGCGAGCACAGCGCAACGAAAGCCACCCTCCGCTGTGCTCGGAGTCAACACGTAGCCAACCACCCCTGAACTACGTAGCGTTGGCAACGTGAACGCAACGAAGTCACTTGGACCCGAGAGCGGGAGAACGGCGAAGTTCGAGGGTGAAAGTTTCGAAGAGCGCCCGAGTGAAATGTGATGCAGTTCATGCAAGCGGCGCGAAGGAAAGTGTTTCGAAAACCGGCGGAGAAGTGAACAGTTTCCACTGCGGCGGTGAGGGGTGCGCGCTGAGCTGGAGGGGGCGCGCCGGATTTGCAGGCAACCGAATTCGAACACTGTTTCGAGAGAATGCGCTAAGATGCCGGAAATCGGAAATGTAATGAAAACTTGGGTTGCACGGAGCACCACAATTGAAGGGGAACTGAGAATAAACAGCGATTGTCGAAAACTTATCATTCGACAGTCTCCAAAACACTGTGCATTGATTATTCGTACTCACATATTTTCTGAATCAAAGCGATATGTTTTCGATACTGCGATAACTTTTAGTAACGGGTTTTTTAATTTCGACAAATTTTAATAATTTTTCCAATTCTCCATTTTTCCAGGAAGTTTTGTCATAGTTTCTACGAAGTACGGGATTCTTTTTCTTTTCAATATTCGGACATAACATTTTAAACCCTCCAACCCGCTTTTCTTTGGCTCCAATTTGCCATCCTTGCTTCGAAGTCGCTGCTGTTCCTTCGATGGTTTCTCCTTCAACTTGAACGGCAGCCGCCAGAAGCGGTTCCCTGCTGCTACTGTTGCTATGCGGTGCAACCTTCGAGGGAACAGCAGTCACCACATCCCGGCATACTGCTTGCCCTTGAGTGGTTCTCCCTGCGCTTCTGCCCCTGCTTCGCGGCCCTGCTTGTTGCCAGCCGCGATAGAGTTTCAGTGTTAAGGTCGGATCCGAGTGGGTTAGCATATTGTTCCAAGGACACCCAGCTTTGGTCGATGATTGCATTTTATTTCCCTTAAACTTTGTTCTTGATCATGAAATCGCTCAAGGACAAGGAGGGGAGCACATCGTAGGGATAATGTCAAGGCTGGACTGCGGATGAAAGAAAAGACAACTCAATTTAAAATATCGCAGCTGAAGTCCCCTCGCAAGCATTGTGATTCCCTTCCCTCCGCCCGCTCCCTCCATCCCGCTCCGATTTCAACTTCGACTAAAAACATCGGAACAGTTATCGATGCAATCGATATCAATTCTGGTGGCTCCCTCAAAAACACGAAATGAGTCCTTCCTCTTCACTTTTGTCACACATTACGGATGTATTTTGTATAGTAACGTCATTCATAACCTCTGTCTTGCTCTCTCTCTATCTGTACTACACATATTTTGCATCTCCGTTAGTCAAAATGTCACCGACTCACATGACACCATAATTAATTGCTTCCAAGCCAACACTTGTCGACTTTTGGCTGCCACTGCTACGCTTTTTGTCTCAGCGCTTCGCCTTCGCATGCATGAGCGGTTACTTAAGGATAACAACTGAACTGTCAGAATGAAAGTGACAAGTGCGAGGAGTGCACATGTGTGTGTGTGTATGTGTCTCCGTTTGTTTTTTAATGCTTTATGAAAATTTACTCAAGAAGTTTTAAGAAATCCCGTACGTGGACGCGGAAGGGGAAGCGTTCGACTGGAAACAATGGCAACGCCGGAGCAGAATTAATTGCTGACAGATCACACACACTCGTCTGCTGCTGCTGAGTCCGTCCCGCTCACTGCACCCCCGCCTGTTGGACTAAAGAGCGTGTCTGTCTGACGCTTAAGCCTTTCGGGTTTTTGTCCACAACGTCTTTTACGCCATCATTAGTCAAAAATTGCTGTGCAGCCAACTTCATGCACGAGTACATTAAGGATGATGACGTCAGTGGCAGCCAGGACACGCTCACATACGAGACTTCTTTCGCAGTCCAACGTGTGTGCTGCTCGGTAGTTCCTCAGCCGAGGGTGGTGCCGCTGGACGGAGAGCCTTCTCGCTGCCCGCCTGCTACGTTGGCGATGCAGCAGCACCGCTTTAATGGCATTCTAACGTTGTTGTGGCACCATTAACACTTCGCCAAATAAAGCGTGCGGGAGCAAAGCGTGTGCACGTTGCACGTTGCAGCGGCTGTTTAATGGAAGCGGATCTTGCTGACTACAGCCGGAATCGCCTTCTCATGGATGCTCTCGGTTCGCCGCGGGGCGCCGGTTGAGCGCAATTCGCATAAAATGAAGCACACTTTTCGCAGGTTTCTGGCGGATGCCGACTTCTAGGCGCCGATAATAGACACCTGACGTAGCCTGTGAGTCCGCAGGTTGTTGCGACGACCCACCCATTCTTGCTGCAATCTCTGGTGGCAATCATCTCCCATAACGTGGACCGAGCGACGTGCTTCAGTTTTGAGGCACTGAGCTGCAAAATAAGGCGATAATAACGCCAAATTTGTGAGGCAGTCAACAGGTTCCTCTCGGCTTCCTTGTCGCAGGTCTCGCAGAAGCACGACCTCAGTGAACACCTTCGCCGTGTTCACGCACTCACGTACAAGCAACACGTCCCTGCGTCCTCCTGCCAGTGACATGACTGGCAGCAGCGCCAGCCAGCAGGAAACTTCTTCTTGCGAGAAAACTAAGCTTGATGTTCAAATAATTCCGGAAAGCTTCGCAGGTGGCGGGTGCGGACAGGAAGCTGACATAACGACAACACGACACGACAAAAAGGCGATGTGTGCCTCTGTGGGTGTCTGTCTGTGTGTGTGTGTGTGTGTGTGGGTGTGCGTGTGTGCGTGTGTGTGTGAAGCGCTCATCTCTTAGTTTGAATACTTCAAAAAAGTTTGCCCTAAAAAACAAAGTGCCTGAAGTGGGCTACCCTCGTCGGGAGGGTGCCGGGGGGAATGAGTGGCTGGGGACCGTTAAAATCATTTTAACAACTTCACAAAATTGCTTGTTTTCATTTTAATTATGGCGCGCAAAGTGAGTGGAAGGAAGGGAGGAGAAGGAAAGGAGAGGGAGGCGAAACGGTTTCGGCTTCGGTTCCGTTTACGCCTCGATTACTGCGGAGCGCGTAACGAAGCGACCGGACGACGCTGTCGCCAGTAACGCAGTAACAGCGGACGCGGGGGACGAGTGCGTATGTGCGTGATAGGGAGGGGGGGGGGGCAGGGGGCGGGGCGGCAACTGAAAGGAACGCTTATTTTCCTATTGTTCGCTGTTGTCGTCGGTGGAGGTCCTTCATATCAGGGCATTTAATTTTATTTGTTTTATTTTATTTCAATTTCTTTTTAAGGACTTGAGGAGGTTTTTACGACTTCTTCACACACGCACACACGCACACTCACACACATGTACGAGTACATCAGCTTGTTTTACGAGATCATAAAAATTAAAAAGAATGACAATTAGTTTGGAAAACATGCAACGGGGAGGAGCGGCTCTGGTTTAATCAGTTGTGTGTTCGTCTGTAGTTTTAGTATACTTCAACAAATTAACACAAGCTCACACACACACACACACACACACGCACGGGAGACTGGCGGCGACTGGCTCATAAGATCAGACTTCGCTACACCACATGAAACATTTTACATTTCCTACTGCAACAACAAAGAAGCAGCACTGCCCCGCCCCTTATTATCAGTCGCCCCGAGTTTTTAACGAGTTTTCCGGGTGCAGCTCCGATTTTCCGTCTACTCGCTGTCACATCCGATTTGAAACAGAGATTTAAACTTTTGGAACATGTTGTTGACACTTCGGATGAGCATAATTCAAATTCAAGTCAAAATCGCACACGGCTTTCGAGGAGCATCCTGACGTCCGAAGACGTTTACAGAACTTCGACTTCCTACCTTCGAAATGATAGTAATTTGAGCAGGAATCAAAGGAAAGAACAGAGAACCTACTGCCAGGCTCTGTTCATCGACTGCCGGCGTTAATCGATATATAAGCCAGCCCGACATCATCATTCCAACATCAGAGGAAGAGCAGGAGCAGGACGAGGACGAGGTTGTAATTAATGTGTTGACAAAAGCGTAAGAATCCATTAAAATAAACAAGCCCAGTGCTGCATAACGACGGAGCACTAAGAATATTGAAATGATGACTACTTGAGTGCGCCGCACACTCGACCCACCGCTTCAAGCAGGAAGAGAGCATCAGGTGTAAGCGGAGGGTGGCGGGGTGGTGGTATGTAGTTGGCAACGTAACTGTTATTGTTTTAGACAGTTGGCAACATCGTAAACTAGCGTTCGTTGATTTTAGTCATTCGTGCTGAACTAATCGCTGTCATTCGACGGACAGAAAGAATGGCGCAATTAATGCTTAAGTGGAGATTGGATGCGTGCACACACACGCACACACACGCACACACACGCACACACACGCACACAACCATGGCATGTGAGGTTGTGTGTGTGACCGCACACAAATGCACCATGCGTGCCATTGTTTATGGACTCTAAATTGAAATATTGATGACTTGCAGTTGACAGCAGAAACTTTATGACTCGCGCAGTTGGCAACGCAGACGACGACGACTTCAGCAAAGAGTTGCGGCGGTGTGTGTGTGTGTGTTGTGTTTGTGTGCGTGAACGAATTCCGACTGTCGCTAAACCGTACTAAATTTATAATTACACGTAGTTTGCATTCGACGGATGCGGGAGGATTCCTAGACGACGGGAGACGGGGGTCTGCGGCAGGACCCAATCGACCGAAGTCGTAAAATTCGGCGACATGTTGGCCCACCGACGCCTCAGATGCCAGCTCCAAGGACATGCTTCCCGTTACATGCAGCCTGAGTGGGACGGAGTTCTTGTGCTTGTTTCGCCAAACAACTTTTAGTGCCGTCACTTTGATGGATAAGATATGCTCGATAAGCGTACCGTGCATACTTTTGAAGACCCTCTTGTGATGGCCCCTCATGTGTGGCAAATACAACTTCTGCGCATTTAGTGTTTGCATTTTAGAATTCGCAATCATTAAACATCGTCGGCGGTTTAATTGACGTAGCACTTTGAATTTGTTTCCACTCGAAACTCGCCGAGTTGCTTTCCTCCTTCTGACAGGCATGCGTGCACTGCACTCGGGCGGCTTCCTGTGCGGAGTGGCGCCACGCGTACCTCTCGCAGCAGCCACCAGCAGCTCGAGTGCTGCTTCCCGCCCGCCCTGGTCGCTGTCACACGTGAAGAGGAAACCTCGTGATTTCCAAACAAACGACGGCACTCTTTTTTAAACTTTTAATTTTAATTCGTCTCTCGATGCAACATGTTGCAACGTCTGACAAGCGGCCATGTAATCCGCGTCGAATGCTGAGCGTCTGTTGCGCTGGCTCGCTCGATAGTGCAGCAACAACAACAGCAACAACCACCAGCTGGGTCAACTCGTGGAAATACCAGCGATTAAGCAGCATCAGAAACCGCTCGAAACCGTTCGAATCTCCGCGTTTCTGCCTGTCAAATGATTTCGAAACAATTGTTGAAAACTTCAGACTTCCGCTGAACTGCTGCTGCACCGGGGTGAGTATTTTCGGAACCGTCCGAATGTTCCACGCGTCAAATCAATCTTGGCAACTCGTACGAGGCGCCAGATAAGCGTTGATAATGATAAACCGTGGATTTTATGGATTTTTAAATTGAAAATTTTATGGGAAACATTCTGTTGTCATGCGGTATTTCTCGCTTTTAGTTGCTTCGATTTGGTTTCGTACTCCGACGAGTGCAGTCGAAGTTTCACCCAATCAAGGAATCAGAAGAGCAACTCACTTCAGGCATTGAGAACTTTTCCTCTTCCTCTGAGTTTAAAACTTCTCCTTCTCTATTAAAAACGAAAAACTAACGATTTTCCATCCACTTGCATTAAGAATTCATAAATCAACACAGAATCCAGACGGAATCCTTCTGCTAGCCTCCGAGCCCCTGGAAGTGGAAGGGGTGTTCACTCTCCCAGCCGCGCTCTGCCGCAGCACGAAAAACCAAATTCAACTTCGAAGCGTAGCCAACTCCTGCAAGTTAAGCTTAGCATGTAATTGTTTTGGACAGCGCTGAGCTACTCACTCCCCGCAGTCTGCGCGCCCAACAAACAACCGATGGAAACCATCAATTTTACAAGAACAAAATGCAAGTCCCACAATTTTTCTAATTTTCTAAGTTTCACGCATGACGTGCCAACGACGAAGTTGGCAACCATATGTTAGTTCTGCGAAGGTGCAGCGGGGGCTCGATGCCGCGTTGCTGCCCTCCCTGCTACAGGTATTTTTCATGCAAACACTTCTGTGACAGATGACGGGACACCTTCGTAGAATGTCCTGCCGGGAATGTCCTGCTTCAATTTAATCTCGTGCGTTGCATCGCGCGTTGCGGTAATAATTTGGCTGCGACGAACAGCAGGTCATGCGTTGTGGCCATTGTTGAGGGTGGCTGGGGGATGGTTGGCCGGTGGCTTCCTGTCGTAGATGCGGGCACGCAAGATGACACAAAGCATTCATATGTCAATCTTGTGTAACTCGCATCTATTCATGCAGTCAGAGTGCATTCTTTCCGACCATGTGTGTTCCAGGGACACACTGTCCTCGCTGCTGCCCTCCACCATTTTTTCAATTGCGCAATGCATCGAGCCGGCGAAAGTAATTGAAACGCACGGACAACCTACGCACAGGATCTCGCCACTAGAGGGCGTTAAATATCGATCTTATCACATATCGAGCCGGTAATAAACGGACGTAAATAATTATTGTAAATATTTGTTATTTTATCGAGAGCATATGGCAACCCCATGATTAAGAGCTCTTCCGCAGTGGAACCACCCCGAATAGTTTATTGATTCGAACCAATTTGATTAATTCGAATCGATTGGCCATTAACTGCATCGATATCTCTCTCTCTCTCTCTCTCTCTCTCTCTCTCTCTCTGGAAGAACATTATACAGTATTCCATTGATAAAACATTCCACGTTCGATCCTTATCTATTTCTGTATTCTCATTGATCGGAAGACTAGATTAAGACCACAGATATTTCATATTAATTCTTAGGAAAGTGGCGATCAATAACGCCCACATTTTGACCACGATTACAGAGCAGTTATTCTATTTCAAACTACATATGTAAACATACTGTCGAACTTGTTTTAAAACTGATGCGTATCTACATATGTTTTGTTACTACTGTTATTGAGGTCCTCTGACAATATTGATTGCGATACGATTTCCAGTCTTTTGCCAACCTGCATCCTCCTTTTGTTATTGCAATGGTATGTTGTTGGGTCGGTGAAATTCCAATCTATCCATCGATTATTATTGTTTATCTGATTGTCAGATACATCAGAGTCCTACAAAAACACTTTATGGTAAATCGATGTAAAAAACACAGACAAGAGACACAACACAGACTCTTCCTTTGCAGTCAAACTTTCAAATTCGTTCAGAACCCGACATCATGATTGATTGCTTTTAAATGCTGATTTCGGAGAACCCACAACATCCACATAGTTGTTGCGCTGTCCGAGTCCTTTTCAGGGTTTCGTTATCAGGCAAAGCAGCGGAAAAGTCATTCATTTCGCTACCTCTTCACCTTTAATTAACCATCAAAACAAAGAGGTGCCACTCGAAGTGTATGCAAAACAACAACACCGACCATAATGGCAATGAAAGGGTAATCACTTAGCCAAATACACATAAAAGCAAACGCACACAATTGGGTCCGTTCTGGATGTGGAAGTCCTCGCCTGAAGTTCCGCTCTTTGCTGGAAATCGTATAAAATTGCGTTAATCGAATTTAATGCATAATAACAGAAACAAGCAGCAACATTCGAGGAACACCCTGTTATCCACACCAAAATACCATTAGGCAAATAAGCTACTTGTTGTTGTTGTTGTTGTTGTTGTTGTTGTTGTTATAAATGGAAAAGGGTTCATCACCTTACTTTCGTGTGCGTCTCGTGGTGTTCGAAAAGACGGCATCATTGAGGTCTGTGTAAACATTAAAATTAATGAATAACAATAAAATGCAGTGGGTGGGCGCCTCCTCACGTCCCTCCTCCCTTCGGCAAGCAGAGGGCTGTCATCGTGGCTGCTACTTGGTACATTGCAGCTTCATCGATTGTCGAGTAGTCTCCAGAGTCGCCTGGACACTCGCTGTCGCTGATGGGCTGCAGACGAACGATCCGGAGTTGATAAGAAATTATGATGCGTCCAGGGGCGGAGCGAAGGGTGGCCATACCTTTAGCACTTCCGAACCTTGCAGTCACATCGCAGTACTGAGGCCGCCAGGCCATCTGGCAACCACATCTTCACCGCTGCCGCGTGCCAGCAACTCTGTCGTGTCAGAACGTCTGCAAATATTTATCTAAGCATGCTCGTAGATGTATCAACTTTTGATTGCATATGTAAGCGAACAACGAACAACGAACAACGAACAACATCCACAGTGTTGCCAAGCGGCAGTCGCTTATCAAACTTCAAGCATCTCAACATACTGACAACCCTGCTACAACAACAGCAGCGACGAGCGACGAGCAAGCAACAACAACAATCAGAAATACTTGCTCAATTCACTCATCCTGAGCTAATTTGCATTCGCAAAAATCGTACGAACGAACTGCAGAACTGAGCTCGAGATTGCTTCGCCGCTCGCAGGGATCAACACGGTAACAGCAACAGCAACAGCAACAGCAACAACAACAGCAACCGAATTCAATTTAGTGCAAGTACTTCGGATAAATATATACAAACTTCCAACTTTATAAAATTTATATGTAAATTTATGAGTTTTTCCTCGCCATTTCATTGCAACAAAGCAGAGCTAGAAACGGGCAGATAGAGCAGAGTGCAGCAGGAGCAGAGCAGACTTCAGTACAGCATCGGAAAGGACATTCAGATAACTTTGCATGTGTATCCTGTGCGCCGGATTCTTTTGTCCCGTTTATTTGCATACGAGCCGAACATTTTAAGGATCTCGTTGAAGTTTACGACAAACACTTCATAAAATAACTCAGCGACATATGCGACTAGGATTAGGATTAGGATTAGGATAAGGATAAGGATAAAGTTAAATTAACTCCGTTGGGTCCGTTGTGCGCCACCCGCTGCTGCTGTCCGCCCACGAAACTATTGAAGCAATACTTGGTGATGAATGTGGACATGTCACTTGATGGACTTCTTGGCGATTCATTTCTGGTGTCGCTCTCTGTTATCAATGACTCCAAATAAAGTCCACTATTGCTTAAGTTCACGGAGTCGGTAGTCTGAAAGAAGCACTATTATTAGATTGTATTGCATAAGAGGCATGCTGATTCCTGGATTGGCTTCTTATCTTGTGCCGCCCCGCCCCGGTGCCACATAATTATTAAGTGCTTTGCAGTCGGCCGCAATTATGTTGTTAATAAAATGTGACTTAATTTTCGCCACTATTAGCGTCGGCCATTACTGACAATTACCACTCCGCCACCCCTCCCGAGCCACTCGTCTGTCCGCAGTAGTTACGCAGTAGTTACTAAATCCAACTGCGATTCGCAGAATTACTCAATTCACAGTCCATGAGCAGCAACAACAACATGAACACCGAAAGCAGCGGTGGCGGTGGCGGTGGCGGTGTGTCGGTGTGTCGGTGTTCCATTCAGTGTGGCCAACTGTGGCAGCTTCATTGACCGCCGTCGTTCCTAAACTGGGCGTTTGTCGGGCCCGGCCTCACTGCCCGGCTTCGTTCGCTTTAAATTATCCACGGAGGTCGCCGCAGAGTTGTAGAGTGGTGTTCAATTTCACAGTCGTGTCCTTCGAGTTCTGCGCTCATAGTTTTGCGGCGCGTAGCCGGTCTATTGAATTCGAAACCGCAATCATCGCAACTGCCGTGATTTGTGTTGACATTCGAAGAAGAAGAAGAAGCAGAAGAAGAAGTACGCGAAAACAAACACGAGCAACTCGTAATTAAGTCCAATTGGGCTGGCATTATGGGCCAACAATCGCTCTCGTTTACTTGATGACGGGTAATTTAGGCCTAATTAGCAGTTGTTGCTGTTTTTTGTGATACAGAGAAGAAACGGCAAGAAACTGTAGCCAGTTGAACTATTATATAATACAATATTTAAGAACTCCGTGGAGTCTCGGAAGCAAAACATCGATTAATTACAAGCTGCGTCCAAAGTCACTGGATCCACTAATTAACTCATGTTACCTCATATGGGCCACTTGAGTTTCAAACTCTATTGAAATATTCTCCGCACACTCTTATTTGACTCTTTTCTTTCTAACTTGCGGCCATTCAATTAATAGCTCTCTAGTGGATCAACAACCTCCTCCGCCTCCTTTCGATTACCGACCCCGGCTTCCTTTCGATGCGACTGCTGCACCGCCCGGTCCCTCACCTCAACCTTCAGCCTCAAGCTCACCTCTTTTTAATGTACACAACTCCTTCCTTTTTTAATTACTCCGCATTATGTCAGGTCATTCAACCCTTGCGCGGCCCTCTCACACGTCTCACTGAAGTCATTTGTTCGCAGTGACAGTTGTTGCATTTCAATCCTGCTGCGGCTACGATACGAGCTGCCACTTTGCCGAAACACGCACGGGAAGGGATTTCTGCGAAAGAAAAAATCGCCGCTTTCTTGTCAACGTAGATGGGTGCCGTGAAATCGAAGTCGACTTTCTGAACGGACCAGAGGGTTGTTGTGGAGAAACAAAGGAGCAACTACGCCACAGACTCGCCCTCGTTAAACGGGCTCAACAGGCGACACCAACTCGTTGTGTGTCAATGACAACGCAGGTGGCAGAGAAACACACTGGTTAGGTGCTCTCTTCTGTTAGGTGCTCATCTCCATTCCTTGCTCACAGCAGCACCTGCGACCCTTTTCATGCTGCGTCCGAAGGCGCAAAGAAGTACTGATTAAGTCCGTCGTTTGTCTTTGCTCGAAATGAGGCGTGGTAGGAAAATAATTGATTATTACTGAGGGCCAAATAATCTTTTCGAGTAGCTATAAACTCACAATTGAATGCCTGAGCAGCAGTGTCATCAATGGACCCAAACAACGCGACCTGCTCGAAATCTGTAATGGATAAAAGGGGTAAAATCATTACGAAGAGCAGTTAAGGCAGTATTTTCCATAAGCTAATATTAAGCATCAGCACAAGGAATCAGTTCGCTCACTTGCGGTACTTCTTCATAACTCATCTTTTGGACTCTTTTGATGTAAAAAATACGGTTTTTAGTCGCATCCGGTTACATTCAGAGCATTCAGCACTGCTTCCATTTTTGCAGGTTCTTTAAAGTTCCACACAAAAAATCACTTCACTTAACTGTCAATTTAGCTGTCAATGGTTTTTCCTTCCGTCTAAAACTTTCTAAACTTGTTTCCTTTTGCTGTTACTTCCAGCTGTGCGAATTGATTGCATGCAGCAGACGCAAAAAGCGAGAGACTGAAAAAACAACCCGAACCGGTGAAATCTAGGAAAAGAAATGATTTCTTTCCGCTTTTTTAGGTTGGCCTCCCCGCTTCTGTACACGTATTTAAAATTTATTTCGAGCTGCAAAAATTTACTTAGGAACATAAAAAGTTCAAAAGGATTCCTCTAAAGAGTGATGTACTAAATATCGCGCAGAAAATTAAATTTATTCCCTCCGAATTGTGCGCAACTGTGACATTAACTTTATCATACTTTACACGAAATAATGAGGCTTCGAACGCTTCTTGGATCCAGGTACCTACGCTATCTCAACCTCGTTTGCTTGGAATGGTGCAGTTTCTTGCAATGGAGAAGCAGCTAAGAAATGCGATGCAACTCTGAAGCCGCTTCCTTCCTTCCTTACGGATACCCGTTTGAACCCACTATTATGCGGCCTTCTTCGTTACTTAAGCTAAATTAGAAAATTTATACCCCGAAGATGCACCGTGTAAAAACTTGGAAAAAATGGAAGCACAAAATTTGTCGGAGGTTCCTGGCTTTTCTTTTGCGAGTTGCCACCGCTTCCCACACAAGCAACAGCCGGCAGTTCTGCGCTTGGCCCGCCATGCATTCTGGCTCATTAAGTATTCCGAGAATGCATTTTAAATATAATTCAAGCCCCCCGCACTGCACTCGGGAGCATAATGCGCTCCCGGGAGGAGAGTCGTACTTGTTCCTTGTTTGTTTTACGAGCTGCATTCCGCTGCGCTTTGCGGGTAAATTCGCTAAAACAACAAGACGAGCAGGAGACTTGCTTAAGAATTCATCAGCTAAAATTTCGTTGCTTTTGGGGGAATTATTCCGCCCGCCTCTTCGTCCCACCGCCGTCGCAGAAGAAGTAAAAACTTTGCCATTTTTCATGGCTTTTTGATTAGTTTAGCAAAAGTTTTTTGTTGTGTTTGTTTTCCGATGGCGCAGGGAGGAGGGCGAAGGAAGTCAATTTAAATTAAACATGAAAGAAGTCCTGTGAGAATACGCTTGGGACGCGGCTGCAGGTGTGGAGCTGGATCTCCTGATGACGATGCTCCGTGCCGGGGAGCCGGAGAACGCGTCTTTTATACAGAATTCATCATCTGCAAGGACGAACTGGATGCGGTGTCGGATGATTAACTGATTAAATGAAGCACTTGAAGTAGTTGAAGCGAAGTTGTAATTTCGCCGGTTCTTCACGTGGAGTTGGGAATTTTTAATGCGGCGCGATTTATTAACCCCAACGAATTAATTCCATTTGATGGCAACAACACGAGCGCCGGGCCGAAAGCGTCAGGAAGCGGACTTTTATCGGACTCACTTTTATGATTGCCTTTCTTGCTTTATGCTCATCTAATGCTTTATGGCTCCTCCGAGCTCCTGCTGCTCCAAGATCTACAACCTAGGATTTTTATGAGCCGCTGTTAATCAAGTGCAGAAGAGTTGTGAATAAATATTTGGAAATTATTAAGAGACTTAAAGTTGATTTAGTGCATGAACATTAACGCAGCATGACTCATTTTCACCTGTCCGGCGGAGTGCGGAGTGCGGGCTGCGGCGGCGGAACGACGACGTGATGTTGTGACGCGTTCGCGCCGTCATTGCTCAAAATTTATAGCCTTGCTTCGGACGTTTCCATTGCGCGCACACAAAAACAACACCATCAGCGTAAAATTTTACGAGTCTTCCACTTCGGCACTACAAATCCAACTGTCAATAATTACAACACTAAACGCAGTAAAGACAATGTCAGGGAATGTCAGGGAATGTCATTTTGACAGCTAATGTACGCCTGTTATTGTTTCTGTTGCATCGAACGCTGCGTAGCGTCATAAACGTAAATTCAAATTAACATTTAACGCAACCAACAAAGCGAGGTGGCAGCAATGCGTTTTATTGCATTCCACGCTGTCTGGCTGCCCGTCGATATGGCAACACCTCGGACCCTTTCGTGCATTATGCAGATTTTTATGGCAACGCATTAAGACCCAAAGCGCGACACTGCAATTAAGAGAAGCGCTGCAGGAAAAGCGTCGAGTCCACGGAAATCAATTTAAATTCCTTGGCAAATAAGTTGGATGAGTCTCGTGGAGGAACCGGAAGCGCCCTACACCGTGATCAATGTGGGGGGGGGGGGGGGGGGGAGGGGAGTGGGGGGGGTTAAAAATAGAAAGGGACCCAGATACTCGTACGAGCAAACAATTTTTATTAGTTTATCGTAGCCATAACAAACTTAGCACTGAGCACTAGAAAAGTATTCCATTTTAATCGAAAAACGTTCCAGAGGTTGCACTCTAGTATTTAGTATATTCAGCAGTGTTGATGCGTGTAATAAAACAAGATTAAGTCAAATGCGGTGACTGCGTTGAACATAAACGGCTCGAAGTCAGCTCAAACATGCGTTGGCAACACTGAATATAATACAAATGCTATGTACACAAGAAACTGTTTTTCACTGTCATCGCAGCAGTGCAATGGCCACCCTCACAACAACAACGTGGAGAGTAACACGAGCACAAAAGCCTCCGCTCTTCAGTCCAACAGAACGACCAACAGTCATGTGTTCAATTATATCGTTCATTGTTCGGCTTTCTTTGAATGTCCGAAGTGTTGTCCAGGGATTTGGTCAACAAAGAGCGCTGTAAACAATTGTTCTTGAATTATTTCAAAGGATTTTAATTTCCGACACACACACACACGTAAGAACCCGCTGCCGAGGCATCCGAGTGGTTAATGCTGTGGACAGGGCTTGGAAGGAGCTCAACTCTACACTCGGCACTCTGCAACAGGAAACGATTCGGGTTTTCGTACAAGCAACTTGCGTCGAACAACTTGGATCCACTGCAGCCGCTTTTGATGAACACTTTATTTAAAGGGCTCTCTCAGTCCGTGCAGCAAGCATGCAAATCAATTAAAATTCCTCAATTAAAAGCGTATTTGACAGCAGCAAAAGGCAGTGGACACGAGGCTTGATGGAACTCAAGTGGCTTGGCCCCCGTTTACGAGCCCGCTGGACGGGGCAGCAACGGCTCACTTCAAACCGAATCAAAATATTTAGCAAACATGACAATTGAAAGTTCCATAAGTGTTTTTTGTCAAATGCCACATGATGTTGTACCTGTAGTTTTTGTTGTCGTCGTTGCAGTGGGCTCGAAGCGCCCCGCTGTGTTCAGCAGCGATTTGGCAGCATTTGAGTCCAGCTCTACGCAGAATTCAATTAAAACTTGACCACAGATACTTGAGCTTTGCTACTCGGACCCTAAATATTCAGTGGGTAAATGAAAAATACCCACTTTTCACGCTCTTTAAATTTAAATGCCATTTGTTAAAAATCAATTAAATGCAGTTTTTACCGATTTTTCTCATTTTCCCGAAATTAATTTTCTTTTCCAGTCTTTTGAAAGGAGTGGAAGCAGTTACACGAAGCGTCCGAAGCGACTCTACTCCCAGAGACCCGGGTCCCGCCAGCACTCTAATTGTTCCATCTACCGGAGTAGCTGGATGCTTGCTGCGCCCGACCTTAGCAGGAATTCCTCAGAACCATTCCTCGGTCTTCCGGCCTGCCTCCAGTCGTGCTCAACTCAACAACACCAAACGCTTAATTTTTTCAATTTTCCATCCAACCCATGAAATCTTCCTCATTATTGATTGATTCTCTAAACGAATTGGTCACGTTCCCGGACAGAGCTAATGTGCTGGCAGGTAGTCCTTAATTTCCCAACTCTTAATTGTTTCTCCATACGTTAACAAAGCAATCAATTCAGGAGTAATAATTAATAAACTCGAATGAAATAAATGATGTCTGTGGCAGTCGAAGATTATTACTATCAGTCGAAAGAAGTTACTACTTCCAATCGATCGATCGATCGATCGATGGATTTTATTCGACTTGCTCTTAAGATTTCACGTGTATCATCGTCCAAATTGAATACATCAGTATTCAATTCGGTTCTAACTTGTGTACTAAAGCAGCTTCCCCACCTTTTCGAAGCTCTATCAACTGAGTTCCATTCAATGTCCTGCAAGCACTGTGGTCAAATAGCCCTTTTCCCAGGCACAGACGACAATCACCACTCGATCGTCATCCCTTCTCCACGTCGCTTGCGGCCGGCGTGTTAACAACTCAACCAGCATAAATGCCTTAATTCCCCAAAGCCGAAGAAACACTTTCACATATTTACGCCAAGTCATGGGAAGCCAAACAAGTCGAGGTAAAAAATATCACCTCGTTCAAATTTGTTTGTGTTCTTCATCAACGCAATGTTCTCTATCAACTGCAATCCATCATCGCGCCAGAAAGAGCCGGAGGAGGCAACTCAGGGACTTTGATAGGACGCATCAATAAAGCAATAAAACGTTCATAATACAAAAAATGAGGTCCAAATGCCCTCGCATCTCATGTGAAAGACGGGAAAATGTCGGTTACCTTTTAGTTGGGAAAACACGGAAAGGGTTACGAAAAAGTCACGTTTAACACGCGCACACATGTGTGGCAACCGCAAAAGCCGAGTACCCGAGGAACAACAACAACTCCATGTGTGTGGAAGAACATAAGAAATGGGATTTGAAGAAACTCAAGTAAGTAAGTAAAGAAAGTATTTTGTGCACGCAATTCTTCAATCCTCCGCGTTGAAACGTTATTAAAATTAATGGATTGTTTAACGCAATGGGCGTTGCAAACAACGAAGCTGTCAATTTCTTCTTCTTCTTCTTCCTCCTCTGCTTCTTAGATCTCGGTCGCAGCAGGGTTTGACGTATCATTAGGCAAGCATTTCTTCGTGTTTCGGATTCGGATCGCCTTATTATGTAGGCCTGTATTGTATGCTTTTTCGGGTATGACATGTGACACCGATGTAGCCCGAGGTGGCTGCCGCTGCACCGAGGCGTCTTCTTGTGAAGCTTTCCTTTGAATGGATGACGTCTGGCTGCTTGATTGTCATACGGCTGCCGCCGCAGATGTGGCAACTGGTGTGCAGACGATTTGTCTTCGGAGATTCATTAAGTAGATACGAGCGGCGCGATCGATAGACCGACCCAAGCGACCCCCTTCTGTGCCAGCGTCTAGTCGGGGCTGCCCGGATCAGTTCGCTCTCTCGCGATGGAATTTCTCGATACTCGCGATTTGTTATGGGTGTTTCTATTTTCGTTTATTTTCGGATTAATTAATGGTTGTATTGTAGATCGCCGGGGCAACATAATGAATTGATATGTGGGGAAAGAAAAACAGTTCTGTGATTGATATTAGCTCTCGTTGGCGAGATTATTCCACAATTCTTAACACACTTGAGATTTGTGGAAACCGATGAGTTGCTCGATAAAAAGAACCTTATTTTGGGGACTTAAATTGATGGAGTGTGTCTCGTACAAGAGTACAAAATAGAATGTAAAGTGATCTTCGAAATTGAAGGAATGCCGAGTAAAATACTTGGCATAACTTGCATTACATGGTCACATTTCATTGCATTATTTCATATCTTATTTATTATTATTGTCACATCAAAGCTTGTTGCTCACCTAAAATCGGAATTAGGAAGAATTTACGGTTTTCTTTATGGCTATAAATTGTATGCAGCATTAAAAAATATGTTGGACGCTATACAGTCTCGAATTCAGGCCTTGAACTGCGCCCTATCGCCGTCCGCCTGCCCTGGCGATTGTGTGCCGCCCAGTCGCCGCAGAGAAGCTCCTCATTACCATAAATACAAGCTAATAAATTGGCATTTAGTGCGTTCTGCCGGCAAAGAGCGAAAATATTAAATTTTACGATAGTAACTGCGTGCTTAGCCTGGCAAATAGAAAAGCTGCCCCATCGCCTGCTCAATCACAGCCTCGCCGCGCTATCGTGCGACCTCCGACCAACCCCAAAGTGTCAATTTTCGCGATTGAAAAGTAGCTTCGGCGAACTACTCTAAGCCATTTAAGCTATTAGCGCATTTAACGCAAGCCCGGTGACGAGCTCCGGTGGACCAGCATGGCGCAAACGGCGCGGACGTGGAATCCGATGAAATTTCAGCGTCAGATTCGAGAGTCCTGTACGTGGGTCCGTGCGTGCGTGCGTGCGTTTGTGGGGCTAATTTCGTGTATGCGAAGGACACTTCTGCTGCTGCGAAAACCACATCCAAACACTGGAATTTCGGGCGCTCGCAATCCGCTCTGCCCGGCACATTCTAAAACAGTCATTAATGTTTACGATTCCGAGGTTCTTGTGTAAAACTTAGAAGCTGTTGTGAAGTGTGCTCTTTTCGTTTGTGGTGGCTGCACCGAGATCGTGTTTGCAGGACGTCCATTCGAGCCCCTTTTGTTATCGCTGGAGCACGAGTACCCACAGCAGCCAAGCAATATCGTAAACCATCGTATTTTAAGAGCTCCGCACAGAATTGCAGTGCAGCTTCGTTGAGACAGGAAAGGAATTCAAGTGAACTTGTTGTTTGTGTTGTGACTGTTGTGTGCCCCAAGTTGTCTTTATTTAGTATTTATAGCGCCCAATATTAGCAAAAACAAGGCAGCGAAGCCATATTTCGTGTATGATTAGACTGTGTACAGTGGGACAAACCGTGCTGCTGCAGAATACCTTTCCCTTGTTTTGGAGTCCCTTTCGGAGTCATGTACATAAGTCCTGTCATACAATATAAGAAATGACCCGAAAATTAAGAAGAAAGAATAATCCTATATACTCATTTCCCCATATATTGAGCTAGTGCTGAAATACTCTGCCGATTATTTCCTCCTTCTGCAGCTTTGAATGAACCTGGACCACTTTTCGCACCGCTTAACTCTTTGCCCCGAATTTCGGAGAAGCTGCGTTCGGCGCTCGACTTGGTGATAGTTAGAGTTGCGCCGAACGAGTCAGTCCCTGCGCTTGCAGGAGCAGGAGCAGCACATAAAATCAACAAAAGTCATGAAAAACCTCATCAACCGGAGAACTTTGCATATTAAATGTCATTCCGTAAAGTGGCATTAAGGCAACGTGCGAAAGAAACGTTTGGCTGGAAGAGCGCCATGGCAACGAGCACGTCGCATGCGGTGGGTGGTGGCCAGGTCGGGAGTCACAATGAAGTCTACCGAAAACCACAAAATGCCGCCTTGATGCTGCAACTTGAGCCAGGAACTTTGCTGGCGGCGTCTCGTATACACATGATATGCTTGCAACGCATGTAATCAGATGCTTGAGTCCTTTTTGATGAAATGCTCGAGCTTATTTCTGTTCGTTTGATTCCGGAGCCACATTTCGGCGGAGACCAACCCGAAACGAAGTTGTGCAAGATTATCGGATGCGAAAAGTTGACGAACATTTTATGAGCCAATGCTAATGAAGACACGGCGAGCAGCAGCGTCACGAACACATCCTGGCAGGAAAGCGACAACCGAGGCGCAGCATGGAGGCTAATAAATAATTTAGACATGTTGCAGCAAACAAGGTTGATGAGTTGACGAGCGCTGAAAACAAAATGTTTTTAATTCCAGCGCATCCTGAACGCTGCGGAAGTTCTACCCAGTTATTTGTTGTAGCTGTTGTTTCTTTGGCGTCTGCCTGGGATTGAGTATGCTTTGAATAATTAAATGCGAGTTGTATGTGTTATTAAATTTGTGCAAGTCACAGATTAGTTGCTTAATGGGATTGGGCTTGTATTAACCATTAACTTGGGGGCCGAAGTCGGCGAAATCTTATTTCCGGCTTATTTCAGTGATGGAACTTATCGATAGATGTGTCCTGTCTTAGGGCATGCCAAGAAGTAAGAAGTAAGTCTGGAGTGCCGTCGGATAGTGAAAGATTCTGGTGGATGAAAGAGCGCTTCGCTGCTTCTCAGTAACATTAATAAAGTCGCATCCATTCCATCCGACGAAGAAAAACCTTTAAAAGCGTAGAATTCCTGTGCCTGGAAACGACCAGCGATTCGATAAACTAACGCATGTGAGACGCGCGAACTCGACGCACCTCAACTTCTAAATAATGTCGAGCGAGCCTCATTGGCTTTAATTTCGTTGACGAAAACTTTCTGCGTTCCAATAAGCATTACAATTTCGTCATTTCCGGCCCTTGACTAAGCAGTAGCCACGTCAAGTCGTTGGGCCGGCGAACAACAACAACAACGCTGATAGCAATATCCTCCGCACCGACGTCCTCAGACAATATGACGAACTTAAAGATTTAATCAAGAATGGAAAACTTCTTGAGTATGCCAAAAACTTAACGAGTGGTAATTCTATTTTACTGTTATTTCCTCGCCAATTGTTTTGCTTCCGTTCAACGGTACGTGGGTGGGTGCTGCTGCCCTGTTTGTAGAACGGGGAGTGCTGTCAACAACTCGAAGTAGCGGAATTGAAGTGGGACAGAAATCAATGCTCAGAGATGTGAATGAAATGAAGTCTACTTGAAATGTTGTTGTGGCTAACGGCGAATTCGCACTTCCGCAGCAGCGTCAACTACTCCAGTGCTTGTTACAGTTGAGAACCAGCGAGCACCCCGCCCTCGAGTGCAGCTCCTGCGTGCTTCCGAAGCTGGAGCAAATATGTTCGACCTCGTCTGAAAGCCGAACTCGGGGACAGCAGACATGACGGAAGGAAGTCATGCGTGGAGGCCTCTCGTGACGCGTCATCCTCGTCAGTTCGGAGATCATCAAATTTTATTTTTATATTTATACTTATCGACGGGCGGACTTTTGCAGGCGTTGCTCATGAATCGACGACGAGAACGAGCTGCGTTGAGTGATATCGATTCGCCTTTGTTTGGAGCCAGATTTAGGCTTTTAGTCGCAATCGCCTCAGATCTCATGCTACATTAATTTTTAGTACCTTGCGAGCGTGGAAGGACCTGAAGAGGAGTTCAAGACTACCGGCTTGCTTCTTGCGGCTTATGTGCGTATATACAATGAAATGGATGCAAATACAAAGAGCTGTGTGGACGATGTTGCGGCAGAGGGCGAAGGGCATCCCTGCCTGGTCTTGGTGTGTGTGTGTGGTTCAACTGACAACTCCTTAAAGAGCAGCCAGCTACGGGAAGTCTTGCTGGGAATCCATCGATCGCTCTTTTGAATTCTCCTTCAGATTTCCTCAATTATTTTCCTCCCGGCCTCCCTGCAGTCGACAGCAGCGCCTGTCCTTGAAGACTGCCGAGCTCCTTGATGAGTTCTAAATCTTTGCCGACGTTTTCCCATCAAAATTCCGTAGCGCCCGACTTCCGGCCCATCAAAGCCTGTCAGAGCGTATTACTGGTCCGCCTCTCCGAACTCCCCGCCCGCTCCACGCACAGCCGACTACAATCCACATCTTGCAACACCAGCGCTGCACGTTGCCAGTGCTTATGCTAAATCAACATTATTTAAGAACTCATGCATACCTAATGCAAGAAATATACGTGTGCCCGTGTGGGTGCGCGTGCGAGTTGGTAGTGGCTTAGTTGCAAACTGTTTGCATTCACATTACGCTGTACACACACACACACACACACACACACACACACACGGAGGGCTCCACACAATCGCATATCTCAGAGCCCTGGAGCATATTTGAAAATAATTCTGGTTGTGTGAAAACAGGGTGGAGCAGCACTCGTGGACCGACGCGCAGGGTCCGGGTACCGGGTGCTCCCAAACTGATGAAAAGCATCCGCCTGAGTGGCTCGGGAGGATGCGTAATGTGCGGTTCCTTATTAAAATATTTCTGTTAGAATATTCCTTGGAAAACACAACCACTCGACACCCGCTTGCAACGACTTGACAACAACAACACAACTCATTACAATTACCACTGGACTGGGCCTGAACAACAATGATGCATTCATGTGCAACAATAACTTGAGGGACTTTCCGACAAGCACCTTGGACTATGGAAACAACAACAACAGCGACAACAACAACAACGACAGCGACACGAACAATAGCAATAACAAAAGCCCAACAATCCTAACAACAATAGGGCACAGACAACTGTCATTCCGAGTGTCACTTGCACACTCTGACACCTACGCGTTACCTATGGCAGACACCCACCCCCGATCAGCCCCCGAAAATTCCTTCGCTTCTCCCCGTCCGCATCGATGCATTGTAATGGAAATACGAGAACATGTCATTGCGAAATTCTGCAGAGTTGAGAAGGTTTCGAGTTTGTTTTGAAAACGGTTGCTGCTGCCACTAATGTCGCCGCTGCTGCGACTGTTGTTGCAGCACAGCAGTTGTTGCTGTTGTTTAGTTAAATAGTACGCTTGTTTAAGTAGATACGCAGTGCAAAGTGAAAGACAAACACATGAAGACGGCCGACCGTCGGCTGGGCGGACGGAAAGAACGACAGAGCGACGGAAGATGTGCAGCATGTTTTGCGAGGAGTTCGGCTGCAGCTTCATGTTGGTTTTGGTTTCGGCTCTGTTTGGAAAACGGATTCCGAATTTGCATTTTGACGCACGAATGCTTTTTGGAAATTAAAATTAAACAAATTAAATCAAATAAACGGAAGACGGCGTGTACCTATGTACCTGTTCCTGTGCTTGGGCCGGCAGGTGGGCGGTGGAGGAGGCGCCACTGCGCAGAGGTCACGTGCGGTCAACAAGGCTTTAATGGGCTTTAAACGGTCGTAGTTGAGTTCTGCATCGTGTTTAAAAACATTTTCATAATCGCCTGACATTCGTTGTCCATCAAGCGTAAATTAAAAATGTCGTTCCTGTGGAATCGGATGATTGAGGTCCTGAGGCATCAATAACAACCACTGTACATCGAAAAAATGAGTTGTAACTCTTTCAGGCCCGCGTTAATGGAAAGCTTGAAGCGAGATGAGCGCCCAGCGAGAACTGCAACAATGTGGCAGCATTGTGTGCAAAAACACAAAATCAATTTATCTGCGATTCAGCTTCTCGCTGCGACGCGCCACTGCTGCGCGCCTCACGATATGCAACAAATTGTTTCAATTAACTAAATTAAATTTGCACTGCACGCTCAACTGCCTGACATGTCTGACACTGACAGACGATATTTTCAACACCCACACCCACAGCGACAACAACAACACAACAACAACAACAACAACAACAGCGACGACGAAACACCCACAGAACAAAGCTGTCTCTTACAAGCTATTTTTCGGTTAAATAGAAACGCAGCGAGGATATCAATTATATTGGCAAAATGAATGCTGAAGTGCGTTAAGTGGTGTGTGTGTGTGTGTGTGTGTGTGTGTGTGTAAACATGGTGGCACATCCGCTGCAGCAACAAAAGCCACTCGCTCGTAGGCCCATCGATCACTTGTTCGTGTGCGATATAATCGCCATTTTAATGGAAACTGTGGCGAGGACACGAAGGCTAACAAACACAATGTTATTATCTGCTGGCAACAACAACAACAACAACAACAACAACAACGACAACAACAACAACAGCGACAACAACGACAGCGACAACAGCCATAACAATAGCGACAATAGCAATAACAGGACTGCCAGATTGCAGCGCCCTCCTCCCCCGTCCTTGGGCACTGGACATCGGTGAGTACGTTTGGCTTCTTCACTTGAGTGCGGCTGTACGCGTGGATGAATGGCAGAAATCGCCACTGTTTCTCGCCACATTGTTGCTGCTTCCTTTCTTCCCGCTACTTCGACGGACCGACAGCAGGCTGCTCGTGAGGACCACCCTCCCCATCCTAGTCCTTTGTTTATAAACTGTGCTCTGCGGCGCCCCAGCTGCCCCGTCCGAGAGTGACCATCGCTAGATCTGCACGTGTCTGCATGACGCGCCTCACATAATTGCAATAAATTAGAAAAACCTGGCCACACAAAAGGCATCGACATGAAAGGAAGCGAAAGTTTGACAGCGAAATACTGACCTGAGACTGAGACTGAGACTGAGACTGAGACAGTTCGACTGGTCAACAGTGCCCCGTGATCAATAACCAATGACCGCTCGGTTCCTTTCAGGCTCCTTTCGTTGAGTGTCGGGGAGACGAGTACGAGGTATGTTATCTCTGCTACTCAAATCTCGTGCTTTCCATCGCTTGTTCTGGGTTCCAGGTCCTTGCGGCCTCCATTATTAATCAGTTGTCATTAGAAGTGCTTGACGTGTGTCACACTTTAAAAGGACTCTCCTCCCCTCTCGGTCTTAATTTTCGTGGGAGTATGAAATGTAAAAACGCCAAGATTGTGCCTTAATTCCCACTAAACCCGGGAACCACGCTTATTAACAGGCTTGTAATACGCTGCGACGAGTGAGTCACGTGACCTTTGTGACTGATTTCTGTCTGTCAGAATGAATTCCACAGATTCTGCCCAAAACTTGTCCGGAGCAAAACAAAGACTTTACTTAATACGATGTTTTTGTTTTTGTTCTTGTTTTGTGTCGCTGGCTTCGGAGGCTGTTTGTCGTTGCAGGCTCGACGCCGCCACAGATCCTCGTGCAGAAAAAATCCCTTTCTAATTTATGTCCTGCCAATTCATTAGTTTTTCAGTTTCATTCGAGCAAACATAATGAGACTTCAGAAAAATTGCCCACAATTAATAATTAGGAATGTATTGTGTTTGCGTATCATTGGGCTGATGTGTTTGTGTGTGTGTGTGTGTGTGGGCCGGACCGGAAGGAAGGTTGAGTGCACTGGTGTGAGTTTATTTGCGTTCGTCGATATCGCGTTGCCACAGAATATTTGTTTTTCATGTCGATTGGATGTTCGTCATTTAATCATCTTGAAGTGTGTTTTGTCGCTTTGTTTTTACTTTTATAATGTAACCAGAACAAGAGGTTGTTGTTGTTGTTGTTGTTGTTGTTGTTGTTGTTGTTGTTTACTGCGATGTTATTTAAACAGTAGGCGGTCTCGGAACGGCTCCGGCCGTCGTCTTGCTCTCATCCTGAAGTAGCGAATCCCGTTGGGCCGCCTGATAAATTATGATTTTAATATTATTATTTATATATTAATTTTCCGAGATGTTTTGAGGGACTTGAGTTTAATGCACTGCACAGCCATAGAATGAGTCCTGGAAGCGAGGACCTTCTTGGCCGACCCTCGCAGGAACCGCAATCAAACCGGGAGGGGTTCGGCATCAAAAGTGACATCATCATTTTCATGTTGCTTTTAATTAGAATCCTCGAACCTTTCTTTACAAATTCGTCTTGCCGACTTCTTCTGGTCGTAAAACCCATTTTGCCGTTAAAACGGTGCACTGTTCCTTAAAAGCGTTCCTCAAAGCAGCGCTCAACGCACTGAAAAGGAATAAATTAAAAAGCCATAAACATTTTAACACTCACTCCGACTGCGTTCGTGTCCGTCCCTTGTTAACAGCACAACAAAAGCAAACCTTTCCGGATTATGCAAAATTAACGTCGTCATCACATCACTTGCCTATGGGAAGCAGTCTAAAAGCCATAAAAACGGCGAAATTCGAAATCGTTTTCGGAAAACTATAAACGCCCGAAAACGAGAGCGAAAACGCACACGGAAACCTGAAAATGTAAATGAAGACCGCAGCGTGACACCTCCTGGGCCGCCTAGAAGTCGCTGTCAATCAGTGTTGCCGGCGGAGGGTGTGAACACTTAATTACCTGCAAATGTATGCTGGCCAGCGGCACCCACGGCACCCACGGCGACTGCACACAGACCACAGGTAGGAGTGAGTGATATCGCGGCCTGCATCTTGCATAAATTTGAGCGTCTCCGCTCGTTTGCTATTAAAAGAAAATAAAATGCACCGTGTTACTGTCGACGAGCAGCGCACAGAGTGCCCCTTTTTGACTAATTGACTAATTAACTTGCATTCTGCGCAACACTCCGTGCATTTCGGCCCTCTTTCGGCCTCGGAGCGGCTTTGAAAAACCTTTGGTCACCTGTGCGCGCCTGGCACTCTGCAAGGCATTTCGGGCAGATAAGATCAGCGGCAACCACAGCAACAACAGCAACAACAGCAACAACAGCAGCTGATGTTCCCCAGCGCAATTCCGGACTGTCACTTCCCCTAGTTTGTGGCGCTGAAACGCGCGCCTCTCGCGCTGCAGGAAACGCCGGAGCACACATGCGGCCAATTTATTGCGCTCCTTTGCTGGCATGATGAATTGTGTGCTAATGGAAAGCATGTCAAAATTGTATTTGTTCTTGCTTTGTTTCTCAGAGATTTCACCACGTCGATAAGCTGGTCGCGGCGCGGAGGTGCGATAATGACTGCCGCTGGTGTCCCCGGCTAAACGCACTCCATAGAGGAGGTGTTCCATCGCCATTAATTCTCCAAAGTGAAAAATTACATAAATGAGTGAAAAAACGCTAGAAAAAATTAGTGCAGCAGGTTGTAAATTGGAAGGATTTGCCGCGTCGTCGAGGCCTGACTGACAGTGATGTATATCTATGGGAAAGCTAACGGAAAGTTCGGAGCCGCGAATCGTATCAGCGATTTCTATCGTTCATTGGCCGGAAATATTGAAAACATTATGTTGCTTTAGACAATTTGTGGTTGTTGTGACTGATTGCTGCCATTAATGCGCATTGTTTGTCTTCCAGGACTTTTCTAAACACCACTCGCTTGCCAGGAAGTGTTTAATGGATCCTGCTGCGTTTTTCTAACCTGAAAAATATGAAATTTCGGAGAAGCCCGAAGAACTTTGATGTGAATGCTTCGGGAACGCGTTGCTTTGTCTACTCTCTTCACCACTCGGGGTTGGTTGATGACGCTCACGAGCTCTATAAATTGGTATTCATCCTCGCTCAGTGGTTCGCTAAACCTACCTTCACGATAGTCTTTCAGTTTACGGTGGTGTTCAAACATTCGCTGGCTAAGCTGCTGAAATGTAAACCGCTCAAGTCCATGAATTGTTAACATATGCGGCAAATCTGCTTAGAGAAACATTAGCGCACTTATCCGCTGCCTCCTCCCCACTCATTCGCAGTTCGGCGACTTGTACTCGTCTCTCCGCACCCGCACCCGCACCCGCACCGGCACCCGCCCCGATCGCTCGTGCCCGTGCCTGGTGCCCGGTGCTGCTGTGTCTCGCTACTAAGCCTGACAAAGTCTAATTTGCCAAAAACACTCGACGTCGCAATAATTTATGCAACCAAATATTTGGTCATATCATGCAAATTCAGATCCGACTTTATGGCGAAATTAAAGCACAACACCAGACGACGGCAATAAAAAAGGAGCACGAGTAAAAATAAATACAACGCCACCGGTGTTCAACAAGGCGTCTGCACCCTGTATGGCAATAATCAGGGTTCATATATAAATTAATCCGATAACCGTGATTTGCACTTGTTGTGCGCTGTCAGGTTGGCAACCTTCTGCCGGCAACAATTGTTTAATTGTTGTTGTGCGCTACGTGCCATACATGCGAGAAGCAGGAACAACAAGAACAGCAACAAGACAACAGCAACAACAACAACAACAACAAGAACAACAACGGCAAAGTAGTAAAAAAGAACTGCTGCTTTCTCTATTTTCAGAGCTTCTTCTCGATTCCTCGTTTACTCGTTTGCAGCACAAGCGGCAAGGTTGCCATCCGCGTTTTTTATTAACTTAATTTTGTTAAGTTTTTGGTAGTATTTTGCGCTTCTAATGCGCTTAACTGTGAGCGATGCAAATTCTGCACGTGCAGCACTCATCACGGCAGCCTTCTGCCCCACCTTGCGGTGCATTTGTTGCTTAAGGTTGCCAACTAAACTCCAGTTAAGTGAAGACAGCGCTCGTCCTTCTCGCCCGGTTCGCCCGAATGTAACCAGATGTTTAAATAAGGAATGCCCGGCCAGGACGAGGTCCTGCGTGTTGTTCGAGTGTTGTGGCTGTTGCTGTTGCTGGTGCTGGTGCTGGTGCTGAAATTATGATGTATCATGGCAATAAATAGTGCGATTACGATGATAAAAAGTGCTGCTACTTTGTAGCCCCGTCGAAGGATGGTTTATAGAGGTTGTAAATTAGAAGTCTTCACTCGATGCAATTTACTACCGCCCGACCGCCCCAGCACTGCTATCAGGCAGCTCGACACCAGTCGAGCGACACCAGTCGCTGCTTCACCAGTTTGCGGTTGGAAAGTGGTAAGCGAATGAATTTTAAAGAGTTCTTCTTCGCAGTCGGCCGGAATATTTAAATTTGCGAGTGTGAATTCGAACCGGATATCAAAAGCATACTCTACCCGCAGAAACCTGGGCCTGTTCGGCGACGCGGCGACGGCAACACTGGCCGCTGAGTTGTAATGCTTTCCGAACAAATTAGGAGAAATGCAAATACAAGGTTTTAATTAGCAACGCAAAGCAAATGTTCAAAATGATTTCTTTTTGTTGGAGTCTGTCAGTTGCAACAAAACCTACAACAATGCAACTAGGAAGCGTAGCATTAAAAATGTGAAATCATTGAATGAGTTCTCTAAAAAATGAACAGAAAGGAAAACAGAACTCACAGCAGTGAAAGAGTTAAAAGGAAACGAAAGGATATGACAGCTGAACACAGTTGAGTTGAGTTGCTGGAAAGCAGTCCGGCTCCGTTCCACCGGTGGGCGGGGCTGGCGACTCAATTTGGCGAAGTGAAGATTTATGACGCGTCTGCATCATGAGAGGGAAGACTGTAGCTATGTATGTGCGGCGTGCGAAACAGCATGCGGGGCGCGGAAGGAGTTCCGGCCGAACGGACGCTGTATTTGTTCAGCGTAAAAATTTATAATAATTTTTGTCGGGTTGCTTTTTTCGCATAATCATTGCTGTCGCGTAGCTGCTGTTGGCAACCTCTGGCATTCTTTTTTAGTTCCTTCGCAGACAAAGGATACTTTGTTCGTACACTTTGCTGTGTTTTTGCCGCGCTGATCCTTGTATTTCAGTGTTGTTTTCCGCGTATAATTCACTCATTAATCATTGGAGCCCGTCAGCGTTGGGGAACAGCCGCTGGCCAAGTCAGTCAGCCAGACAGGTCACTTTCGCAGATAGCTTCACACTTGGCTTTAACTCTTAAGCGAGTTTGTGTCTTAACCAGTTCCAGACACACCTAATGACCTATGACCTCGCTTAATTAACTCGCAATCGTTAACTGTAACGAGGCTGCGTGCTTTCCGTCGCCAGGACTTCGTGTGTCCTCGATAATTACGAATGAACAGCAACACAACCACAGCTGCACAATCATTCCTTCCGTCCACCTGCGAGCGGCTGCGGCTGCGACTGCGACTGCGACCACCTTCGCAGCGGGAAGAGCAACAACCCGTACACACCGGCGAGAGCTGCCACACCGACCCACACCGCTTCAATCTGCTGTCACGCATTTCATTTAAACTTTCAACATGACATTTGTACGCACTTGACACGAGGGTCAGCTGTCAAAAAGTTGTTCCAGAAGCCAAAAGTTATGTTTCCGGCTCGGTTGTTGTTTATTTTGATTACTTCCCTCAAGAACAATTTTCCAATTGAAACTGGCTGCCGGATAATGAACGAGGTAACAGGCTGGCGCAACTACAACTTAATTAAGTCCTGCGGGAGTTTCCCACTCTCTGCCACACCCAAAGCCAGCCAAAAAGGACACCCAAAGCCGGAAAACTGCAGGTGAAAAACAGTTGATATTGATTAATAATATATACGATGGTAAGAGATCTGATCGGAGAGATAAAACAACAACTGGTTTATAGAGTTACAGAGTGATTGAATTCACTCGGAGACCTTCAAAAACCACTCGGAGTGGTCTAAATAAACTCTCTTTAATTGAACTGTTTCGCAACTAACGAAATCCGCGCTAACAGAAACATCGATTATACGGTGAAAGCGCTCTAATCCCTTGCCAAGGAGCGAAGTAAATAATTTATAAACTCTTTTCATCAAGTCCCCGCAGAATATATTAAGAATCCAATCCAAGTCGAGCTGCGGACGCTCCGAGCAGGCGAATCCTTTCTGTTTCCATTCACTTAATTATTTGTAATTTATTATATTATGCAGCAACAGAAACAACAACACAAGGAGCGTAACAAATGCCTTTAATTGCTTTGCCTCGAATTACATAACTTGGCGAAAAACCTTGCGAGAAAAGCGGAGTCGAAACCGCAAAACCAACTATACTCCGAAAATCAAAGACGGAAATTTCACGGAAAATGCGCGCATCATGCTGCGAGGAAAACAGGCTGCGGGGTGGGGCAGCCGTTGGAGTGGAGTGGCTTCGACAACAAAAACAAATGCTGAATATAGCGAGAGATTAATGGCCAACAACAACGGAACACAACAACAACAACACCAGCGGAAGCGGCAGCAGCAGCGGCAGCGACTGTAGCAGCATGTTGCCAAAATGCTGCCTGCCCTCAGAACTCTTCCTGGACGATTAACACGCGAAAATCGCGTGAAATTCCTCATGCAGATGATATAAACAGCCAATCAAGCTCAGTCACTCACTCAGCAAGCAGCGCCACCCCGGAAAATGTCCAAAAATCTGCATATCATTTGATGAAATTTATTTGCAGAGCCGCTCCTTAAGCTGCGTCGCTGCCGTGGCTGCCGTTAAATCGCGCGGTGCTCATTTTAGCCATTTAGTTGTGCAAGGATCGCTTCGCTTTATTGTCCTTGTTGCAGAAGTTAATTTAATTGCGCGACATTCGCAGGGGAACGTTCCGGGTCACGTGGTAATCAATCATTTTTTCGATTCCGCCGAATGACAACAACATTGCGAAAACTCGCGGAAACAAAACAAGGCAGCAGACAATCAGCTGAAAGGATAATCAGCATATTTATAGCTCGCAGCGTAGACGTGACTCTGCGAAATCGCTGGCAGCGAGGAACGACGAGGAAGGCGAGTGCCGGAAACTAAATTCGCAAAGTTTTGAGTGATGCACGGGTACCAGTATTTTGCATAAAAGGACATGACAAATAAATTTAATGGCGCGGATCTTTTTCAAACTGCCGCTGATGGGTGTGCATTTGATAATCTGAGGTATTAATTCTCAACGGTTGACTTCTGCTTGATTTCTTCCATTGAGTAGTACAATGTCTCATACGTAACGGAAGTGTGACCGTGCGGGTCTTTTGGTTGCCAATGATATGATTTTGGTTGCATCATATTCCAGGAGTACAGAAAGCATCTCGGATCATCTGCAAAGCAAAAAGTTCTTAAGACCAAAGAACGAAATGGCAAGGGAGCACGAAAACCTCAGACCGAAGCGATTGCAATGCCAAATAAAAGTTATGATCGATAAAAGCGATCATAACTCCAGAAATAGACTTCTTCGCTGATTGGAGACCGATTAAGTGCCTGACCGACCACAGAATTGACTGTCATTTTTTATCTCAGAGAGAGTGCTTGTTTCTGTTTGTTTTCATTGCGTTTCTTATTCCTCCTCTTCTCATTCGTCCACCTTCAACTGTCATTAAAACACTAGTAAAGCACATCCAAAAAGGCGATAAAAATATTGACCCGCTTCATTTTATTTGCGGCGATTGAATAAAATGGGCAACATTGTTCAAACGAGCTCCGGAAAATAGGGAAATTTATTTAGCTTCTAATGGCTCAGTGCTACGCTGAGTAGCCAGGCGTCTGTGTCACCCTGTTCGCCGACGCGCGTGTGAGGCTGAGTGTGCATGTCGATTGGGAATAATAATAAAAAAGTAGAGGAATTTTTATTTCTATTTTATTTTGTTGCAATTAAATTCGATTTCTTACAGTTCCACGGAGTGTCTTCCACTCGTGAACGTGGCTGTCGCTGGTCTCTTCTTCCTCTTTATTTCACTGGAAAAGAAATAATAATCGTAAATAGCAAATTTTGTCGTTCATGTTGGCGCTTAAAAAGAACGGAACTGAAATGAAAACGTTTGTTGCAATCCAGGACCTCGGAACAAAGGAGAGAGCAGAGCATATACAAGTAGTTTATATTACATGCATTTCTTCAGTTTGGCTCGACGCAGAGCATTCTTGTGATTAGCTTCAATAACCTACGACTCTGAAAGCAAATTCAACGTGTCGTAAACTTCGGAACCGAACACAGTTCTCCCTAAAAACAACCAAATCCAAGACCAGTATAGTGGCCATCGCTATAAAACACAATGTCGATGCTTGACTCGCATAGAAGACCGCAAATGAATAAATCTTCCTCGATTAAATCTTCTCATTGATTTGTGCAGCACGTCAGCGCATGAGGAAGTATGACGGTTTTAATGACAGCTCGTTTGACGTTTGTGGTGAGGAATTTAATTTCAAAAAGTGTTCCGAATCAAAAAGTCACTTTTTATTGCTAGCATTAAAGGCGACTTTAATGGACGGTGGAACAATGAAAGCGAAAAGCATAAAAATCAACCAAAGTAAAGAGCAGAAATCATAAAAAGTGGAAACATTATTATTAATAAAAGAGGAAAAACTTATTTATGGGCCCTTTTTTATGCATTTAGCAACAGTGTTGCCATATCATGTGTTCGATTGGAGAAGCGCTTGGAAATCATGTTCTTTCGATGAAAATTGAATACAAAACTGTAATTTAATTACCATTACAAGTATCGAAAAGCTTTTCAATGTGTACCAGTATCTTAGAAGCCTTCAACCCAATCCACCCCCCCCCCACCCCACACCCCCTTTCCACATTCTTCTGTACTGCTACACACTCGTTCTTTTCTCGGCTGACCGCAGCGACTACAAAGCGATTTACGGGGCGGCCAATAAATCAACTACAAATGTCAAAATTGTCACCACGCTAAGTCGCACACCAACCCAGCCAGTTACAGACAGTTACAGAAGAGAGGGGGAGGGGGGGGGAGGGAGAGGGAAATAATCCCCTGGCCCTGAGGTGATGTTCCCTGGCGTATCGCCAACAGCGATTTGAGTTCATTTGAATTGGAAATGATGACAAAAATGCAGCGATTGAAATAAAGTTATCGAAATACACTGCAAAACTACACTCAACTTGACCGCTATACGGCGCAGTTCTACAGGATGATGTTGGTGGCGAGGGTGAGAAGAGGGTGAGGGCACATTCGGGCACTCAACCGCAGAAATCTAATTATTTATTATTTATTTATGTTGCAATTGTTGCTTAAGACCGAGGAGATAAACGCGTATAAAGGACTCAGGAGAAAGCTGTGCACCGCAGGACTTCCAGCTGCCAGCAAGAAACTATAAATTCTGGACGCATAAATTTCCTTTGTTTCGCTAGGAAGATCCTGTTAGTTTTCCCATTCAATTTTCTGTGGCATTTTTATCAGCAAATGAATGAAAAGAATTCTTGCGATTTCTTTGCAGTTGCTGAATAAACTGATACGTTTTGTTTTGTGAGCTCCTCGGACAGCGTATAAATCTCTTCTGGCACATTTAATGTGCACCAGCAACAGCAATTATATGCAATTTATTCCGAACCCACCCCTCACTCCCCACACCCGCAGCAGGTCCCACTGCCCACGGCCCACATCAGACGGAAAACTATGGATAAAAGTTCCGAATTCTTTGCGAAGCAGTGAAACACACAACACAAGAAGCAGAACTTAAGAGGGACAACAGCGATGAAAGTCGGTACAACAGCAGCGTTTCTTCGGACAGTATAGTCTACGTCCCTCAGCCGAGCAGAGGAGCGGAGGAGCGGAAGCAGGACCACAGAAAATGTCCACAGAACAACTTGTGAAGAAGTTTTTTAAGATCATATAAAGAAAAGAGGAATGAACGGAGGGGGGGGGGGGGGAGAGTGACGGAAGGGTGAAGCGGCGATCCCAAAAGCCGCAAATCAGCTCGGCGAAGAGCTGGCCAAAGACGGACGGGAAGCTACGAATGTCTGCTTCGATAGCAATAATTGGAGTTTATTTTATTGTAGGAAGTTCGCACAGTGGATCGAAGAATCCTGCAACTTCTTGAAAATGCTACAAAATTTCCAGGTGGACTGCTTCTCCAAACTATAAGAAGGCGCTGAAGCTTTAAACGCTTCCTGGAGAAGATTCGGTCGACTGGGTTCTCACACGCTCGGCCCACTGTCGCTCTTTAAGTGCTGTGGTGTTTATTTTAATTTGATAGTATTTCCAGGGCAGCAAGTTTCTCGTTTCGTTGCGAGCGCATTTCAATTTCCAATGCACAATAATAACGAAAGCTCCGGCAAAGCGGCGGACGACAGAGGAATGCCGAATGGAAGAGAGTCTCACAAAGCACCAAAGAAACTAAACTGCGCACAGATTAAATGACGAGCACAGCAATAAGCGCAGGACGTCTGCAGGTTTGCTTAAAGTCCTGCATGCGATTCGAAGTGCAAGTATATCCTGTCGCAGGACATTTAAATTAAACAAATACTAACGAGCAGTGAAGCCCGACGGCAGAGAGTGGGGATAGACGGTATATGATAGAAAGGAAAGAAAAAATCGTCGGGTTCTGTCCTGATAAACACACACCCACAGACGCGCAATTATAAACACGGCACTCGGCGTGCTCCAGAGGGCGCGGTGGTGGAGGGGAGTCTAGCATCGCATCTTCTTGCTCCGCAGAATGGCACTTAAAATCCTGTGCTGAACGGAATCCTGAATTTTATTTGCACATTTGCTTGCTTATCGCACATTTACTACTCTCGGGCGCTTGGACTTTATTGTTTCATTGTGCATCACTGTCAGGACGTGGCCAAGGTCCTTGGGGAGCCTTTTGCTCCCCGACCGACGAAGGTGTTTTACCTTCGCTTCTTGATGTGTCATAAATTCGATTTGTGGCTGATTAGATGAAGCAATCGTCATCAACGTCCTCCACCATCCTGGCTTTAATGGCTATTTAGTCAAGTTAAAGTGCCTCATCTGGCCACACTTCCCACTGCGGCTGTTGTTCTTGCTGTTGTATTATGCATCACCTCATCAGAGTCGTAATGCTGCGCCTGCATGTTGGCGGGAGCTTGGTTTGGGGAGGAGGGAAGCTGGAGCAGCTTTGATCACCCATTAAGTTGCACTTAATTGTCCGAATTTGATGCTTCGTTATCCGTCGTTTATGCGCGCGGCTCTGAAGCGGCCAGCGGCCAGCGTCTTAGCTTTTATCTCTGCCTCCGTTACTGACCATTAAATGTAGGAATCCGGTTTTTATGGTCGCTGATAACCGGGTGGCTTCGGCGGCTGTATTGCAAATGAAAACGTTTTCCGAATCTTAATGCTCCGCTTTAGAGGGAGTCTTAATTTGCCGCTCCTGGAGATTTCGCAGAAGATACAGCAAATTAACGGGATCCAGATTTAAATACTTGCATTTCGAATAAATATTTTCAATTACTTCTGGGTTTGCATTTGCCCTTAACTCACACTTCACCGAATCAATTAGATGACTGACAATTAATTAGCATCGCGAGTGGCGAGTAACCCTGACATTTGCCACAAGTCATAGTACAGGACGGTATCGCTGGACAAACATGCAGTTCGTGCATCGTTCCGGAAAGTTTCGAGCGTCCTTGAGTGGGTGGGGACCCGTTAAAAGAGCGTGGTGCAAGAGTGCTTCTGCTCAACACGACTCGGGAAGGCAGGATTCTTGGTTGAGTTTTCCTCTAGAAGTGGCAAAAATTCCAGCATTTATCCTTGACAGGATGCTTAACATTCGTACACGTGCCATCAGCAGCTCCGGTTGCGTTCCGGCATGGGTTGCGGTGCTTCTCCCATATGCAGTCCCTCCATCGCACAGTTCCTCCGCTGCGTCTGGGACTCCCTACGAAAGGAATCCAGAGATTTTGTAACACTGCCCCGCACAGAAGTCCTTGCACAGCAGGAGCAACGGTTGTCCCTGCAGCGTCAGTCAATCGATGTTGCGGATGCACGGGGCGTGGAATGTCACCGTAAGTAAGTCGGAAAGCTCCTCGATTCAATCGCTCGCCCCGGCGCCCGCAGTGCAGCTCGATAAGTGTTTCCTGCTGGTGACGACGGTGGATGGGGCCAGAAGGATTGTCAGATGCAAGGACAGATGTGATTTCGTGCGCTGTGATTTGGGTGGGTGTTGATGGTGGGCTCCTGCTGCTCCACACCGGCTAGGAGGAACTTCGGTGCTCTCCATGACTTATTGAACGATTTACGCTTATTGCACTGCTTGCAGCCGGAGCACTTCGCAAGACGTCGCTTACTTCCCGGAACCCTTTCATGAAATGCATGTTCTCCGTGCTTCTTCATAATACTTTCTAGTTTATAGTTGATCGTCTTCGTTTTCTTTATACGAGTATGCAACTGTTTTTTATGGCCATCACTGTGTGCAGCATTTGTGCTCAACGCAAGAGAAGAAATCAATTTTTTATGTTGTAAAAATATTTATCTTGTTACACGAGAAACTTTTATGCTCGACTTCAGTACACTTCAGAAATCGCAGAAACAAAGCGCAGCAAACTTGAGGAACTTTGGCAGATTTTATTAGCAACTCCGGGAACTTCGAGTGCGATTCTCAGCGTTGTACTTTCTGCTGTGATGACAAAAGGTCTTCCGGTGCGAGGGGGCCGGGGGCGTGGTAGTGTGGGGCATGGCGGCTGGGCGCCGAATGGCTTTGTTCGCTTCCACTCTGTTTGCTTTTCGGTAACTGAAGCAATTCTTTCGACATCTGATCCCTTTCAATTTTCGTTTTGACAATCTTCAACTAACGTCTATTCTTCCTGAGGTGCACCGCCGCGATGTGCTCAATAAATTGCTGCTTCATTGTACACACTCCGATAAAGCTCGGGATTCATTTTTCAATTTCTTGTCAAACTGATGCACCTGGAAGATGTGCTGCCTCGCATAATCATGCCGTTCATCTCCGCTTCAATTGTGTGTGCAAATCACGCGGAAGAACCCCCCCCCCCCATTTGGGCCATTCGAAGGACACAACGCAGCCCCTCACCTCCTGACGACACTCGGTGCCCGCTACCGAATCCAGCGACCTAACGATTTTAATTTTTTCCATATCATTGCATCGGAGTCGGCGGCACTTCGCGCTTTTCACTTCCTTTTATTGCCCGCTCACAAAAGGACACTCGAGCCTCATCAAGCAGTGAAAATTCAAAATAAAACAAGCACAAGTGCCCGGCCTTCGGTCTGGCCGAATCGTATATACACCCTACACCTCGAACATGTCACGTTGCATACCTGAACTGAAAACCTTTTGTTGGAAGTTGTTAAATCTTATGCATTTATGATTAATTATCTTTTATAATATCACTTTCATTTAAAATATAATATCGAAGATATGAGATCGGGAGACCCTCTGGTCTTAGGTTGGGTTGGAGAAGGCCTTCAGGCTTCCTTCAGGCGCGACCACGTCCACTCAGAGGCGCGTTATTATTGCCTCCTTATGGCAGTAGTATCCGTGAGCTAGTTTCCTCAGTTCATTCCGGTGTATGAACGCCATCAGGCTCCGATCAGGATCTACATACTTCTGTGGGTATACCTGACCATTAGCACCGGTTGTAGGGTGCCAAGTGGATGGGAAGCAAGGTGAACCTGAATGCACCCTGCACTGGCAATTACAGTAATTTATACGAGATGACTTGGTTTGCTGCGCACTTTTATCGCGAGCCACATGACTGTCCTCGCCGTGGCACTTGTTGTCATCATTTCCGAGAAGCGAAGGAATCAAATAGACCAAATTATGCAAAACAGTTTCGAAATGCGACCCGCATGCCGCCGCCCGGCCGCCCCGAGGGTCCTTCAGCGCTTGGAGGACTTCCTGCGATTTGTATCTCTAAATCACTTGTAGCTATCTGCTGCCTGCTATCTGTGCGATCCACAGAACCACTTCGAACACCGCAGAGACCAGGAATTCGAGGGCAACAAAAACACACCCTGAGTACAACAACAGTTGGTGGAAATATGAATCTACACTTCAAAACTTTGCATTTCTTTCGAATTTAATAGAAGACATTAATAACAAATAACAACAACAACAGCAACATCAACAGCAGCAACAAAAGAAATAATAATAATACCCGCAACAAGCACAACAACACGCAACACGGCGCAAAGTACATTCCACTCAGACACAACAACAATGAGGGAATCAACAACCGCCGAAAACGCCGCTCAAAATAAAATACGCAAGCTTGAAAAGCAGCGAAAACATTTGAATATTTTTCAAGTGATTAATCTTCAGCCTCTGTATTGCTTCTGATTCTCCGGTTTCTTCGCCCTCCCCTCGCCGGTCCCCTCGCACGTCCTTCGACCTCTCATTCGAAACTTGCTGCTTCGTTTTTCCTGCTTTGCCATTGATATCGAAATTAAATCTTTTGATTTGTATGAAGAAACACGTCGTCCTCTGCACCCTCTTCATAGGGAAGTAATTTTTTCTGTCGAGCGCCATTCTTTGTTATCCATTCCGCGCTTTTGAATGACAACTCCTCAAGACTGCTGACTTTTCGGGGGTAAGGAAATGCGGCCTTCGTGGCTTTCAGTTCAGTGGAAATGCCAAACAATTGCTGAAGCCACGGAGCGGAGCTACGAATCAGCGACGATCTAAACAATCTTTGATTATGCAATATAGACTGCTGTATGAGAATATTGTGTGTATCACTCTGAAGTAATCGAATGTTGAGGGGGAAGTCGAGAAGAAATGGTTTCACGATTTTCAAGATTTAAGTATTTAATATGGAGAAGGTTTTGTGCCTGAAACGATTGTTTTCCTCTTGCTCCGTCCCGACGTGGGTAGCGATTGTTGCCAAGCACAAGTATTAACAAAGTGTACGCTGTTACTGCTGATAATGAGCGCTACACGGGTCATGGCTTCGTTCGCGATCGTGTATCCTCGAATCGCGCATCCTGCGAGGTCGCATAAATCCCGGAACCGCTTCGCCTGACATTCGGCGCTGTAATTTACGCCGTTTAATGCACATACTCGTAAGCAATTTTATGACTTTGCGGTTTTATCGTGCTTTAAGGCGTGGCGGAGGCGGCGGCGGCGGGCCGAAAATCTGTGGCCCGCCGAAAGAGCAGTCGAGCAGTCGAGCAGTCGAGTGCTAGCGGTGCAGAATGTTGCTGGGCGCCACACTAAATCAACGTGCATGACTAAAACATCCTTCGAACTTGGCAAACACTTTTCGGATGTGTGTATGCGTGTCTAAGTTATGAGCAAGTGCGAGCGTGTGCGAGTGTGCTTCCTAGCGTTATTTATTTGATTAACTGCTTGTTTCTCCGCGTCTCCTTCCGAATTTGGCGCTTGCCAAATGATTATCTCAATAAATAATGCATGTTACACTTGTTGTTGTCATTGTTGCTGTTGTTGTTGTGTTCGCTGATTTCCCGTTCTTTGTCACTATAGCGATTCTAGGTTGACTACTTCTCAAGGATGCCCGTTTTTAAGTAGCATCCTGAGACCTCCTGCTTTGTTTGCTACGTCTGAAAGTTAGTTAAAACAGGGACCCATAAAAATATTCCAGTATTGTAAATTTTATTGTTATGATTGTCACTTCGCTGTTGGCGCAGTTGTCAATTATTTCGCTCTTATTTCATGGCCGCAAGATGTGATTTTATGGCCTCAAATTCGTCTGGCAACACATTACAGAACCGCTTTATTTGAATTTTATTCAAATACGGTGCGGTTATAAATCAGAAGATCTGACCAGTTCCATCAATGGCTTTACAACGGGGAGAGCCGTGCTCAGCCAGAACAGAGCTGGCTCCAGACAAGGATGCGAAGTTGTGTGTAACGGAACTCGTTACAAGGGCAGAAGCAGCTGAACAGTCGACATGACATTCAAAAACTCTCACATGCAGGCTTTTCAAATATTTACCCAAGCGCTCTACGGCCAGAAAGAAGTCACGTTTCACACACACACGCAACACGCAACAATTTTATTACTTTATTGCTGTAATTATTATTTATTATGCGTGTTATCTATTATTTATTCAACAGAAATGTGTGTGTGAATTTGCCAACTTTAACCATAATCGGCTACTAATTGTTACGGACATCTTATGCATTGCATTTGTGATTTTTCAGTGGCAGGGCCTCAACTAAAAGACGTTCCTTTTAATGAATCGACGTAAGCGCTTGAATATCGTCTTAAATCCACTCAAGGAATCTGTTTATTGTTTCTGAACCCCTTCTGGATGGGGATGCCTCTCTCTCGGCGCCTCTCCATTAACTCCGTCACTCTTCTATGCAAAGCAGCGAACTAATATACAACAACACCTCGAACCCGCAATCTTCCTGTGTTTGTAGTTGGCATCGATAAAACAAAGCAGCAAATGAAAATTCGAAGTGATCTCTCCCGAAGCAGAATAACAACGCGTGGGGGAGCGTGGGGAAGATGAGGAGGATGGGTCTGTGTTACATCCGAGGAGGGAGGAGGACTTAGAAGTACGCCAACGTTTGTGCAACACGACACCAGTGCATTCACCTCGCCGATTGCGGCGAAAATGACTCACCGACTTCCTTCGCTTAGTTTTATCGCTTCAGCTTGTGTTCGAGTTTTGAGTGCAGCGATGCAAAAGGAGTGCAAAATTTATTACTCGCATCCTTCGGCGCAGTTGGAAGCCAAGGATTGCAGGGAAAAGCAATCGAATAACGAGCACAAAAGCACTGAGCCCCGAGCTGCGAGCTGCGAGCTTTTCAACTTCGATACTCGTAAAAATCAACAGATTAGAATTACTAATCAATAGTATTGTATAGTAGTTGTGTCGTTAGCAACAACTTAACGATTCCTTTAGAACCACATTTCGACGCATATCATAAGCTGCAAGCTTGAGAAACGAAACGAAAAACATGGATGGGGATTAATGCACGATTTAAGAAAGTCACAAGAGGGGCCCTCTTTTTCAAACCCAATAAAGCTACATGCTTTATTTTCCCTAGAAGCTTGATGCAGTGCACAGACCTCGGGGTATTTTATTTCTGCTGCTCTCACGCAGCACATTCCGATGCTGAGTCCTCGTCCTTTGCTGCTTCTTTCCTCTTTGCGGCCATCATCTTTTCCATTCAAACACGGAACGCAAACCAATCGATCAATCGCTTTCCCATGGCCCTGTGAGGAGGACAAAACGCTGGTTGTCGCTGCAGCCTCTGCCTCTGTCATGGCCAACAGCAGCAACTGCGCGGCGCTCACTCAACATTGTTAATCCTGCAACTGATTTTCCATCAAGAGGGACCACAGCGCACTGCGAACTACGAGCGAAAGCCAGGAAGAGGATTCGAGCCGGTGTGTGGAATTCTTTTGCATTTTGCGCACTGCACCAGGATGGCTCTGAAGGGGTGCCAGGAGACTCCCGTGCACCGAGTAGCTGGAGGTTTGCTCAAGTGTTCAGGGATTAAGTTGAGAATGGACGATGACTGCGGTGGTTGGTGAGTCATAAGTTGCTTTCATTGTCGTCGTTGTCGTTGTTGATGCTCATGATGATGATGATGAATGGAATGAATGGAATCACTGGTTGCTCCCTCGAAGCGGTAGTTGGTTTTTTGGCTGTGTAGGCTTGTGATTCAATTGTTTGCATTTTTAATTCATTTTACAATATTTTCTAATGAAGTGCAGAGAAGAAGAAGATGTGGAAGAAGAAGGAAATAAAACAGATTATTTGCCCACAGCACACATCGAGGTGCAGGGTGAGTGCACACAGCGAGCAGTCAAGCGCGGTGTTGGACCGAACTTCGGATCGAATAATTAAATAACACGAGTATTTGAGGTCGATACAGTGTCGAGGAAAGACCTCTGCGCTGGAACTGAAGGTTGATCTGGCGTCTTCTCGGTATTACACTTGTCACGTCCTGTGTCACACCCTGTATGCGACACCCCTCGTAATCCTTTCTGCGCATACGGTACACAAAGACTCTGCCCTTCCTTGGTTTTGCATGTGCTTCGATTTCTCTTCAGCATCGCTCAAGTTCAGCGGGGAGAACTGTTGCGTTCGCAGTTGGTGAACACGACAGGGTGATTCGCATCTCCCTACAATCCCCCGTCCGCGCTCGCATCTCCCGGAGCGAGTACTTATTTAGGTATGCAAGCACATAAGTTGTTTTCATTTCTTCTCTGCTTGTTAGAAGGGCTTTCGACATTTTAATGAAGGTTTTCAGCTGATGCACGTCCCGCACCTTCGCTTATCTGCCCAACCTCAGCCTCTGCCGGTTCCCCTCGTCCCTCCTTGAGCCAAATTTACAATATTGCTCTAAATGCAGGTGTTCGCATTGAGTACGCTTCACTTCGCATGCGGAGGGTTGCGCACGATTTCTCGCACTCGGATTCACTTCGAGCAGGTTCTCCCCCTCCTCCGGCCGGCAGTTCTTGCATCTTATGATGGAAAAATTCGATTTCGTAAAATTGAACATCCTCTTTATGCGTTTCATTACTTTCGCAGACATGCAGACGGAATAAAAAGCCAAACACAACCTCAGAGGCTCGCCTGGATATCGCTTCGGCTCTGAACAATCAAACGCTCAGCGTCACTTGCAGCTCTGCAGAGCGTTCATTTCTATGCAATTGAAAGTGTCATTTTACAAGCGATGGAACAGGTTTCGCAGTGACGACATTGCTTTTGAATGGCGTCCCTCTCCGCGCCGCTCTGTGATTCTAATGGGTCACGATTGCTTCAGCTTAGCTCTCGTTGATTTTGTAATTGACACATTTTGTCCCCGATAATTTTAATCCTGTGCGTCGCATCGAGACTCCTTTTCAGACCTGTTGAGGAACACCTGTTGGAAATTTGTTACACAACGTAGCATTCACTCGGATCCTTTTGTTATAATAACGAATTACTGTGAGATCGAGATCGAGACACGGGATGGTTTTCAGCATTGATCGCATTCTTTCAAAGCTAAGCGCTGGATGGGGGAGCCGAGGTTCCCAAGTGTGGGAACTTTTACTCAGAAACTAGGTTATGTAAACTTTGCTGCGGATGGAATGCTGTGAGAAACTGTCGATCGTGAATGAGTCATGCTGTCAGATCGTAATAGGCAAATGACGAAGCCGTCTTGTCACCTGCTGGTGGATGATGAGTGCGGGAATAATCGAAAACAAGCAGAAAGACTAAAGGACCAACCATGCTAATAACAAACCTGCTGCAGATATTCACAGTAACAAGAGTTATAATATTTACTCAGTGACCTGAATCAAATACCTTGAAAGTGTACATCAGACATCTTCTGATTTCGATGATAGCCCGGGCCCGGCCCCGGGACGAACTCTAATTTAAATGTCCGCAATAAAAGAAGCCAATCTCACAAATCCATCGCAGACACTAAAAGAAAACAACACAAAAGCATTAAATTAAACGACTCCAAGATTCAATTTTCCACCCCGTCCGCAAGAAACAAACCTTATCAACGCGCATATAATTACCACACAAGCCGGGATCGATGTTTGTCCTCCTTCCCCTCCGCCCTCCGCCCTCCGCCCACCGTCATTATCTGCCTTCACAATATGTCCGACATAATTGCAAGAACAACAACAGCAGCAGCAGCAACAGCAACAGCGGGTCGTTGTGTCCAACTTAAACGACATCCATCGTCTGTCAAAAGTAGCGTTAACACGCAATCAGCTCATCTATCGACAGCCGTGAACTGGCCGGCACGCCGGGAAACCTAACGGTACCCGAATAACCTGCGATTGTTTAACAATTACCAAATTGCGTTCTGAATTATCCGTCATTATGCACGACATCAGCGCCAGCGAGCGCGATTGCTTTCAGGTGTTCGACTCCCTTGCTGCCGACTGCTCCTTTATTTGCCACAACACATCCTGGCTTCGAGTCCCGAGCTGACATAACTGTACTTTATTGACACAAGCAATCCGTTGTCCGCAACACATGTGCGAAGTGTAGTGTGCATGGAAAAAGCCAGATATGGCATCGCTGACGAACGCGTTCGTCGCTTTAATTCGGTGCAGGCATTCTTCGGGTTTCGTCGCTGCATTTTTTATTGTTCTGCTGTAATTGCTGATTACTTTTGATTGTTTTCATTAGGAAAGTTTCACCGCCAAGCGTGGAACGAAAACACACCCTGCTGCCGCGACTCCGTAATGAATGCTAAGTTAGTTAATTTGTGTTAATTTCTGTGCGGAGGGTGAACGAGTGCTTCCAATAAACGAGTATCTACAAACACGGAATCGGAACAGACTGAGGAGCTCATAGAAAACCACTTGCATGTCACTATAATTCGGGGCATTTTTGGATCTGAACGGTTTTGCGTGGTCGACGGTGAAGCGGTGCTTCGGTGCTAAGCTCTTTTCTTGGACAGCGCTATTTTGTTAGCCATTATTTTGATCTCTTTTTTACCACCAGAGTAATCGTTTATTGACAAAATAAACACGGCCACTCCCAGGATACGAGAAACGATAGCGACCCAAATCCAGCCAACATACATGCATGCCACATGGTACATGCATATACATACATACGTATTTTGACAGCAACAGAAACTCCCCCAAAAGGAAATCCAGCGGGATGTCGTCGAAAGCAGGTCACAGGTATCACACTTTGAAGTGGTGGGAACCGGGCAGGTGTCGCTGTTCTTGCTGCCTCGCCCAGAAACCAACAGAAGACTTTGTTTAATTAGAACCAATTAAAGTAATTTTTGAATAAATTAAGATTTGCTGATTGAACATCCGTGCGTTGAACGAACACGTCGAGGAAGAGTGAAAAAGTCGCCCCGCTGAGCTGTTAAAGGGTAGAAAAACTGCACAGAAAACCAACAACTTTTCGAAGTGCATTTTAAAAATATGAACTGTTATTTTAACTGTCAAATTAGCACGTTTCTCGTAGTTTTTTCACGACTTTTCGCAGTTGTTCGGTTTTCTCGCCGCTGCAGCTGCACATGCAAATTGCGTTTTTCTTTTTAAATAGGATCGTAGTTCGGGTAATTGTCGCGTATTGCTAGGGGACGGAGCGACGGCCACATTGGCGACACTCCACCGCTGTCCGAATCGCTGTCCGACCGCCGAGTTTCCGGTCGACGACGTATCGATTGCCTGATTTGACGTCGATACGTCGCTTTTCTTTCTTTCCACTTCTACGCAATCACACTCAGCAAGTGACATTACGCACCCACACTGCAGCCGTGCATACATACGTCATTCTCGCACATGTAATTATAAAGTCATCTTGACACAATCAAAAGTGACAACTACACTGATTGCTCGACACGCTACCGAGCTGCTCGTAAGAACTCTCAGAGCCGTTCATGGGCACCGCGCTCGCGTTGACTCCGTTCTGGCTCATTAGTTCTCAAGAAGTCACCATTAGCAGCCATTCAACCGACGTGGCAACAAACACGCGAAACATGACACATTAGTGACGGCCAATACGCGGCGACAGCGTTGCCGGTTAGTCACAAGTTGTTTGTGGAAAATGGCTAAAAGAGCGAGTATGTATTTGTTTTCTTTAAACTTCTTTGGCACTGATAGAAGTTTAACAATCTGACAGCGGGATTATGTGATAGTTTATGTGACAGTTAAGTTAGAGTGACGTGCTGCCCAGCAGATCATCTACGGAGCGCTTCTACTCCTGAAGAATAGGACTCAGTAGCTCGAACCGAGAGTCTTGTAACTTCTACCGATGCCGGCTTCTGGCATTCGATTTGGGCTCTGTTTTCGCACAGCTGCATTTCACTCCCTACAAATTTTTGCAACTGGCAACCTTATTTTTGCCACTGCTTCTCATATCGCGTTTCCCCCGAAGATAGTGACTCATCAGGAATGCAAACAATAGTGGCCAACAGCTATGAATATTCATGAAATCAATTTTTATACAATATATTGTGTATTGATACGAACAGCATTTGATGGATCATTTTTTAATCCGACCGATATTTGCGTTTTCACTTAAAAAATACGCCAAGTTTCCGCATGTGTGTCGCATGTATGTCGCTTGTGTGCGCTTGTGTGTGTGCACGTATGAATGTCCTCGGCAGGGACGTCATTTCGGTAATGATTCTCCAAAAATATAGCTAGGATACGAACATGACATGTCTGCGTTTGCTGTACTTGTGTTTGTCTATTTTTCGTTTTCATTAGCTGTGAAAAATGATCCGACCAAAAAACCTCGTTGTACCCAACAACAACGGGAACAAAGGGCCGAATCACTTTTCAGCGGATTCATACATCATAATCAATGCAATCAAAATGATTGTCAAAAACGAAAAACACCCTCAATCAATGTACCACAGTTTTTACCCCTTTGGACAGGACTGAAAATATGATAGATGACAGGGACAGCACACATCCCTGCACTTGGCCGCCGTCGGCCTGCCTTAAAAAAGACAACACCGAAGACAACAACAGTGGAAATGTGTCCATCGATTTAAAATTGTTGCACCACAAAAGAATTCGTCACACCGATGAAAAAATACCATTATGCTGACTTGCTTTGCTGTTCCTTTGCTGTTGCTTTGCTCGGTTCTAATCAGATCATTTTTCAATTTCCAATTCCTGCCGCACTCGTCACTGCTTGTTTTGTCATTCGATGTGTGCCTTTGTCGCCGCCAGTAACCAGCGAGGCATCATCGCTGCGGCGAACATCCCGAAACATCCGACTGAAAACGCAGCGGGTGATTTGGACATAATATCGGTTTGCGTTCGATTTTTATTGGTTTCGAGAGAAGGAGGGGGAAGTCCGACCGCCAAAAGGACAACTGCGAAAATCGTTAATAGCTGCGTGTAAGAAAAAGTTGACAAATACTCCAGCAGCATTCTTCTTGGACTGCCAACAGTAGATTCGCGTTGGAAACACTGCGGGCGAAGGGCAGGGAAAGAGTGCTCGCCGCTGAGCGCTGAATGCGAAACTGACGGATTCGTTCCGGTGCGCTGATCATGTGATAAACAGTCCCAATTGTAAACTGATAAAAAAGTGACAACAGTTAAGGACAATCGCGTTGGTTTCAAGGGTCAGCAGTTTTTAATGTGTTTGCGATAAACTGCTATTAATGACAACTACTTAGAAGCCGAGCTTCTGACCCTTGAAACAAAGCGAGTGTTATTAAGATCGTTCAGCGTTATCTATTAACTCCAGTGCCTCATGTTCGTGAAGGGCCATAAAAGTGACATAATGGTGTTTTATCATAATAGTTATGATATAATAATCGATTCAGTTTTTTCGATAGGTTGGACTCGAAAAGACATTAATTCTATCGACTATAAAAGACACTTTTTAATGAAATGCTGTCAGGCGGATTTCCGAAGGAGGGGAGTAAAAGGGACCTCCCATCAGACACACACAAAGCAGCTTTCGATCGAGTATGAGTAACTCTATCAAATCTACTGTTATAAAGTGATACCTGATAAAGTACAACTGTACAAGTAGTTCGCTGGATCGGTCTTCGTACCTCAAATGAGCCGCGGCAGAGTCATTAAAATTGCGTTCTTCAAAACGCACGGAAAGAGTTCTGCTCTTGTAAATCGTATGCCCGTCGTTGGCGACAATATGTCACGCCGCATCTCGGGAGGGTGGGTGCTCTAATAGCTCATTCAACAACGTGCTCAGGGCAAATACACAGCAGTCACGTGCTGCAATTTAAACGTTTGTTGCTGATGTTATCATGTCCTCAACAAACACAACACGGGAAACACTTTTCAAGTGTTCGTTATTTGGTTATGCAGTCCACGTGAACCAGAAAAGGCAAACCGAACAACAGCAAACATTGTGTGCCGATTGCCGATTCGAATGCGTGCTGCAACAATTACAGTTTACAAGTCGAACGTATCCGCAGACTTCGGCGTGATCTGCGGCAAGGGCATTCTTTGCGAGTTGGCAAGAATATGTTTAAAATCATCGCCTGCAGACGCACCCCTTTCGGCTTTACGCAAAAGCACCCACTTCAGTGCGAACCTCTTTCGCACCACTCCGAGTGCGTATCGCACGCACTCTGCTCGAAATGCGGATGGACGGTCGACCCGCATTCAAACACCAGACGGTTGCTGTCATTATTATCAAGGAAGACGACGCACCGTTCGTGCTCACTGCTGATTCGCACCCCAGAGCCGCCGAACAGTTCAGAGCTGAAGCAATTAAATGTATCCTTTTCCATCGAATTCCGTGAAATGGACAGGACTTTCTCACGATCTACAAGAAATGCTGCGATTGCGGTTGATCGCAGATACCATAGGCGCGTATCTCGAGAGCGGCGTGTCTGTGATTCGAGGAAGATACAAATATTCAAAGGTTGTGAATGGAGTTTAATGAAAACGGGCCTCGAATAATGATGCGACACGGACCACTGTGTAGCCGAAGAAGTCGCTAATGGAAGTTAATTTGCAATAAATGCTTCTGCGAGGGGAGTGAGTGGGAATAGAGTGATACTTGTCCCTGAGATCGACTTGGATTAACGATTCACGAGTTCACCGAGATGTTCCCAAGCAAATACCGAGATAGCATGAAAGAACCTTTCAACGTGAAACAAGAGAACACAGTGCTTTATTGACCGCAAACTGATTACTGTTGATGTACCAAGTTGATGTACCAGCGACATCTCGTCCTATTATTGAGCCGCTACAAGGAAACAAACAAACGCCGCCACTACTCCGGTTCTCCAACTCCTAGCCAGCTACAACTCGTATCGTATCGCATTTCAATGAAGTATGCAAGCGGCAGTAATAATAAAATATCATAGCTCTATTAAAAACATGTCACAAGTATTCTTCCGCATCTTCAGTGGTCATTATTCCGAGCTGTTAATATGCTGGAACAACAGCGTTTACGCCGCTATCATCATCGACACTAGCGCCATCATCAGCCAAGATTTTCTTATCGATGCTCGGAGAGAAGTGGCAATAACATAAAAAATTATGACTGTCAAAAGACGAAAACTTCTCAGATGCTGTCAGCACATTTGCGGGATTAAAGCACATATTTATGCCGGCAAATTTGTAAAGTTTGCTTTGTTTTACGTGCAGCCGGGCTGGCGGGGTGGCGGGTTGGCGGGTAGGCGGGTTGGTACGGGCCACGAACATTTGTTAGACTGGAGCGTCAATCGATTAAACGTTGGCTAGATTGCTATTGATGATGACATCGATGCTGTTTTGATGATGCTTTGGATGGTGATAACAACGGCGATGATCACGTTGCTTATGCTTATTTTAATCTCTCGTCGAACGCATAATATTAATGGCAAGGAGTCGAGGGAATGAATTTATTCCGTGGTGTCCGAATAACAGGGTTGAACACGCTCCATTTGTTGATCCACAGATTTGCTACCCTGCTATTATTCACACTTGAGCGGCTGGTCAGAGAAACGGAGCTCCGGAAGTTCGAGAATTGTGTGGTTCGGATCGATTGTCTAATGGAGAGGAAGGGAGGTCCAACTCTCAGAGCAGAGATCTACGTCCACATGCTCACCCCGCAATAAAGACGGATGGCTTAATTAATTGGGTCCTGTATTTGTTTTAATTACTCGTTGCTTTATAGTTAATTTAATCTGAGAGCCCGGCCAGCAACGCAAGCAAAGTAAACAAAACACCTTCTCCATTCATACGTACTTGTGTGTTCTTTGTTGTGTGTTGCTGTGTGTTGCTGTGTGTGTCGTGGTTATTTCATTAGTTAAACTGATATCCGGTGGAGCTGGAACTCGAAATGGAATTTTTGCACTCAGTTATCCTGCGGCTATTTTCGCAAAGCAAACTGAAGCGCCGAATGCTCTGTGCAAAGCTATCTTCGAAATTTCAATTTACGCATCCAGCTCGCTGGAGCACCGAGAATTTGCAATGCTGCTCAATCAAGGATTCACAAGGAAGCATAACCTGTTGTGTGGTGGTTGTTGTTGTGCCATCGCCGATGCTGCTCCCGTTACTGTTACTGTTGCTGTTACTTTGCAAATAAAGTGGAAACGAGCATAAAATTGCAACTCGTATGCTTTGTTTCTTGTTCGTCTTTCTTTCTGTCTTCTTTTGTGACTTTTGACTAACATTTCCATGACACCGATCCCTGGGGTATCTAATGGCTGGATTCTGCTGCGCGTCCACAAGCAACATCAACAACAACAAAAAAGCAAACATTAATCTCGCTTTAGTTTTCCTGAAAAAAAACGCCTCGTCTTTTTGGGTATTTTGGGTTATTTTCCGACAGGATTAAACCGTGTGGAGTTTTCTGAGGGCGGATTGAAAGTACATTGCGGGATCCACGCGCACCAAAGTCGCTTTCAAATGAATTGTCAATTAAATTAAGTGCCGCCGCAGGCTGGCATAAACTATGCATCAGAAAGATAGTTGGGACTCGACGACAGCGATGAAGTCGATGATGGTAACGCTGCTGATGCCGGCGATGACAAGAGTGATGACGATGGCTGGCGCAGCGATGTTCAGCTGTTGCGAACTTACAGCGTATTTGGATAAGTAATGAGCTTGACATGAGTTTGTCTAATAAATTAATTATGAATGCGGCAGCGATGAGTCCTCAGTATCTTTAAAAAGGTTTTATAATTCATGCTAACAAGTTTTTGCAAATGGAGTAGAATGGAGTTGAGCAGAGTAGAGAAGAGTGGAGTGGAGTAGAGTAGAATACATTTCGGTTGGAAAAACGAACCTGAAAGTTTTCAAAGACTCAGTTCAGAACGTTGAGCTTTGCGTCCGTCTTGCGATTTTTCAATGGATAGACAAGAGTATAGAAGCACACAAGCTCAAGATGAAAGGTCTTCAGAAATAATTAACCGGCCTTCGAGGGGGCCCGAAGCAAGAGAAAGGAAATTGATTCCGGTTTAAAGATTGCATCTAAGGCCATATTAATCCACTAATGGGCCCTCATTCGAGCACACTGTGCTGCAGTGCACAAGCAGAGGGCCCAATCGGCCATTCGAACAGCCATCCCAACCATGCGTTTGTTTTAATTACTGCGAAATATTAAAATTGCAAGTAATTGGAAATATTATGCACTCAGTACTCGGGGCGGCCCGAGGCAATCAGATGTCATGCCGCACGGAAGAAGGAACCCTCGCGAACACAAACGAGCGCTAAAGATAATAATAAAGATGGTGACGCAACAACTTAGTGGAAAATGATGCATAGCAATGTTGATGCAGTGCCGAGCGCAACTCAGAGGGGGCGCCGTCGCAGCAGAGGATCGCACGCATAAAACGCATAAAACGCGTACCAGGAAGGGCCGAGTACAAGGGCTCCGTTCGCCGATGACAGTTCTGCGCGGTAGGGTTTACGTGCATGGTTCTTCTTACTTTTCGCTATTGTCCCGTTGTTCTCGGCATCGAACTTGATAGGGTGATTTGCATCTGGCGCTGCAACGGTGCCAAGGAATGACTTGTGGTTCAATGACCGCAAGTGCAAGAAATGAGTAGAGTGTGTCGGTGTGTCGGTGTGTCGGTGTGTCGGTGTGTGTGTGTGCATGCGCATGTAGAAAGTGCGTAAATGCATTTCCGGTGCGTGGCGACCCATCAGACGCGCCTCCTGCGAAGGGTTTGCAAATCTTGCCGCATCCTCTTGTTTTGTTTGCTATTTTTATTTGCAGAACTTGGACTGACTTGAGTGCAAGAGTTGAGAGGATTTCCGCCGCAGATGTGTGTATTGGGGCTCCAACCGCTGCTTGTTTTTACAATACAGCGAACCACTTGATAGTCCTTTGAGCGGGGGTCACTTCCCCTTCTTCTGTGCTGCTGCGGTTGTTGTTGTTGTTGTTGTCGTTTTGTTGCCTAACATTGCATCTTAATTGCAGATTTATAATTAAACGGATTTAATTAAAACTCATCTCGAGGTTGGACACTTTGGTGCAGTGTACATTAAATTCTTTCTATTGAGAAAAGTGCAGGGGGTTGGGTCCGAAACGCATTCCAGGCGTTGGCGTCCGTCAGATAACAGAAGTGAAGTGTGCACAACAAGGACGGAGTAAAGGAGACATACAAGCAGTCATTGCGTCGAAAAATAAGCAGAACAGTCTTTGGACAGCGCCCTTTGGCTTCGTTTGCTCCCGACAACGGCTTGGATCAAGATGGCACCATATACTACATTGTTTTCGTTCTCGATTGCAAAAGTGCTGGCCGCAGACTCGCTACAGAGTTGCAGTGCTTTCCAGTGCTGCAACTTTTTAATGCGTTTCAAGAATACCTCCGAATGACCACGTTTGTGTGCTGCGGAGATTCATAATTTTATGGCCCGTTTTACGGCGACTGCTTCATTAAAACCCCGAATCCTAGTCGTCTGTTGGTCGCCGAAGCCTTCACTGCGCTGGTCAACAGGACACTCGGACTTTATTTACATGCTGTCGTCGCGTAACTTTCTGCATAAATCGCGTCCTCATCCTCACACACACACACACACACACACACACACACACACACAAACGTCCTGGACAAATAAAGAGACTGCCGCCTCGCAGTGGCCAAATGGTCATCAGCGAGCAGATCCTGCTCCTGGTGACTCGCTCGTACGCATTTCTTCGCTAATCTCCGCCATTAAAACCACGATGAAGTCAGCACGACGACATCGCCGCCTCGTCTAGCGTAGCGCAGCGCCGAGCGGAGTTTCCTTGTTCTTGTTCTTGTTCTTGTTCTTGTTCTTGTCTTTCGCATTTTATTGATCAACTTCTCTGCATATAAATCTGCAGATTAGCAATGCGAGTGCCTCGGCACAGAGCTCGCTCGCGTTCCCAGCAGCAGCGGGTCGCATTTTCCGTGCGAATTACTTCGTTTGTTTTGTTTATTGTTTTAATAGAGCAGCACTGTAAATCATCTCGTTAAATCGAGCGGGTTCCGGCTCCGTCTCCGGCGCCGTGTTAGGGGAGGGCCCTGAACCGCCATTAGCAGCGCGGTAGAAAATTATTAAGTTTGTAGCAATTTTTATTGGTTTTCTTTTGTTCTGGCAGAAGAAGTTCGGCAAAAGGGAAACAGTGATTGCTGCAGTCCTTGCTGTTGCTGTTGCTGTTGCTGTTGTTGTTGTCGTTGTTGACTCTTCGCTGGTCTCTTATGGATGCACGAATTTGAGGCGCGTCAATCACAGGATGTTCAAAAGCTGACACGGAAAACGACAAAAAACGACACTGCGAGAAAACTGTCCATGGCTCAAAAAGAACGCGACTACCTCGTAAAAGTAAAATCGGAAGTTCGCAGCGCCTGGAATCGAACTGCTCGAATACCTTTCAGTGGAGAACCACTTCTGCTGAGTCCTGAATTCATGTAAATATGATTCCAGACGCACTGCAGCTCGTTTTCTCGCTGTGCGCCTGGCTTCACTCGCCCCGTCGAACGCCGCGCCAGTTCTTCGGGTGGCTTAGAGTGTCAATAAATTCAGATTTAAATTATACCTGCATGGATTCGGCAATAAAGATCCTGCTGTCTGTCACATCTACGCGCATTAACGACAATGTTGCCGAGTAATTGACACAGCAGCAACAACAACAGCAGCCAGCGCTGCAACAATGTGGCATCACAAAGGATCCGCACAAATATTTTGTCATGAGAACAAGGAAATCGCTGCGCACGGAAGAATGGACGTGTTGCGGCTGCGCAGTAGCGAGTCGTAGCCGCCGTGACTGTGAGAATGGGGCAGGCTCACACACAGCTGCACGTGTGTGCGAGTCTAATAAAATGTGTAACAAACAGCCAGGCAGACAGGGGCTCAACAGGATCATCATTAAACTGCAGCGGAAAACAAACGCGCATCGAGCGGCTGTCGTAAAGCTCGTTAGTATTTCGCCTCTTTATTGTAGAGCAGCACCAACAAAGGCAGCACAAACACACAAACACACAAACAGGAGTGAAGTGGAACACAAAGGAGCGCATCGAAAGCCATCAAGATTCTTCCAGCGAAGAAAGGATTTAGTTAAGTTGTCGCAAAGGAATGACGATTGATGCGCGGCGTAAAGGAGGACTCTGTTCGCAACATTCGCCACGCCGTGAACGCGTATTGGAAGGGATTATTAATGATACGTTCCGTCTAACATGAGAACAAAGCGTCGCGGGAAGTGGCAATAATATTGTAGACAGTCTCAACGACATGGTAGGGAATCGACGTCTGTGGAGGGCTCATCTTGCCGAGGCGCTGCAAAACAGGCTTTTAATTGACTAAACTTCCGTCTCCAACTCAATCTCTGGCCAACACTTTGAATCACTCATATTTTTAGTGTCCACCGGAGACGTGTTCAAATACAGTCCGCATCGATCAGTTTTCTGTTGACGGTAGTTAAATTAACGCACACACACACACACACACTCGCAGACACCAAGCAAACACGAAACATTCAGGGCTCTAATGGGTGAGCATGGCGATGGGCGGGGTGGGGTGTTTCGACTGTCCGCACTCAAAGCGCACAGACGTAATGTCTACAAGAAGCAGCAATAACAATAACAATGATAATATAAAAATAACAAACACAAAGTAACATACACACACACATACACACATACATGTTACATATACCCACATACATACATACGTACATGTGTAGGCGTAATAAAAATATGATTTCCAAGACTGTAATTCGCGTTAAAGCACACGAAGCATTGGCAGGACATAAAACAAACAACAACAACAACAACAACAGCAACAGCAACAGCAACACAAAGAACAGCAACAATAATAATAATAATAATAATAATAATAACGATAAGAATAATGATGATAACGCGTAAGAAAACAAGAACATATCGTAAATGCTATTCGAACGCTTGAAAACGACAAGAAAATTGAGTACTTTTGATATTTTTATGGGTGAAGTTCAATTTATTTACTGTAGGGATGTGGTAATGTTGTGGAAAAGGGGGGAGGGGGTAAATAAATACGTAGACGATGAGTCATGGAAGTATTAATTAATATTCAACATTTGTCCAACTACTTTAGGTATGGAGGGTTCGACAGGGCTTCACGATAACAACAGAGGAGTAATCTTTAATTAATTCGCTCTGACCCGATGTCGATTGTTTAATAGAAACGTTGAGGTTCTCAGATGTTTAAATTTTACTGGTCTTCGTCTGGTCCTGGTGACACTGAAACTCCGAGTATTCGAAAGAGTTCAATCGAATGACCTCTGCAAGACTCAGTTTATTTAGTTGTCCGTTGATTTATTTTGCTCTTCCTTTGCTTATCTCCTTCATTCCACTCACTTTGCCTCAATCAGCCTTAATTATCGTGCCAACAACAATACATGTGACATTTTAGTGTGTCAAAGAAGAAAGTCATCATTGTGATGCATTCGTGTCTGAATTCGTTCCATTCGCCCGCTGTGCCTCCTCCTGCCCTTCAGTCGGGGTCCCTGCAATCGCTTTGATGGACTACACTGTAGCGAAAGTTAACAAGCAGCGACATTTATTCATCCTGCTAAAAAATCTTCCCAGAGACGCAAAAACGAAGGCCAGGAATTGATTTGACTCGCTGCTCAGCACCATATCCGGTTTCCTGAACTTGTTAATGTCCTGTCAGAACTTATCACTCAATATTATTACAGCAATAAAGCATTGCGATGGTGTTGGCTTGTTTGCATGCCACCCTCCCTGCCGATTTGCTGCCACTTCTTCATTTATTATTTCTGTGCTCATTTATTTCCTTTAATCTATTTAGTATTTTATGTTTATCAAATTTGATTAAATTCGCCGGCGCTGGATACGCCACCATGTGGCAGCGTCTAATGATGGTCATATATTCAAATGTCAACGCATGGCGCAGGGCCTCGCTCCCTGCGTGCTTCCCCTCTGCCACTCTAATGTTTATTCAATTTTTTACATAAAAAATTGCACTTTATCAGTTTTTTTGCGGACGCAGTTTTTTGCGATTTCGGGCGAATCCTCTTCAGGGAAGCAGGCAGGACGTCACCGCGTGTGTCTCCGTGGCTCATCGTCGTCGCCGTCGTCGTCGCCGTCGTCGTTGTCGGTGGCCGGAAACGCAACTTGACGAATTGTAATGCGATTCATCAGTCGATACATTCGGGAGTTGGTACGCTTCGCTTTTTGTCGCCATGTTTATTCAAGCGCAAATAAAACAATTTCTGAGTTTTCCAGCATGGCAGATCGTGTGTTCAGGCGACGAACGTGTGGATGTGGATGTGTGCCACATTACAAATGTTATGTGTCAGTGTCAACAACTGTCTCCTGTGTGCGAGTTCATCCGTCAAAGCGGCGGGTGCGTTCCTCGGATCCAAGGCCGGAAAATGAGCCATACAGTTGACGCATTTGACTTGTGGACGTTCTGGATTCACTTATCTATATTACTGTGTACACCTCCCCACATGTGTCGACCTATATTCCTTGTTGTTGTTGTTTTCGCTTCTTAATGGAAACGAATGTCTGAACACTTGTTATGCCAATTTAATGAAGCAGATCAGCGAAGACAAGCAAAACGAAGCCCGGAGGAAGGAAGAGGGTGAAACGACTCCGTGGGATGAAAGAACGGTGCTCTTTGCTCAGAAATGCTATCAATGAGACGTTAAGATGCTGAGAAGAAGAGCAGAACGGAGATCATTTGATATGTTTTAAGAGATTCAACAGATATGTTGAATATTCGAGGCGGAAAACATGTCTAAATCAGGTGGGGCGATCTTCAAGTCAGCGATCATTGATCACTGATCTACGTTTCGTGAGACCTCCTGATTTGATTTCACTGAAGCTCTCTGCGATACGATCCCAACATCCGAATAAATGAGTGTCTCTCCCTCTCTATCTACCTATTCTTATCTTGTATTCCCGCGTCCCCAGCTTCCAGCATGTCCTCCTAACTGCTTCTGCTTCCTGAACTCACGCTGCAAAATCTTTAATCAAGAAGATTAAAAAGAAATCTACACGTTTTCTGCGCATCGGCAGAGTTGCCAGGATTAAATTCCGAAATTGGAAAATCCTTTGTTATTAATTATGCGCGCTTGAATAATTTCTTGGATTTTACGCTCTGCATGCGGCATCGGAAGGGTTGACGGTCTCGCGGCTGCGGGGCGGACGCGGCTTCATTATGCAAAGTTTTATGCAAATAAAAGGTAAGACTTAAATTCCATTTGGTGCGAGATTGCGTTTAACTTCGTTTTTCTTGATAATCAGTTGTTGCTCATTCAGACGTCGTTTGTTGTTGTAATTAAAATGAATTTTAAACACAAAAATGGCAAAGTTGCAAAAATGCTGCTGCATTGATTGTAAGTACGTACTTAGGCGAAAAGCGTTGCCACCTCGATGGCCGTCTGTTCGGAGCAATAGTGCTGCTAAGAAATACAATGAATGCACAGCAGAGTGGAACCATTTTCCGGGCCTCACATGCTCCCAGCTCGCATTTCATGGACTCCATCGTAGAGGTTTGCTTCAGACGGAAGGCTTCACGGAGGGTGGCAGCTCTCTCATCCAGTGGAGCCTCGATTGAGAGTTTCTTTCGGAGCAAATTTATTCACTCGCGTTAATGAACAACAACCGGCTGAAATGAACTCCGTGAAGTTGATACGACTCATTAGATTCGAATGAATGCGTTCTCAAGGGTTTCAAGATGTTTCTGTGGCGAACTCGTTCCTGCTGTCGTACGTACAGTTGTTGTATCTGCTTTGGAAACAGTTGAAGTGACAGCTCGCTGGAGCTGAAGAGGGTGGTGCACTGATGCAGAAGAAGTGCGGCTTGCTCTGGGTGCGGGCTACTCTTCAGCCCTCCGAATCCGGCGGCGCGTCACTGAATTTTCGAATATTTCAAATAATAGGCACCAGAATTGCTCAACTTTCGTCGTACTCGCACTCCAGCCAAATCCGCGCCTCGACAGGCCTCCTGGCCTCCGCATCCTGCCGTGTTTCTAACTTAATTACAGCGGCTTTGAGCGGATTTCCAACGGCTCATTGCTTATTTGCCTAAAATTCAATAAGCCGGCTACCGCAGCACTGTTAATTACACGTTCGCCCCCGCACACGTCAATCGCGCCGGCGACGTGGCCCCACCGCGTAAGCAGCTTTGCGTTGCGTTCGCGAACAAAGCGCTTCGAAATTGAAAATCTGCCGCGTGAATTAAGTTTTCGCGCAAGCCACGCAATAAGCCGTGGCTCTGACGGACAGGTCGGCCACCAACCCAGCCACCAACCCAGCCACCAACCCAGCCACAAGCCTTGCAGCACCCTTTTCCGAAATTCGGCGCTCCTCCACGAAGTAGATTGAAAGCTACTCTGGCTGCAGTTATTTTTGAGTGATTCCAGTAATAAAGCGTCACTCTGTGGGGTGGCCACGGATCGCTCGGCGGCTAACCTAACGACTTCCACTTCAATGGAGCCCGTGCTTCGTAGCCTCGTGCGTCAAAGTTTTCCCGACGCTTTTGTGTTTGACATCCCGATGCCTTTCGCAGTCCTCTACACTCGAATGTGTTTGCTTAGGATGCGTTGAACGATGTGGCAACGTCTTTGCGTTCAAAGGAATTCATTGTTGTTGCTGTGCTCTTGTTGGAGCTGGTTGTTGCCTCCGGATTTTGGATTTTGGCTTTGATCCTTGCGGTGTAAGGATTATTAATACGAATATTTTTAAAGGGCTTTTTAAGAACAACAACAAAGAAAACACACAGCTTTTTAGTTTTTTCCGACTGCGTCTTCAATTCCACGAATTAATTGATGCGATTCCCGGAAAAGGGATACATTTTTAAGGGTTCATTTAAATTCATATTTAGCAGTTGTTGTTGCTGTTGATGGATTCTGCTTGTTTGTTTGTGTACTCTACTAATTAAAAACAATATTTTTGGTGTTAAAAAATAGGATGAAAAACGATCTCCAGCTTACGAAAGAAAAAACGTCCAAAAAGCACCCGGATCTCGGGTGAAATTTTAAAGCTTTTCGAATCGATTAACTTCTTCAAGCACTTAATAAATATTCGTGCAAATTTTAGTTATCGCATCGAAGGCATTCATTGAGCTTTCTCACTGACCTCGCAGCAGTCGTGTGTCGCAATCCTCATGCGGAAAAAACACCCAAATTAGCTAAAGTGGCCAACGAATGAAACACTGCCAATTCGTGTAACTCGATCCAGCAATTATTCGTCCTAAATGGCTCAGGAGCCGCCTCAACACGTTCTACACTCTGTATACGTGTATACTATTGTATATACAGTATAGTATAGTATAGTATAGTAGTGTATAGTAGAGTGTATGTATATGCCCAACATCAGCTCGAGCAGAAACTGCTCCTTACACACACACACGCACACACGCATTCAGTCTCTACGAAATTTCGTCCTTGCTGCACACAAAAGTTCCCTGACCGAGGACTCACATATTTTCGTAATTTGTTAAAATTAAGCTACACAGAACAACTGTAATAAAGTTATAAAGTTTCGCTGTGTCACTCTTTAGCAATCGAAATGCATAAACACAAATGTTGTTGCTCGTTGTTGCTCGTTGTTGTAGCGTTGTTGTTGCTCCTGTGGTTGCTTTTGTTGCTGCTGTAATGTGGCATGGATTCCGGTCATTTTTATTGAGTTTCGCATGAAGTTGGCAGCTCTGCGTTGAACGTAGTCGCGTTCAACTTGCATGCAATACCAACTGCGATAAGCAATAATATTTTGCAACAACAACAGCAACAGCAACAGCAAGAACTACCACAACACGAACGACAACAACAACGCTTCCAATTTATGTTTTAACTACTACTTGAACTGGCTCCTCGGATCCTTCTTATTGAAAGCGTCTCAATATCGTCGTCCTCTGTTTTTTTAGACGTCACTAATTCACGTCTGCTCTGAGGAAGTGAGACACGAAGCGGTGAAAAGCGGCGAACACCCAAAATAAATAACAATGAACTGAATAAACGAATTCTGAATGAATTATATAATGAGCAAGGATGAGAAAAATAAATTACAACCAGACTGCGGTCGGAACAACAGCAGCAGCAGCAGCAGTCGCGAGATAGAAATCAGCCAGACACATAAAAAGTGCTTGACACTTTTTAACTCGAATTTCGGAGAAATCATTATTACAAAAGCTCCCGATCAAGTGACAAGAGTCACAAAGTCTTCGAGAAAAGAAGACTTCTTGTATTGTGTAATATTTCGTCAATGATAAACAAGGAAATCAAAGCTATTCAACTATTTATTGTGACAGGAATTCGGACTGCATCCTGACTTGTGTCCTTCTGAAGATGGTCAGCATGCGATCACTGGAGATGCATCTGTTGTTCCCCGTTGTTGTTGTTGTTGTTTGTGTTTGCAGGTCGCTATGCGTCATGTTTTGAATAATTATTTCGAAATCTTCCCTTTTCGGCTTTTAAAAAGTGCCCACTGAGAACGAGTCCTGAAGATCTGCACACCGCGCGAACCCGTCTTCGTTCAGCTGCTGTGCAAACACCATCAGGAAAAACGACCGCAATTAATAATGTCGCTTGTATCTGTGCCCTTTCTCTGCCCTCCCGACTCGTGACCCCACGCCGAGTGATGCGCCGCCCGAACCACGTGGCGACTCCACACACAAGGATAACAAAGGATAACAAATGTGGACTACTTTTTCTTGTTGCCAACAAAGAGAGCACAATTTAATGCACAGCAGTTTGTTCTAAACAAACACACACACACACACACACATGCCATTCACATGTCCACTTACGCGATTAAGTTGCTAGACTCCTTGCGGAAAAAGACGACTCGTAATCTGCGGAGTGGAAGTCGTTTAGCAGAGCGAGTTAATCTTTCGAAGTTTGTTTCAATTAGTGTCGTTTTGGTGGTGATAAATATCACCGGGCTATATTTAAGATAAGCGCAACTCTGCGCCGCCGGCTGGAGGACTTATAATTTTCCTTAATCAATTCTCAAAGACGTTACTTTGTCAACTGAAAGCGGAGTCGCACTCGTTAGTTAAGCAGCTTTCCGCATCTCGCGATTGCTCATTATGCGCTCCACTGAAGGTGGCTGGCAGAAGGATTGTCGTCGCCGTGTTGTTGTCGCCTTTGTTCAGCCGCTGTGCAGCAAAACCTATTGAACCACAAAATAAAGCGTATCATAATAATGCTCGCTTTGATGCGTATTGAATGCAAACTGCTCTGCCACCCGCGGCCGCCGTCTCCGCCCACGGACCTCCTGCCACTTCCTGTCGCACAGCAGATTCGGCAGTCTGCACGGAGTTCGGCACGAAGCCGTGTAAATCCGCATCAGAATTCTTCGATGAATCAAAGGAATGGCTGAGCTCAGCAGAAATTCTTTTCAATGGAACAGCGCATCGCCCGACCTGGAAGGATCCTTTGATGTGCTTTGGCATGTTTTGCGGTGTCGTATTGAATGATTGTGGCGAATTTTGGGATTAGGAGGGATCTGCTCTGCGCCACGGCAGTGCCAACGGAGGGGGCGGAGGGCACATCCATCGCGAAGAAGGGACCCACGGAGAGACCTGTGATGGAAGCTCAATTGAATAATTGAATGTTCACGGTTGATTCCTCGGCCTCCCGGTTACCCTGATTTCGAACATGTGTATCGATATTCACGCTGATCCATCCGGAGACTGAAAAAGTGACCATTGCACTCTCCTGAGCTGGGTACAAGTGCGAGAAGATAGTCAAATGAACGGATTCCTTGTGGAGATATACAGCGCTCCTTCTTCACAGGCGTTCACATTCTCTCGTTTAGCGTTTTCGAGGCGATTTGATGACGCTTTTAATGTGACCATGCGAATCATACGTACGTAGGAACGGCCGGAGTGTGTCCATCCATCATAAAGCTGCAATCCTGCTGCAGTGTTATTGTCCTCGGGGACGCTTCTGCAAAACTATGTGTGTGGATACCTTTTTATAATGCGGATTATATTTCGTTGTTGCCTTTCTTGTCGTTACGAGCGCGAAGGAAGTCATTCGAGTTCACATTAACGACAACAAAACAACGACACGGAGCAGAAGAACTCGTGCCGAAGTGGAGCAGATGTGGGCGCAGAGGAGGAGGTTGCATTCCCCTGGCACTCCAGCGTAGGTGTCTGTGGTGCTAGTTTCATATACTTCTAGAGTTGTGTGTGTGTGTGTGTGTAAATATTACATTAAATATTTACAGTTGCTTTTATAGCCAAAAAGGACAATCACTTCGTTCGCTGCGACGTCGCTGTGGTGGCTCGCCGCTGCTAATGCTGCCATCGGCTGCTCGGTCGTCTCCACCACCGACGGCCGTGCCGAGTGGGGCCTCGCCGGTTTCCTTGGTTTTGGCCAGGTCAACGGAAGCTATAAAATACTCGTTTGTCACGCGAATTATTAAAATACGTTCTACAGGCAAGAAGCAACACAACAACAAAATATAAAAATAATCGCAAAACTAAGACCTCTTCACGTACCCTCGCCCCCCCCCCCCCCCCCCCCCCCCCACCACTGTGCCCGGGGAAGCCGTTCGCGCGGAAAACAGACACGGAGAACGACAGAAGCAGAAGAACACAGAAAGCTTCCTTTCGTCACCACGCTGCAGATAAAACTGGTTCTTCTTTTAGTGCGCTTTGCTTCCTATACAGCTTTTATAGTGTACCATGGCTTACGGTATCGTGGAAGCCATAAAATATGGCGAAAATATAATATATTTATGCGATTTTTTACTCATGGTTTTTTAGCCGTAGTTTTCTGTTGTTTCTCTTCCTTGAATCGAGGCGCTTCGTCCTGCGAACGGTTCGCGAGGAGTGGCTGTGGTATGTGTCGAGTTTAAATTCTATAATTGTAGTAATACGTGCTCCTCCGCCCGCCCGCCCTCCTTGCAAACCACTCGTATTGATACACTCGACCGCCAGAGTTTAAATCTTCAAAGTAGTCTCCGAATCCGCAGGACTGTCATACAAATTGTTGCGGTGCTTTAATATAAACATAAAATTAATGTTTCCTTGGAACCGTGATCATTATGGGCCCACAAATTGTATCCTTTACGTAATCGTCCACATTTGCTAAAGGATCACGACGTCCTTCAAATTAAATGTAGAGGAAAAACGAAGAACAACTTCTTTGTGCTGCTTCCAAATATGTACGTTGAGCGCATTCGGCCCTTTCACTCGAACTACGTTCCCCCTCTTCTGCAGCCGCAACCCGAAACACTTGTCACCATTCCGCGTAGCCAAGCGCACCGAATTAGTGCAGCGCGGATACGTTCTCAACTAATTTGAGCAATTTAAAAATGCAGAATCCGATTATAAATTCAATTACAATCACTTGAAATATGCAGCAACAGAAGCAAAGTCACGGGAAAATCTAGCTACACAAATAAAAACAGCGCGGAAGCGTTGAGGCGGCAAACCTTTTAGAAAATTTTCCACATGAGCGCGATTTAATTTCATTGCATAATGAAACTTCGCGGCGTCCGCTGAGCGGGCTGCGGCTGCCAGGGTGCCAAAATAGGGCACAGCCATTGCTTCGCAAGCAGTGCATTTAAATTAAAAATTCATCGCATACGGCGAACCTGGGCGCTCAAAGCGAAACGATGCGTATGAATGGCAAAGCGCGGCGGCTGGTAAAAGCCAAGCAGCTCAAAAAACGCGACATATGTGACAATAAAAGAGCAGTCAAAAGCGCTGCCACATGCAGACGTCGGCGTGGGGCGGAGTCATTGTTGACAGCGCTAATGACAGCTAAACTGCCACACTTGCCGACAGCTCTTGTCGCGGCGCCAATCGAACGGACCGCACGCCGCCAGAGTGCCAGATCAAACTAGTCCACGGGCCAAGTGAACTTTTGCTGCAGTCACCCGTCTAGCAGTCACTACAGCAGCCCGACCACGAGATTTTCCTATCGCAGCGGATGTCAAAACTTGAGCCGGCTGTCGAGTTACTAAGTGGTTGTGACCACCTGAAAGTTGCACTCTCTAAGCTATTAAAAAGCGGAATTGCAGAAGAATCCTTGCCTCACGTGCTGCCACGTCACCCCGATTGGCAGTGACATTCGCTTGTTGGCTGCTATTAAAGCACCATACGTTATCAATAGTGTCAACTTTCAAATAAATATTAATCAAAGCGAGGCAATTCTGGGCTCGACTCGTCGCCATACGCTTTTCGGCACACCGAAAACACCCTGAAAAGGAGACGCTGCCGTAATTAGAAAAGGTATCGAATTACAGAAGCAACAACTACTTTTTACCCCAAAAAGAGAGCCCTTAGTGTTTCATTTGTAGAACGCAGTCCGGTTACTCGAGAACCGCGAATTACGTGTCTTCTCGAAAACGATTGACGATGCAGTAACTTGAAAGAAACACGATAGGGAAGCACTTAATATAGAATCACCGAACGCGGTTCGGTCAGTCGGGATTCGGACTGTTCAGGCACTACTTCGTCTCTAGTTTGTCCCGGCCAACTTTAAGCCAGCCCAACTGTTTGCCGAGCCAGCTCGACAGCCGGGAATACTCGGTTATTGCATTGGATCGGAACCCTCAGACTCTCGTACGCAGCATGCGCCCTCATGTGTGAATCCTTGGGCGCTCCGTGGAGGGTGCGCAATAAATTATTTTTCAATTATTTGATTTATATAACATTGCGCTCGCTTTTCGCCCAAATATTGCGTTTGTGTCGCGTTGTTGCTCAAGCTGCTCTATTAACAAATTGGTACCAGTGCTGAGCCCGCGGAAGTGCTTCTAATTTATGCATTGTTTGCGGCTGATTGTATTTGCATTAAAATGACAACAAACACGGCCCGGATATTTATAGTCTTCGCAAAGGCGACACATGTAGATGAAACGGGATACCCTGCAGGTGCGGGTGGGTGGCTGAGGCGTGGCCTGGTACCAGTTTCGTAATTCTTCACATATGTGCAGAGATTCGAAAACGAATTCCCAAAAGTCCCGCAGGCAGGATTACTTAATGGGCTTCTAATGGAAGAAAGCCCGGAAACTGTTTGACAATAAGATCCGATAGATTAGTCTGGTTCAGCATTTCGGGCTAAGAAAGCTTCAGCTAGAGCGAAGCGGGCATTTTTTCCCGTCAAGCCATCGAGGTCATCCGCCAACATCCGCCAGACAGCGTGGCATTCAGAGTGCTTTCTCGGGTGATCCAACGACGAAAACCTCGAATACACCGAATATTTTCACTGTCATCCGGATGGCGAGCGGATTTAAAATGCCTACCCCTTTGATCCTTGTTTACAACGCCGAATACAATATTTACAATTACTTGGGCGACAGAAGAATGCGTTTTCGCCGCGCACGAATGTACGAATGCTCGACAATTATTCGGCAAGTTTTAATCAATTCCTTTAAAAAGTGAACGTGGCTCGGGGCAGGCAGGCAGCAGCTGCGTTTAACGCTGTAATCCGGTGGAATTACTTTGAAGGATTTTCATTTCGCTTCTGCGGCTGTGTTTCCTGCGCTTTTCGGTGGCTGGCTGCCGAGTTTGAAGATCCGGTGACGAGTAAAGAGTGAATAACGCGAGCTTATGTCATGTTGACGTCTACTGTTGCTGTTGCTGCTGCTGCTGCTGCTGGTGGTGGTGGTGGTGGTGATGGTATCCTCGATGGCGTGGTTTTTGTTGTTGCACCATAAATGTTTATGATTATGGATGCAAGAGATTTAGTGAATATTTTACAATCGCACCGAAAAACAGGCGCCCACACACACACACACATGCTCGCCATGCAGCACATATGCATTTGGAGTTTCCTGGGGATGGCCCACGCCCATTTCGCACACTTTGGAGGTAATAAAATCTTATGTTTATTTGCGTTCCTCCGTGAGCGGCAGTGCGGGTGTCTGTGTACAGCTTAATTTTCTTTCTGGCGCGCGTTCGCGATAATTGTGATCAAAATTAAGCGCACACACAGACACGCACCCACACACCGACGCAGTGGGTGTGGAAATTTATAAGGACAGTTATTGGTTGGTTTTATTATTTTATATGCCTGCGGCGCAGAGTTATTTAATCCTTCTGCATGATTTCGATCGTAAATTTTAACGATATCCTTCGATGTGTGGCTGCCACAATGCGAACATGTGTGTGAAGAAATAATTTTTAATTGTTGTTATTACTGGGAGGACTTCAAGCTTTGACAAATTTGAAGCTTCCAGCTGCCGAGCGGCCACCGGATCCAGTATGAAGGACCAACGGTTTGAAAATCGTTGAAGAAACAGAAAGACCATGTTTATGATTTTTATTTTCCTTGCATTACTAAATACATATTTCTTATTAACTCGTCTTCGAACTCGTGGCCATGGTTCATTCCTGGACTGTTATTATCTATAATTGTATCCAATGTTAGCTTAAAAACAGTACTTTAAATGATCACGTTCTCTGGCGTTCTGTGTCAGGGTGGCAAACCAAAATACAGAACATTGAAACATCTTGACAAGAGACATCATGTAACTAAGATGGTGATCTGATGAAAGGGAAACCCTGCATGATGGGGGAGAGAAGTGGAAGAATGCACTTGCGAGTATACGAGTATCAGGCTGAAGCTCGCAACTCCATGTTTGATTTCAACGCATCAAGGCTCTTCTAAGCGCACTACTCTCGCTCTCCGAAGCTTGTAGTAAGGCCTCAACAAAGCGTGCCACTTCGATCGAATCCTTCAATTATATGCACAGAATTACAAGCATCACTTTACAGCAATTTATCCCGTTCCACGGCCGCGCTCGCCACTTCGGCAGCTCACCACATCGCTTCGCCCGAATTCGCCGGCGTGGCAGTCATCAAGTGCAACAAAACAATGTAAAAGCGTTGCCACTTTGTTGGGTTGGGTAATAGCTTTCAAACAATAAATGTCCGCAGACATTGACATGATGAGAACAAGGCAGCCCTGCTGCCGCCGGAGGGGCGGGTGGGGCTGCTCTAGAAGTCATTACAATTGGGGGAGAATGACTGAAGTGTAAGCTTGAATGACTTCCTCGACTGAGGCTCAGTTTACCAAAAAGCAATTCATCTAATTTGAATGCTGCTGCGGCTCAACCTCGCAGTGGAGGCGGGCGCGGCGTGGACCTGGGGACGGTCACTGGAGATTACCTACGACGCTCGACTTGCGATGCATTGTATGGCGAGTGGCGAGTGGCGAGTGGCGAGTGGCGAGTGGCGAGCAAACAATAAATAAAATTAAAATGATTCAAACAATGCAAGCGGGCAGCAGCGGTGGACGGCCGTTCGCCTTCCTTGTTTGGAGTGGAGCCATTGTTCGCCTGAAAGCGGTGGACACTTCGACACCGATCCCGTGACTGCTCAATAGCGAGCGCCCTCTTTGTAAATAAAATAATGGCGGCACAAGAAAATGTTTCTAACTGCGAGACGAGTTCATTAAATCGCACCCCGTCCTCCGTCGCGCCCTGCGTGGCTCGCCAGTGGCCAGCGCGAATGCTGCCCACACCGCGGCGCAAATGGGGCAACATAAAATATTTGCGAAACACATTCGTTTTTCATATGAGGCGCATCCTTTTTTAATTAAAATGTTGTCATGTGAAGGTCCGTTCCAGAAGCACGGCTGTCTGGCTGTCAGTCCGCCTGACTGGCCGCCCGCTTGTCATTCCGGCGCTATTTGAATCCGGCTGTCAGCGCCGACGTCGATAAATGACTTTCCCCGCATTTTTTCGCTTTTGACGTGGCCGTGTTTAACTGTCAGCACAGAGTTCGCTCTCACTCACATACACTCACACACACTCACACACACTCTCTCGCTTTCTCCGCCCCTCCTAAAACGGGTCGCAAAGCGAAATACTTACGTGCGACATTATTCGCGCATTTGTAAGCTTCTGCTGGGAGTTTTAAAAGTTCACTAATTTTTCCGGGAAAACTTACGTCGGTCGCGTCCGCAAAGGAAGGGGCATGCAACAATTGCTCCCGCAAACACATGCTCGTCTGCGTCCTGCTGGGCTCGCATTCCGCAGTCGATATTGCCAACCCAAATGAAATAAAGCCACATTTTTTCACGCTCTCGCAAAGTGCTCGGCCGACGACGCTGCGAAAAAGTGCCGCAAAAACATTTTAATCAACATTAAGTCGAGACCGTGTTGTTGGTCCAACTGGCGCGAGCTGCGCAACGCGACTCCGAGCCATTAATTTTGCGAATGTCATTCAAACTAAAGAGTGGCAACTCCAAGCCGTGCAGGGCCACGATGCTGCCTGTCTGTGCGAAACAATTCGCGTGAATGGGTTCTTTGGGCCCGAACGAAATGAAACGAAAGCAGCAGAATCAATTAAAGCCCACACATTTTCACTTATTGGATTTCATGTCAGCAGCGAGCGGAGTCAAGTTTCAGCAACCCTCGTGTGTGGGGCAGCTCTGGCGTCGGCGTCAGCAGCACCGAACCCGCATCACCACTTCAATTTCTGGTCGCTCTGGGTAATTTCGGCGTTATGCAAATTGAATCCGAACCTTAAGAAATGTGTTGTGCTCATTGCTTTATAATTCCAGTGAAATATGATTGCCGGGCCTATCAAATGGTGCAGCGAAAGCCGATGCTCGAAACCCATAAATTGTTCACGGTTGAGTGCACCGCTGCGCTAAGTGCGCCAGGCGAAAGGAGAGGCTGAGAAAAGCAACACGACACGGAAGCATCTTTTCGCTTCCTCCGATGTCTCTTTTTCGAAGCTATCGCCGATTACAGTACCATCAGGACCAAGTGTATGTATTTAAAACAGCTGCTGCTGGAGCAATCGGGCCAACCAGAATATTCATCGGTGGTCGATCGACGTCTCGCGTTGGAAGGGAACACATCCAAGCAGTTCCCGCGGAATCTCCCCCGCCTCACACCCAGCCGCCAATCGAATCGCATTCGCACAATCGAAAGAGCTTTAAAAGCAATTCATTCCGATTTGATTCGCTGTCGCGAATTTCGCTCGATCCCCGAAGGACAATTTATGTAGTCGAAAGACTTACAAATGCACCCGAAGCTGCGGAGTGCGCTGGTTTCCAGTGCGTTAAGTGCTTCTCCGCGGAGGCATAAATCAGTCCGTTGACAAACCGTGCGGGAGGATTGTGCACGGAAAACGGGGATCCCCATAAACACACATCCTCTGCTGGACAACGGACACAATCAGCGCCTCTGCTGGCCACACTCGGCGGATTCTAGGCGCAGATTTACGCGTGTCAACACGAAGCGCGGAGATTTAGTGTTGCCAATTGCGGTTGGAAGCGAAGCCGTGCAGGGAGGCGCATTTTTGGCCCAACCAACACCCTGACAGCGCATATTTCGGAACTGTATACTTTACTGTGTGCGATTTTAATTAGATTTGTTAGCGGAATTGAAATCAGGTGGCTTTTGGGCGCACAAATCACGTGGCAACGACGTTTCGTGGAGTTCGCCCACGAAATCAGCGAATCCCAAAGATTGGACCACACTTTAGGCTGGCTTTAATAGTAATTTAGACATTCCAACTCAACTAAAATTAACAGAAAATATAAGCATAGAAGACTCAGAAACAAAACCAAATAAAAAGTAAATTAATAAAGACAAATATTGAGAATATGATTTAATTTGTGTGTTCATTCCGAGTGATTTAAAAAGGAATAAAAAACTTGAATCGTTCTCAATGATTTATTAGAGAAAACTAAGCAGAAAATGAAGTGAATGGCGTCTGTTCTGTGAATAACCCGTCCTTACATGCCATCATTCCACCTCCTGGGATCAACTGCAATGGATCACCGCCAGCAGGTGTTGCAGCGCTGTCCAAATAACTTTATATATGTAAATACGAGTGCATTATTCGCCATGCTGAGTTAGCTGAGCATCGAGCTTCACTCGAGTAGCATTTCTCTTGTTTGCCTTTCTTTCGGCTTTACAACTCCCCGAAATGATTACTTTTATGTAATCCGCTGTTTTTCTATTATTTTTAATTCCTGCTCCAAAATTAACTTTTAATCCGTTAGGATTTTTTATTTGCGTTCTCCGCCTTCCTACTTTTCTGCTGTTCTGCTCTTCTGCTGTTCTGCTCTTCTGCTTACGGCTGCAGGCGTTTTTTCGTTCTTCTTCCGCCGCAGAGGATGATAACTTGACGCGGGAACTTAAGCTTCTCTCTGACAGCATTCCTTCCCTGGTGCTCCATCCGTCAGTGAGTGCGTCCGTTCCAAAGCAATAATGATTCTGCAGCAATTAAAAATCTTATTATTCTCTCGTCAGTACCTCTACACATACATAGGCACATAAACACCTACAACAGGAAGGCGAATCTTCCTTGATTTCGGCTTGGCCCGAATTGTCTCCAGTCTTCCTGTGGCGTTCGTCTCAAGTCTAACTGCCCCGAAACAACACCCTCCAAGTCATATTTTATAATTGTAATTCTTAGGTAAGTTTTCACCACGCAGGACGGCGCTCTTCGGAAATACGAGCCCTTCGCTGCTTGTCCTCTACGAAGCTTCGCGCCACGATTCCAATTAAATTTAATGAAATATTCGACGACACACCCACGAAATATTCTTCAAATCCGCGCGACCTTGCAGTCGCAATCGCGTCGTCCTCCACATAATTATTGTATTATTACCGAAAGACCTCCACAGTCGCAGCAGCGCCTCGGCGCAGAACTAAGGACAAACAATGAATGTCCTGCGAAGTGCTGACGGTGGTGTTGAGGTTGATGCTTTAGCCAGATGGACACCCTCCTTGCTTCATTCGCGTCTTCCTATCGTGCGGCCCACCTCTCCAAGCTAATTCTTCAGAGCAGTTAGTGGACACTCGACTGCAGTGCCACAGAGACGGGGACTCAGAGCGAAGACCGAGTGGTCTTCAATTATGGAAGACGAAGAGTTGTCTTTAATTATGCAAGTAAATGCGTTGATCTTCTCGCACTCGTCCATCACCCGCCTCCCGCCGACGACCCCCCCCCCCCCCCCCTTCCTCGCTGAGGCCTTCATCTCGAGTAACTTGTGTCATGGAAGCCACACCCTCGAAGCACCATTCAGTCCCACAGCAACAATATCAATAACCATTCATCACATTCATTGCCCACATTCCACGGAGCTCGCTGTTGTTTGTGCGACAACATAATAAACACATTCAGCGTGCGTGTTGAGCAAATCCATTTCCGAAGAAGGGCGCAATAAAAAATAAGTTCTTACATCCTTAGCGTGGATAATCTGTGAATTATTTCCCGAGCTTCTCGTTTTTGCATACATTCACCGCAGCGAACGCACGGGCGACCCCTCCGCCGACGCAGCCGACTTCTTGGGTGAGTTACAAGGAACTGCGTGAATTATGTATGCGGGTTTTTAAACCATTATTCTTCCATGCAGATGTTGTGCCATGTAACTCAGTGTAAGTTGGCAGCACAAGCGTTGAGGCGCTGCAGTGGAACAGAAGGTCGTTCAGTGGTTTAAGATGCGTGCTGAATTCAGCACAACTTTGAAATAACGACAACAATAGCGTTAAGTGTAGTTTAAACGTGTCACACGCTCTTGCCGGAGGTGCCTCAAGCCCTCGTGACTTGAACTACCCACTTACCTTACCATTATTGTAATTAAGAATACCCCAGTAACCTTAAATGCAGCATTAATACAATTCGTCATCAAAGAGTTTAATCGAACCGTTCCACTGTGCAACTCTTCGATATGTCGTTAGTAGCAATTCAAACCAGTTGCCGATCCTCCGTTGTTGTCAATTAACACATCTCGTCAACTCAGAGCCACTCGATCAGGTTACGTAATCTTTTGAGTATTGCTTTTATTTAACGTATTATTAGGAAATCCATTCCTGGAACCACTCGCACTCATTCCGCCACAGATTGCACACTTGTTGAAAATACACTCCGCGATTTTAGAGGTTCGGGTTTTATATCGCGAGACAAAAGAACCCAAACTGACACGATAGTTGAGTGTCTATTGTATAAGCACACAAATTGTACACAACCACAAACAAAATGCATGTCAGTTTACTATTCAAATACGGATTAGCATCTAATTAGTTCTCGGAAAATCATAAATGAATGCAAACGATAAGTTAATTGGTATAACTTATTAACAAAGTTCAAAGGGAATATTTATTTGGTGTCCTTTAAAGGAATTCTGATGACGTATTCTGATGATAAAGAAGAGCGAAGCGAAACAATGAAAGGCATAAAAACAAAAACAACAAACCATCCGAATCGCACACTAGGTTAAGTTAGGGTAGGTTAGGTTAGCACCCGAATGAGTCATCCGTCGACACTTCGGCCGAAGTTCCTCGTACAGAAGTACGAAGCTGGTTGCCAACTTCTGCTACTTCCAACACTTCCAAAGTGGGGGTGGGGTGGGTACACTTTGGAGCCTTACTTGTTCACAGAGTAATGTCATGTTTTTTATTTTGTATGGAGTCCGTGATGGGCTGCTTGGACGAAGCTGTTGTTCTCTGCGCCGGCAAATCGACAGACAGACAGACAGACAGAAACGTATCTCATCCAGGAGAGGGCGCTGTCCAATAATACACCTAATGCACCCAATTCACTAGACTGGCACGCCTCCTCTGGTTCACTCTTAACTTCGAGTGCAGAGCACAAAAGCGAAGAACAACGACCAGAGCAGGAATATTACGCTATTATGCGGGACACATCACGTGACGCGCCACGAATTCGTACTCAACTCGAATTCCGCGTAATGAGAAAGTTTGCTTGCATTGGTGAGCTCATTGTTGTTGTTGTTGTTGTTGTTGTTGTTGTTGTGTTGTTTTAACTGTAATTGACGAGCTGCGTTTAGCATGTTAGAAAGGGTGAGCAGTTTTCAGGACGTTTACAATCCTTAAACTTATTTATGATGGCTTTTAAGTGGCTTTTGAACATTTCTCGAGCGTACGCACGCGGTGTCTCGCACTCGAAGGACTTGCAGATCCTTGCAGATGTACATGGAGCTGTTTATATGAGTATAGGCGCTGTATAGCTTGGAAGGGCCTGTCAATATTTCTAAAATATTTGCGTTTGAGAGGGAATCACTTGTGACAAGCGCTACTTGAGTTCGTTCAGTTAGTAGATTGAGTTGAGTGTATTTTACTGAAAGCGCTACTAAAAGAGACTTCAGAACAAATTAAATCCAAATTTGATTTCCTTTTCTTACTTCATAAGCAAGTCCTTTTAGAAGAAGACAGACAGGAGTCGAGATTTTAAACACTTTCAAAAACGTCATCGCTGCGTTACAAGATCTCTCGTCAAGATGTCATCAGCGTGGCAATCATAGCGGATCGATCGGCACTTCCATCCTAGTCAAAGGACTTCTGCTCCTTCCAACAAGCGCCATCTTTGTTGCGCGCTTTTATGGAGCCAAATAAAATAACTAATTTAATTAAAGAAACTGCAATCAAAGGTTCCCCCTTCCTCGCTCCGACTGCGTTGTGCTCGTAGTTTCACCAACTTTTTTATGAGCGCATCTCTTCGTGTCGCATAAAAAATGTCGCAGTTGGTGCTGCAGCGGTTGTTGTTGCCGCTGCTGTTGCACTACACGAGCGCATCCATCATAATTTTGCACTTCATTCTGCTGCTCCTCTCCGCAGCGTTCGTGACTCCTTTTTATGTCACAACATTGCGTGGCAGCAGCAGCGAACAGCGAACAGCGGAGGACATTTACATCCTTCGGAGTGAAGTCGCTACTTCTTTTATTTTCCAAACAATCACAATAATAAACCATTAAAACTACTCAAACACACCTTCCACGCTGCGCCAGGAGCTCCTGCGAGAACCGTGCTTTATCACCGACAGGACGGGACACGGCGGCGCAGCAGCAGAAGAAGAAGAAGAGAACGAAAGTAGTGAAAATGTCACCAAGCGACGCCTTCCACTCCGCTTCATTCACTTCACTTCATTTTTTGTTTTGTGTACTTTTCCCTTCTTTTCTTCTATTTTGATTTTTATATGAGTTTCATTTCTTGCCGTATGATTGCACATAACAATTACAACAACAACAACAACAACAACAACAATAATAACAACAACAACAACAACATTGTTGCTGAACTTATTATGTTTACCGTTATGTTATTAATATTAACGCGCCAATAAACGCCGTCTTTTATAGCTCGGTGCAGAGAGAAGCAGTTCAGCGACGGCGGGCAGGATTTCAATAGCTTCCTTTCAACAGCACAGAATCGTTCGTTATTATAGCAGATGAAATCTTGTCTCGGCAGACAATCCTTGCAAATAAGAAGGAGATTAATAGAAGACGCAACAAAAGCCTAAAATTGGACCGAACTAAGAATCATTAGCAGGTCACGATATTCAGTGATCAGGAAAGAGGATGGGATCGACGTCGCTCGTCTCATCGTCTGGCTTTCGCAGGCTGGTCCACGCCCCATTTTGCTGTTTTTGTGTTCTTTCCCAATCCATGTGGTGCGCTCTCCGTAACCAAAGCAACAATCTTCAAGTTATTTACGATTCGAGGACTCGATTTCCTCTCGCAACAACGGCGCTGTGCCATAAAAAACACAAAAACACAGTGATTTTTATGGGTTTCCTCAGCTGAACAATGCGAAGGATAATGAAGCGAGTGCGCTGCCAGATACCATTGCGCATGAAATTGTGAGCAGTTCTGCTCAAGTTGAAGTCATTTCGAATCGCTTCCAAAAGGAGCCGGCTTCGTGTGCTTCGATGGACTTCAGGTAGACTTTCAAGGTTGATACAGCTTACATGAAGTCACGAATGCGAGTTTTGCGAGTGTCTTCTGATCGCGCCGCTACAGTCGCCGCTACGAGTCTGGCCCATTTACACAGTTTTCTGTTTACTCTCCTTAAGTTGCTTGAAACCTCGTGACAATGGCTTCTAATTAAGCCGCATTTATTGCTCCAGTCCTTGTTCACGGCACCATATCGGAAAATTCGCCGCGCATCTCTCCCCGTGATCGAGGCAAAGAGACCCTGATCTCTTGATCCCTCATGTGAATTCCGCTGAAGACTTGCTGGCGTTTATTTCTTCCGCTCCTCAACACATCCTGGAGATTCTCGTCACCTCCGTTATTGCGATTGACAGCTTGTCTTTGTGCCCAAGAAGCTACCACAAGTTTTACACAAATTGTTGGCGAATTCAGTGTGTGCGATTAAGGAATATGCGAATATGCGACAACAATAACAATAGCAATAACAACAACACTTCCACGTTGGGTTCCGTACATTCGGCACGCATCGCTCTGGCTTCTCGTCACTCATCAAAATCATAATAAAATTACATTTGATGATGTCGCTGTTGCGAATATGTACATAAAAACCCAACTTTTGCGCATTTGGTTGGGCTGCCGACGTGGTCCATTAACTCGCTTGTGTGTGTGTCTCTTCCGAAAATATTTCAACGCATTTTATTAGTTTCTATGCTGCCGGAGACACCGAAATGGTTGCTCGCAGGACTCCGAAGGCAGCCGTTGCTGTCACCATAAATACGTTATTTATGGGCAATCAATGTGAGCGCATGTCAAAGTCATCAAAATCAGCAGCTCCGTCAACGCCGCCGTCGGAATCATCCGCGTCGTCGCCATCAGTTCGGCCACATTGCGTTCTGCGCGCAGAAAGGAGCTGCTGCAGGATAACGACCGGAAGTTTGTTTATTTTGCATGTTTGCATTTTTGCATGGCAGCCAGAAGAGGATCTCGTACAGGTCGCTAACAGCGGGGGCCCTTCGCCGGGCGCTGCCGATTCCGTTCTCGGGCACTAAGAACACTGACAATCATCCGCTTCCGGTGCGTCGAGCCCGCCGACATCAAGAGCGAGGCCACAAAATTTGAATGTGCGCTGCTCACTTTGACAGCTCGCTAATGTCAGTTTGACAGTCGGTTGGCGAGCGTGTGTTTGCGGAGCGTTTCACAGGTCGTTTGCTTTTATGGTCCGCCATCCTCGCACGGTGCGGATGAACGCGTCGCAGTGCAGCGAAATGAACCCACGGCGAGGCAGATTTTGCTTTGTGCTGCGCCATATTCACGCATGCAACACATGAGCATAACTCAGACATGTCCTTTATACGTCTTTAGTTGTTACTGCTGCGTTCGTAAACAAACAAATGATTGCTGTAAGGACTGCCTTTCGCCAGCTCCCGCCGAGCTGCGATGCGTCGTCGTCATTAGCATCAGATTCAATGTCTCCCAGCTCTTAATTAAGCTTTACGAACAGCAAACGTCTCAAGCAACTCGTCTTAAGATTCACAAAATCAACGACCGAATTAGGCACAAACAAAGAGCAGACTTGAAAGGGCAGAACGTGTTCCTTGAAACGAATTCAAATTGGAAGCATCGAAGCTTTGTACACCATTCTTTGTAGTGCGCTTTTTCTCGTCTTCCCTCCCACACAAAATAAAACACACAATTCCTTTGGTCCTTGAAGACCGAATTGAAAAAAGCCGTGTCAAACACACACACACACACACACACACACACACACACACACACATGCATATCCACAAGTAAACATACAATAAACATTGAGATATCTGAGAGTCGTCAATTTGTATCGCTTTTCTACTTGTAACCCTGGGTTCTTCCTTTAATTGAATTTATACATCGCAATCCATTTCCGAACACTGCTCCAGGGCACTTTTTCAAAGCGTCTTCAAACTCAAGGCGACCTTTCATTATCCTTGCGCCAACAAACCGCCAACGAGTCGTAATTTAAACGGCAAACATAAACAAGCCGTCTAATCGTTGATTCCACTAAATCCGAAGAAAGGAAGCCAAAGGAAAAGAAAGCCGAATCGGAATCAGAATGCGAGTCACTGGAGCTGAAAACGAAACCAAATTAGAAACGGCGCACTCGGAAGGACTTCCAGCACGGCACCGACAGCAATCGGCAGCAGGACAGCGGCGGGACGGACCTGGCGCATGTGGTGTGCGGACCGGACGGAAACTAATATAAATAAAATTTCAATTATTCAACAATTAATTCTGTGTCTTGTGAGCAGCCGGCCAAGCGTTAAGACGCCGAAGCGCTTCCGGTGTCATGGCGGCACTGCGTTAAACGTCTGTTGCACTTTCGGCCTCATCTGCGAGGCTGAACCTCAGGCGCGACTCTGCGCGCTCGGTCTGGAGAGCTTGATTTGGCAGTTTAATGGCTGGCAATGAAGCTGCTCAAGCGTTTAACGAAAATTTAGAGAACAGTTAATGAAAAGTTTTTCAGTGCGGAAAATGCAGTCGCAGGAAATGGTTTAAGTTGACATTTCAATCGAATCATGAAGCGCGAACAGCGGCAGCAGGAAGCCGGGGGCGGCGGAGGCTCAGAAAGTGTTTCAAAGTTCCAATGACCAGGCGACCGAACTTGAGTTGGGGTTTCTCCTGAGAGTGTTGAACAACGTTTAGTTGCGCTCCGTAATGCAGGTTCTTCGTAAGCATCGATGAGCCCTTACAAACTTCGTAATCAGCAGCAAAGGAAATGTGCTGCAGTTGTTCGTCTATGCCAAGAGAAGAACAGACTGGATGAAGTGACTTGTGTGAAGCCATCGGGCACTCAAAGCGCTGGACTCCCACCTGCCAGGATACTGCTTCGAAAAACACTTTGTTCTCGCTACCGTCGAGTTGTAGACAGTTAGCAACACTGATGTTGAAGAAGGAAATTGTCCGAATGGATGTGATTCGAGCCCAGAAGTGATTTGGTTTTAGACGCCGTTCCTACTTCGCTCTTATACAACACTGCTACGCAAGGATTCTAAAGATGCGATGCGATGCCATATTCTTCGTCTGCGTCTTCACCTCCTCGTTCCCTGCTGCAACAACGACTTATTGTGTTCGCTGTCTTTAGGGCCAAGTTATTTGTTCTCTGATTATGTAGCGTTAAGGAACTGTCAACGTCTCTGGAAGAAAACAATTTATTGGGAAACTTTTCATTACCACCTTCTTCGAACATCCTCAAGCGCGTTCGCACCACTGCGGCCACATCCACAGCATGTTAGAAATGCGTCAGTACGCTCAAACTGCGTGACTTCCTGTAGAGGCTTCGGCGAACACAAAACGGCAAAAAGGACTCCCATATTTTGTCTGCCTCACCGCCGCATCGCCAGCGGGCGGAGGGCGGAGGGCGGCATCTGCTGCCAATGTTATTCTTAAGCTTGCGGCGTGTTAATGATTTTTGCCAAAGGATAGATCGAGCATGTTGTATGTTGTTTTTTCGGCGTTTCTCCTGAAGCGACACGATATTTAAAACCCAACAATTTAATCCTGCAGTTGATATCCTGGCTGTTGTTTGCTCTGAGGATAGAAGTGTTGACATTCCTTGTTCTTGTTGTAGTTTCGTTATTACTGGCTCGGAATACGTGTGCGTAAACTAATTAGCAAGAACTGTCGGAGTTGCTGAAACTGTTGCGGCAAAGTTTCGAGGATTCTGGTAAATAGTAGAAGTTGAATTGTCAGCGAGTATCGAAGGGCGAACGGGGAGCGCCAGGGACGGAAATGAGGGCTAAAATGCGATTCCGTGTTTAATTGTCTAGCGAAAAGTCAACATGTACCACAGAGCATCCCGCTCAGCCTGTGAGAGCTCACCGAAGCTCCAACAGATGCTCTCCGGCAATCTGACGGTTTTCCGAACTTCGACACTTTGATCGAACTAGCAAACCAAAGCACACTGAATGGGGAAAGTGCAAGACAAAAGAGCAGCCCCGACCGAAGGCAACCCCGAGTTCACGTGGTCATTGGGCAGTGAGTGCTTCCCAAGTGCTCTGCGTGTGTCAACAGCCATTAAGCAGTCTTGAGAAAGCCCAACACGGTCCAGTGTTGGCTCAATATTTACATCGAAGAGCCAAATTAATTGACGCTTTTGGGGTAAAGTGCGAGCTTTAATCCTTTCTGCGGCGACACTCGCAAGTGTTGACACTGATAAATTGCAGCGCGTTGGCGTGATTTATCGCGTATCCTGGCCGTACACGTGACACGTGTCCGGCTTTTTGAAGTTTTTAATTAAATGCAAATAAAACGACCAGACCCGCTTTTTATCGAAACACAAGTGAACAGAAACAAACAACAAAATCACCATTAAAAAGTTTGGAGTGCCTCTAAAACTTTAGCCTTGCGTTTATTGCTTGTACTCCAGTTTAAATGTGGCCAAACAATGGCACCCGAAACAATGCTGTTCGGAAATCAAGAGTGGGCCGCGTGTGGGGCCCCTCGCCCAAATGGGTTAACTATTATATTTACCGTCGATTTATAGAGACTTCTGCATCCGACGCTCAAATGTCGCTTTAACAGCGCACATCCTGTGGCGTTACGGCAGCAACAGTAACTCAACAACTTATGCAAAATACGATCTCGCAAACACGCCATAACCGGAAACGGAAGTGTATTACATTTTATTCACTCCGTACACAAAAACGAGACCGCGTGCAACAAATTCGCATTTCGCTCCCATTTTAATGAAACTCAACGAATTTCGTTGCTGTTGCTGGCTCTGGCCGGCTGCCGCCCATCGGCCGCAGCTTGTGTTGACCACATTTAATGGTGTTGTGTTGCTTTCCGAAACAAAAAGCCTGCATTTAATCGTAATGAAGCTGCAACGAACGCCACCCACGCCCGCCTCCCGCTGCGGACTGCGGCTCGCCTCCGATTCGAGTGGTTGCAACACGTTACGGTTACAGGCGGGGTCGGAGTGGCAGTCGGAGGCCTACGGATCGAACTGTAAAAATTGTGGGACTGCTGTCGAGCGTCCCTCGTCTGGTGGCTGACACCTGCAGAGCGTAGATGGTAGTCGAGGGTCGCTTGTAGCTGCTCCAAGCGGCAGTTCGGGAGGTTCGGCTGGTGTGTTAAGTTCACAACGGATAAATGCATTTCGAAGTTGCAGCCGACAAATAACGAACATATTTAATCAAATGCCAGTGCCTTAAATGGAAGGCGCACTGGTTCTGGCTTCACCAGCAGCATTCGTCCCCTTCTACAGGGGAAAGTCGAGCGAAATCGCTTGGATGAGGGACTAATTTAATTAAGACGAAGAACCGACTCTGTGAAACGATAATTAAGACGCGAGAATCTGCTAAATCCACCGAATATTGAACACTGGGCTGCGACGAATCCTTTCCATTTTGCTGAGATAATTCCTTTGTTTGTCGTTCTCCGCAATCATTCTGCTCCTCGTTCTCCTCTCCCCGCTCCACTCATGCTGGCTTAATGAGCTTTAATTTAATTTGCATGTAGAACATGAGACAAACATCTCGCACAGAAACACACACAAGCGCAAACATATGACTCATTTCGTCCTTACCTACGCACGTGCAAACCTTCCGATAACGGTATTTGCAACAACTACAAGTTGCACTTCACACAGCATCGGCAACAGCAACTCAGTTCTCGCCAAAGTAGCAGCCATCAAAGCGAAGGAGATGCTTCATAATAGCAGCAGCTACAACAACGTAATTGCAGGTCATTTCCAGCACAATAACGACAGAGACAACAGCAACAGCAGCAGCAGCAGCAGTGCAGCACCATTTTTGTTAAAATGAACAACATTCGAGTGTTGAGTTGGCGTCGGCGTCGGCGTCGGCAGCGACCGGGACCGCGCAGACTGCGATTGTCATATGCAAATCAGAAGCACATCAAAACGTTGCTGCAGCTTGATGCTGGTAATGTTGTTGCCGTTGCTGTTGCTGTCGGTGCAGTCAGTGTAGAAAGGTGCCATTACCGTGTTTGCCGGGTGCGGGGTGCGGGGCGAGGGGCGAGTTCGGGAGTTGGTCATTTTAATGTGGGCATCAAGCAATGAACTGTATCGCTGGCTGCGGTTTGGCCGAACTGTGCAACAACAACTACACCAGCAGCAACACCCATAGAAGGAAGCTGGCAGGAGCGAGTGCGAATATAATACGAGTATTATCCTTAATGTGAGTCGAGACCTTTAAGATTTTATGTGTCGGACTTCGGACTTCGAAGTGTCCGAGGACGTGGGCCGCGGCTGCTGGACGGTGCGGTGACCAGATCGTTACCGAGTATTTATGGAACGTGCTACTAGCTGCAGCATTTCGGACATTTTTGCCGCAACATTCCGAGCGTGTTACTCCTCGATTTAGATGCTGCTTGGCTGTCCTCCTCCCCTCTGCCTCCGCCTCCGCCGCCGCCCCCGCCTTCGCTTGCGGAACAAAGTAGAAGCAATAAAATGTTGTTTCTAATTTAAAAAGTTGTTATCTCTCAGCTAAACGATGTTCGGGCTCGTATCTCGAGAAACGAGTTCGTACTCAAGCCGTTTTATTGCCGCAAAGGGATCGAGTTGTTCCGAGTTCTTCGTTCTTCGCATTGTTTCAGCACTCGTGTCGTTCATTTCTCTGCGTCATTGTGTTCCTTGATTAAATTTGCGATATTCATTTGCATTTGCATTGAGTCGATGTATCCGGGTGCTCAAGAGCTCAATAGGTGTGCCCTGCCCGCGTCGCCTGGAGGAGCAACCACACGCTGCAAGCACTTCAGCTGCATCAACAACGACTTAAGCTGCCTTTCGCAGTCTGCCGCCCACGCACTCCACGCCGCAGAGCAACGACTTCCTTTATTTGCGAGTTTGATTATTTAATTGAATTGGTTTGTAAGCAACATTTTTGTTGAGCTGCAGCCAAGCACAGCGGAGGACTCGGCAGTCGAGTCTACGCAAATCTCAACCGTAAATAAATAGTTTTCAAATAATCTAATTGCAAAGTGTTGTCAGGACTCGAGACGTTTGTGGCAATAAAATATTTGCACTCGATGCGATTTCAATGGCACCGTGACGGCTCTCATACAGGTGACAGCAGCAAACAATTGGCGCTGCTGAAGTCTTGCTTGAGCTCCTCGTGTGCATCTCGTCCGCCTGCGTCCGCCTGCGTCCTTCCAACGCATCAACTTGGCTTTAAATTTTAATTGACTTGACAGTAGTTCGGCTTTTCTTCGTCATTTCGTGCCCGTCTTCCTGCTTCCGCTTGTTTCCGCTTCGCTTGGCTGCAGTTCCTTCATTTTGACTTTCATTGAATTAACTACTCGTCCATACATGCATTTGTTGATGACTTATTTCCTGTTGTTCCTGGTGTCCTGTTGTTGTTCCTTTATGTTCATTAAAAACATGCTACGACGTGATTACTTAAACTTTATTTTGCACAGCAAAAAGTTTTGTCAGCCGTCCTTCGCTGCCACTTCCGCTTCCGGAATCTTAAGTACTCGTGCAGATGTTTTTTATTCTGTGTTGTATATGTGTGTGTGTGTGTGTGTGTGTGTGTTTTCATGCTTTCGGTAATGTTTGCAAAATTTTTCTTAAAAAATTTCATTACATTCAACTTGAGTATAGAGTAAAACTTTTTCCATCCACACTTTCAAGTTGACGGAGCATTTTTACTCAAGCCACAGCTCATGTGTGTTCGTGTAGCTGTGTGTGTGTGTAGCTGTGTGTGTGTGTGTGTGTGGTGCGCGTCATTTGCATATCTTTCACTTTAATGTGATTATGGCGTGCATCTGTACTCGTAGACCGAAAGTTATCCGTTCTTTGAGATGCTAGTTTAGTGATTTTTATGAAGTCGTAAATTATTAATTAACGGAAATTGATTAAAAGCATTTTTCAAAGGTGCCTCGTGGACTTTATTGCAACCTGGCAACTCCTCTGGATTGCATATAAATAAATGATCACTAAATGCGGATATTATCCTAAGTTTGTCCTGCTTTAAGGAAGCTGGTCAATCTCTTTGGTTTCCTCTTCTCTCCCCCTCTTCTCGCCCTCAGCCTTCCTCGCTGGTCCTTCCTTTCTTTACTGCTGCTGTCTTTTCTTCGTCTTGGCGTGTGTCTTGTTTATTGTGTGTACTACGATTCGATTCGATGAAGATCCAATCAAATGTTCTTCTTGCTCCCATCTACTCTTCGGTGTTTTGTGACTTTGAGCGAATTCTCACTTAACTCAATTTACTGTTCAAATACTCATTCCATCTGGCAATCGGCTTCCTTCGATAGCCAGGATCCAGTGCTGCCAACTCGCATTGCGTTTTTCGTTTTATACGCAACTCTAATCGAATGAAATCAAATCAACTACTTAATAGTTGTTAAGAAAACTCACACCACAGCCGCCCCCACACACGGACTGCAGCCCAAATCCCAGCACACATACGAGCACACAGAAACACTCACGCTCGTCCACAGATGCTGCTCGAAGCTCGTAAAAGCGCCCCTCCCCCTCGCTATTCAAACACAATAAAACATCTGAAAATCCATCAGGTCGCCATGTTTTTAGTGTCATTCAATATTATTTATGGCGTGCCTACGAGAAGGACACGTTGCCGGATTCGTGGGCAGCAGATTATCATCGACGGTCATCGATGGAGAACACACGGAGAAAAGAGTCCCAATAAAGAATAATCAACAATAACAAATACGCGTATGTGCTTAAATTTGATGGCGCTCCATTTTCTAATCATAAAGGTTTTTCTACTTCCTCATAAAGTCAGCGGAATATTGAGCGCATTCGGCGCTGTGTTTAAAATTCATTTATTCCCCGACTGAGTTCTCGCAACGAGAGGACGCAAAGAAGCTTGAAGCACAGAGCAGAACTTTTGAACACTTTCCGCAGTCTTTTTTTTAAGTGAACCAATAAATATGTTGTTTTTCATCCCGAGAGACTCCCTGTCATTGACATTAGTAGCAGAAGGATGACCCTTGTGAATGTGGGACTGCTACGCAAGGACATGCGGACAATGGTCAGTTGATGATGCGGGCGGGCGCCGGACGCTGCCCAGCGCTGCATGCGGCGGTGCTGTGTTCTGGCGCGCGCTTTAATAGAGAAATGAAACGGAAGCGGCTCGTAAAACAAGCGTAGTTCGAGCGCAAAAAATTAAGATCTCGCTATCAAGTATTAATAATAAAAAGTAGTCGGTGACCGGGGCCAGCGCAGTTCGAGTTCAGCCGAGTTGCGAACTCCATAAAACCGGGGTAGAACTCCGTCGATTTCATTGACTGCATTTGAATGATCATCGTAAATGAATTTTATGCCGGCATAAAAGCAAGTAGTAGTTATGAAAAAAGTTCCTCGAAACAACGGAGAAGTTGTTATGTTAACAATAAAATCTCAGCTACTTTATAGCGTGCTCTCGAAGCGGGCGCCAGAATGGGTCAGAAGTGAGTGGCTGCAGGATGGAACTCGGATTGAAGCTCAGCCCACGCTCAAACACTACGAGGCTGGAGCAAAGAGTGGCTGCTTTAAAGTAACCCGGGATAAAGGAACTACTCCCGGGCTCCTTGTTGCAGAGCTTCGCAAGGGGTCTCTGCTCCTCAGGCGCCCACCGCAAGAATACTGTTGTTCAGTATTGTACAGTAAGTTTTTCATTTAGCTTGTGTCGTAATTTATGATTATCCTGCATCTCCTTGAATCGTCTTGTCACTTTACGAAGCCATAAATCATCGCAGCAACGAGCCGACCCGCGACTCATATGTTGCCGGAACGGAGAGACACACACGAGGACATGCGGCGCGCTTCATGCGTGGGGGCACGAGTACGGCGACTACGGCGATGTGATTAATAGCTCTAAACTGACAAATTTTCGGGATTTTTTGCATTTCCCGCAAATCAATTGCCACGAATTACAAATGCAGTTGCGACGGAGCAGTTTTTGTGCCGCTTTTCCGCCTGCTCCCGGCCAAACCGAAATGACGCAAGCGCGGCATGTGTGCGCTTCCGTTTCCTTCGCGTTCGCGTTGAGCTGAGCAAGTTGCGAAATTTTAAAATAAGTTCAGCTCTGTTTGTTCGGCCTGATTTATGGCGCTCGCACATGGAAGCAGATTGAAGGGAGGAGGAGCTGCTGGCTGCTCGCTGCTGGCTGCTGGCTGCAGATGCGACGCTGCTGCGGCTTGTTATAGCAGCTAACCTGAGTTCGCATTCGGGTCCACAACAACCGCTTGCTTTTGTGGAGTTCGCAATTGTTAAAGGAAGATCTTTCGGTTTGGCCGCATGGCTGCTCAACTGCTTGAAGCTGTGGCGCTCTTGTTAAGCGAATACAAGAACGCATTTAATTCTGCACTCAACCGCGAACAGCCATCGAAAGATGCTCCGGAAGCGGAAGTTAGTCGCGAGTAACGAGTATTTTGCATACTGCAGAAAAGACTTCCGTAGATTCAGATGCTTCTGTTGTGCGACTCCGTGAGCCTGTCCTCCACCCTTCCGCCCCGCAGAGGCTACAGCTACCAGCTCATGTTCACAATTTCACCCTTTTCTGGGCACACTCTTTGCTCTCGTTCTTCACGTTCTTTGATTTAGTGCCACTTTTAGTGGTTAATATGGAATATAAATTAAGTTACGCACACATCCCGCTCCTCCACACACTCACGCATGCATCGCATCACTACAATGAAGCCATCAAAACAGTTTACTTATCAGCCAGTGTTGCCCTGCACCCGCCATAACAATCACAATTGAATTTTCATAAATTACGACGCAAAAAACTGGGAAAATGTCGGGGAAATCGGCGTTTTAGAAAACAAAAATCTCGCTAAAATCCTGCCTGCTAAAAAAACAGCCAGCGACCAGTGACACTTGCAAATTCTGGATGCGTGAAGCAGCACCCGTTCCGCCGCCCGCGTGCGTGAAACCCGGCCGCTGTTCATGCTTGAGCAGGTCGAAGGGTTGAAGTGCGCCAGAAATGTGTCTGGGTTTGGCACAAAAACTACGATTTCTATCAGCAAATATTGAATTATAGCAGTTATTGAGTTGTGTGGCGTAACATCGAGATTCCGTACGCTTCGGAGAAGAATCACTTCCACATCAACATTGATTTTGATTACGTTACGAACACAGTCACGAACACAGCTCGTTGCCGGGACTGCTTTGCTTTGCGAAAAAGTCTCTAATGCACTTCGGTGTCAACGAGAGCAGAGAACAAAAACACGACAAGTAAATTTGCGATGCCTCATAAATAGCACAAGTCAATAATCCTGGAAGCCCGGCGGCGAGGTGGCTTGCGTAACCCTTTTGATGGTGCGCGTTCGCTTGCGGGACATTTTCGGTCCCTTTCGGCCGCCTGGCGTTGTTGCCACATGTGGTCACACAGGCGTAAATATTTTATGATTAGCGTGCGTTTGATGGGCCCACCATTTAGTGCCCAGGCATGAGGCTCGGCTGAAGTGACCAGTGCTCGGTGATTCCGCCGGCTCGCGCATAAATCACAAGAGTTGCCATTAAACAATAGCGACGTAATGGATACGTAATGAACCTAAACGACACTCGAAATTATGTTGCTAACTGGCCAAAGGGTTAGCAACTTGCAGCGTGTCCACATACACATGTCCGTATTCCGGAGCTCGGAACCCGGAACCCGAACCGAATGCTTCCGCAGCACTCAGAATTTATTACTTTTTGCTGGTTATTTTTTTTTGGCTTGATTTCGGTCAATTTTTATTAATTGAATGGCTTCGATGACCTTTTCTGCCCTTGTGAGGTCATGACTACGCACGCAGTATGCCCGCAATTCGGCACTCGGTGGCTCATAACTTCATTTCTTTCACATTAATAATCGCAAGTGATCGCGGATGTCACTCGTCATTTCCTGATGGCTCATCGCACCACCTCATTTTCTGGCGGATCCGCTTTGTGTCCAACAAAGGCCTCTTGTGCTGCCCCCCCCCCCCTCACGATCCCCGACATGGCTTCTGCTTGCACAATCAAAATCACGTCGCCTTCCTCATTGTTAATAATTCTGGGCAACTATTTTTGCGGAAAGTACTGCGAAAAAGTCACGTCTATTTGTCGAACTTTCTACTTTTTCCACCTACCGTTATTTTTAAGCTCCTCTTCTGCGCTGCTAACGTTTAAAACTTTTATCTGTTTCGTTAATTAGTTTTGTTCCGCGAAAGTTTTTCGGTAACATTTTTGATTTCGCCCTACGTGCAGCCCGACCCCGTAACCCACCACACGGAAGCATTTAAGCACTGCAATCAAACGTAAAAGTTTCGAGTTCGGTGCTCGATTCCTTTCCGTTCACGCTGGATGGCGCTTTACGGCAAAACTTTAATTAAATACACGCGCGCATGAAATTAAGGCGGGCGCCAATTGGCGCGGCGGGACCCGGGCACCACACCGCCAGCAGCCCGCTCAAGACAGTCGCCGGCAGCACCCGAAACTGTTGCTTCTTCGTCAGCTTGTCATTAAGTTAAAAATGCAAATTGTTTTGTTAGCACCTAATTTTCAAAGATTACCGTCGAATTTGCACAGAAAAAATATTTGTTGCAAAATGTTGTGGAAAACAGTGCTGCAGAAAGCACGGGAACACTTCTCGCAGAGTCGAGAATACTTTTTTGCATAATTGAATTCGTACTCGCCGAGGAGTTGGTCGGATGCACGGCGAAAAGTGCAGTTCGAAAGTTGAAAGGCAGCTCCAACCGAGGAGGACTGAACTCGAGCCGGCGTACGGCTCTCTGGGGTATTCGCCGGATGCAAGTGCCGAAATACATATGGAAATCATGTCGAAACATGAACAACTCGCCTGATTTGCTTGTGCGTACACATTTTCAACAATGTGCCTAATAAAATTCCTAGACGAAGTCTTAACTGAAGCGAAGCAATTAAGTAGAATGGAGAAAGTAACCTTTTTTTTATGCAAAAGAGTCATCCACCGAGAGTAAAACTGTGGTTGGGGGGAAGATCCTGTTGCAACAACAATTTTGAAAACTTAAAAGCAGATTATGTCAAATGAGCTACGATAACTTGAGTAAAAACATTATTGCATCTCATTTATGGAGAAGCGTTCATGGCCTCATTTCGGAAGCGGAAACTTCAGATTTTCAGATAAATTAAAAGTCCGGCGGGTCTGCTCGATGTAGTCTCCATGCAACATGTGACCCGTTTTCGTGTGACTACCCTCAGCGTGTTACTTCGTTACTCGATCGTGAGTCCGATTTATTAACACCAGCGAGAATAAAGTCCACTCCAGGAAAGTTTCAGTCCGCCCTCGTAAAACGTGCTCCATTTAGACATTATTAAGCCATGATAACGTTGAACTAACTTGATTACTTCTTCAAATCCAAGACTGTGCGATGTCTGCAAGAGCATTGAAGCATTTCACGGTGCTTCTTAGTGGGGTTGTTTATTTGCAGCACCTCGATCCAATTGTTTGGTTGCAGAACAGAAGCCGCAGAGTGCCTAATATTATTACAACAATATATTATTTTAAGCAAATTCCATTTGGAGCGCTTTACGTGTCAGCATCAAATTTCCTGACTTTTGCTGTAGCTTGTTAATTGTTAAGGCGTCGTTCGCCTCGCCCGCTTCAATCAAACTGCGTGGAAGGAGATCGAATCGAACTGGAGATATGTTTCTCTGCTCGGTTCACCTACAATCCTTGAGTCCTCTCTCTCCTCCTGCGCCGACTTCCTGTGGCAGGGAAATCCTTAGACAGCACGCGCTGTTATCACGTTCCTTGCTGTTTCCTGCCCGCGTGGCAGCGGGTCCAAGTTTAAGACGACACGGACTGGCGTCCTTGTTTCGCAACAACAACAAATGAATACCTAACATAATTAATATGCTTTTAATCAAGAAGGCCGAGGTCCCGGCTCTCATTGCTGCTCAAGTTATTAATGAGGCCTTTTTTCTTCCCCTGCCAGTTCGTGAAGTCCTCCGAAGATGTTTCTGTTGCATTGACTTGACTTTTGCGGTAATGCGTCATCCGTGAGGGTCGTTAAGGTCTGGTGATGACTTTAATATGTTGCTCGCAGACCGAATCTGAGGCAGTTGCCTTTCTTGTGCGCCTGGATTCGCCACGCTTGCTTCGGATGACTGTCTAGTATACTTCGCTCCAAATAGGTTTCCCTCGCTGCTCAATATTCATGCGTTTGCTTTTACTGCCAGCTCAATAATTAATGTTTGTCTTCGTCTGCCCTTCTGCCGAGAGGATATGTCAGTTTTTTTGTCGGCCCGAAGATAATCAATCAAAAATTTCTAATGAATCGAGATGATAAGAAAATTATTTGATTTAAGTTTCGCCCCGAATACAACCAGAACCGTACCGAACCTTATCGAAAGGACAAAAAGTTTAAATATTGAGAAATTCACCGCAATTTACACAAAAGCATAAGAACACAATTCTTCCATTTCTAAAAACCTGATGAATGCTTTCAACGTTCCAACTTATTTTAAAGAAATTAAATTAAGACAACAATTTTAACAAAACAAATTTTATAATAACAATGCTGAGGATTTTTCCACTTCAGCAGCCTCAGCGAAATGCTTCAAAATCATGCCTTAGAATCTCGGTAAAGAAGTCCTAATCAAATTAAGCCTCCATTATTTCTTGACTGATCTAATTTGTTCCGCTGCACTGCGAAATCGCCTCTCTACCATTTTTAGTCGTTCCCTGGTTCTGGCCTCGGCTAATCAAATAATTAGCTTAGCTTCGCATTTTTGCTTGTTGATTTGTTCACTTTTTAGCCCCCGACGTGGAATTGGATTTTATTTTTCTGCTCGAATGCATTTTTTTGCCCTAATTTCCGACCTTCGCGAGGGTTGTTCTTTAAGGATATCTGATGAGTTACGCTTTAGTTCATGTCAGATGGCTGCTTGTGTTTTGTCATTCGATTGCTTTCGTCAATGTAGCCTAGCTTAGGTCAGTGATTTTAATGTTGTTCGAGGTAAAAAGATATTAAATGATTAGCTGCGGGAGTCCAGAATAATTGCTTATAATTATTCTAGAAAAGCTGTTTAGCGCATTTATTATTTTAGGGTAATCAACAATTAGGTTGATGTTTTACATTTTAAAGAACATCTTTTATTTGAATTGGAAGAAGTTTTTGAGATTGTATTTCTTTTCTGATGCGTAATCTTATCTATTATGTAATTAATTTATTTATTTGCTTGTAAATTACAACAATTACAAGTTGTAATGAAGCTAAACCAAGGCTTTTATAATTTATAAAATTAATTTAAGCTTATAACTACAAGACATTATTATATAAGTGTTGTAAAATTTGAAATTTAGGAACCTTAACAGAAAATTTAACTAAAAACCAGAAAACATACCGAAGTAGCTCATGATGTAGGCACGTAGATCTGCGAAAACCACATGAAAAACTCACTGGCTGAATATTATTAATATAACAAATATAACTTGCATAGGCTACAAATAGGTGAGGCATAGTACTCTAAAATTGGGCGAACCATGTAAGTATATTAAATATATGAATATGTATATGTTTATATGAATATGGAACCGCAGTCTTCAATCCATTATTACAAAATGGCGGCAGGAACTGCAGTAGTAAGAAAAGTTAGCAATTATAAATATAAATAAATTCAAATAATAAGCAAACATTATTTACCTTCCTCATCCCTCATATCCTTATATGAGGGATATATTATCCTTGTATGACTTCTCCTTTTTGAACTACACGGACTCTACTATATTTAACTATACTCAAGTCAAGAGGAAGTGCACTTGACTAGCAAAAGTGGAAATCCAAAAAGTTTAAGATTGTGGATGAGGAGACTGTGGCTCACCTTATCAAAAGCCTGGCTGAAATTCATATAAATAAGATCTGTTTCTGGTATTCCATATAAATAAGATCTGGCATTGCAAAACCAAAGTTGTTAATAGCTAAAGAAAGATCGTGGATCTTCCAGAAAGAAATCCATGTTGTGCCGTGGAGATGTAAGCAGCCACGCGATCCGATAGTAATGAATGATCAGTATTAATTTTTTCGAAGAGCTTCGATAACCCACTTAAGGCCAAATTTACAATAGTAACTTGAATTAAGAAGCGGATGCTCGCTTCTGATAACCGTAATCTTAAAGCGCGATTTCCAAACTAGAACGAAGCGATTCCACTAGGAAAAAGAAATACAAAAACCAGTAATCTTAGATACCCTACACCTAAAAGTTTTGAAAAATTATCTTATTATTAATTATACAGTAAGACCCCGCTTAACGCTGTTTCTGACTGACTTCGAATTTTGTTTCTTATTCATATTAGAGTACATATATTCGTTTATATTGTTTTTATTTTTGTAAGAAATTAATGTGTGGTTTTATTTTTATTAAAAAAACATAATTATTAAATTTAATACCTAACCAATTTTCTATCCATCTTCCACTAACCCCATTATGTACTATTTACATGTTGAGATAGCCTCGTTTAGCGCTGTTTCTCATTATGCTCTATCCCCCGCGTTAAACGGGGTCTTCCTGTATTAAATAATTCATAAAACTTATTTATTTATTTAAATTTTTAATTTATTTAGATTTCTCATTGCAGAACGGTAGCATTATAGAGTGAAATACAAACTGAAACTAGAGGAATATGTGGTTATAAGGAAAGCTACCTCATAATCACATAATCACAGACGAGTATAAATAAAGACGAGTATAATAAAAGTGTGCGGATCACGCCCATATTTGGCATATTAACGGATAATGCTACACTATACCCAGGAATTTTGTTGTCATAGCTGAAAAACGAACGCTGATATCACATTTTTATCAAAAAATAGGCGTGGTCGTTGACCGATTTCGCCCATTTTCAATACCAACTTTTACCAATTTTTAGGGTATACAGGCAAAAAAGGGTCTTAAATGGTTATATTGTTAAATATGTAATCTTCCTGAATCAAACTTTACATAACAACTTCTTTTCTAATAAAACATTATTAGAGCAAAACTGGGCGCGGTCCGCCCACTTTTACACTACTTATACAGCATAGCTCATGAAAACAAATTTATTACCACGGAAATAAAGCTTAAATTTGAACACAATAATAAAATTACTCAGCCAATTATTTTGTTTTGAAAACGGGTAACGACCACGCCTACTATTTATCCTACTACCCGTCTGTGATTAAATGTGATTATAAGATAGCTTTCCTTATAACCACATATTTCTTCTAGTTTTTAAGATATGACAATAAAATTTTAATATCGAGCGACATTATTATATTTTACGTTGCAGAAAAGGGGCGTGGCGCTCATACTTTTAGGTTACATGGACGGAAGGGTATCGTTCTACAATCGTTAGAACAATCGTTCTACATAAATCCTTATATAAGTCTGTAATTTTATATGTTATTAATTAATATGGAATTTTGCATAAATAATCTTTGTTCGGATTTGTAAGCGAGCAAATAAAAGGAATATAAGACATATAAATATAGAATCAATTTATAAAAAAATGCATTGGTATAAAACCGTAATTTCTAAAATTCCTAAAATTCCTAAAAACTTTTAGGTGTAGGGTATATAAGCTTCGGCCAAGCCGAATATAGCTTTCTTACTGGTTTAACAACATTTATGCCCCAAGTGAATCAACCTTCCTATGACGTCGGACGAAGGAGCTAAACTTGTCTGAGAATTGTATACTTCCTGGGTTAATGGACACATACGCATAGAGTCTCCAGGAAATGATCTAAAATATCTTTACTGTAACAGAAAAGGATTCTATAGTACGATAGTACATGGTCATCGAATACGCTCATTAGCTGTGTTTTTTTAATGAGCTGGTGATCCACTTAATTTTTAAAATTTTCGTTTATAACTTTCCACGGCTTTGAAACGACTTTGGTAGATACATTACTCGTACATACATAAGTACATACTCGTATATAATGAGCAAAAATCACTAAATCCTCATAGACAAGATGAAATTAAATGAATCATCAATTTGCATTTGATAGTTAAAAATGTGGTCAATATGTATGCTCACAACATAAATGCTCCTCAAAGTAACTACTGCCTTCGGAAATCCTCAAGGATTGCTATTAGACTATTAGCTACTATTAAATACCCCCACCCCCGCTACACCCTAGCAACCCAGTTTTGCTCTAATAATGTTTTATTAGAAAAGAAGTTGTTATGTAAAGTTTGATTCAGGAAGATTACATATTTATCAATATAAACATTTAAGACCCTTTTTTGCCTGTATACCCTAAAAATTGGTAAAAGTTGGTATTGAAAATGGGCGAAATCGGTCAACGACCACGCCTATTTTTTGATAAAAATGTGATATCAGCGTTCGTTTTTCAGCTATGACAACAAAATTCCTGGGTATAGTGTAGCATTATCCGTTAATATGCCAAATATGGGCGTGATCCGCACACTTTTATTATACTCGTCTTTATTTATACTCGTCTGTGATTATGTGATTATGAGGTAGCTTTCCTTATAACCACATATTCCTCTAGTTTCAGTTTGTATGTCACTCTATAATGTTATTGTTATGCAATGAGAAATCTAAATAAATTAAAAATTTAAATAAATAAAACTATTTCGTTCAATTAAATTTTTTCAAAACTTTTAGGTGTAGGGTATCTAAGATTCGGCCAGGCCGAATATAGCACTCTTATTGGTTATTATTATTATTAGTTTTATTGTTATTACTATTACTACGAATATTATTACATTTTTTCTTTTTTCTATTTTATAATCATTCAAAATTATAGCATGATTATTATTATTTGTGATTTAGATAATGTTTATACATAGCTTAAAGTAATTGTAGTTGTAGTTGTTTAAACTGAGTAATTGATATGAAATATATGTATAAATAAATAAATTTAATTGGAGGACCTCAGTTGCCACATTCACATTCAGACAAGTAGGAAATATGTTTGGAATAGAAAAATCTATTTTATTTTATTGGTGCTGATACAACACATATGAAAATAAAAGCCCCACCGGTGGAAGCTATCGATTACTGCAATATAAAGAAATATTACACTATAACAGTACAGTTAGTTGTGGACAACGAAAAAAAAATCTCGATTTGCATTGTGCAGAGTGGAATTTTTGGAATTTAAAGTATATGATTTTATTAAAAAATATCGAGTTTATTTGCTTAGTTAGCCTTAGTTACATATGATACAATTGAAATTTCAATTCCAAATTCTTTTTTTTTTTTTTTGTCAAACATAGAGTTGTACGACAGTTTGAGCATTGAACAGTTGATTGTTGTTGATTGTCCATCCTTACAATACCTGCAGCGGTTTTGTTTTCCCGAGTACTGTGGCCAGTGTCCAGTATTGTCTTTTCTTACACTAAGGACGGGGTCGTAAATTAAAAATTTCTTTTTTCCTGAGAGGAAGATTCATTTGATGGTCTTAAATGATTAAAGATGATGATTTAATTTAGTTATGCGGATATTACACTACGAACATTGTTCGAAATAACTGTAAAATTGTTTTTGCTTTCTGTACAAAACTGTCAACCTTACGCTCTCAGATTTCAGAGTTGAGTTCATCCAGAGAGGATGAACTTTTTTTTTGATGAAGCAAAACAAAATTTTTGTGGTCGTCGACAACAAACTTCGATTAAAACGGTGTTCTAGTGTGCTGAAACAAAATAGTACTCGCGTTAGGATTGAAATAAGTGCACTTTTATTGATAAAAGGTATTTCATGTAAGAAAAATAATCACAAAGCAACTCCGTAACTTTGCTTTTTATTTGTAAATATTGATATTTGTTTGCTCTATGTGTAATCACAATTCTGAACAAAATTTTGAGAGAGAGCAAAAATGGTTCATCGACAACAAACAATGTTTATAGTGTAATATCCGCATTACTTTTAAAAAAACTGTGTACATTTGTATTTACCACTGAAAATTTTCTCTTGTTTATCGTTTAAAGGTTTACCGCAGATTCCTGCTGTAGTTTTAAAATGACACAGAATCATATCACAAAATGCTTAGCATTTACAAAACAGTATCGCAAACACTTTGTGCTCTTTATTAACTTGGGTATGTTTAAACTGAATTACACAATTGTGGTCACTAGAAATTTTTTAATAAATTGCAAATAACTCCAAAGTTGACCAACATTATTGAAAACTTTGCATTCACAAAACTAACCACATGTTCAGTCACAAAAGAACCGTTATTTTCCTTGTAGACCTCCTTTGGGGAATAGAAATATTAAAAAATATATGTTTAAGACTAAGCTAATCAAAAATTTTAGCAATGTTTCATTTAATCATCTGTTGTATAGCTCTGAAACTAATGTATTTTGTATACTACACCGGACACTAAAGGGTTAGGAATGAATGAACTCTTCCGAGGATCCCACCGATCCATAGTTCCTTCAGGAACATTTATATTAGGTGACAGCATATCCATGTACGAATTGACTATTGCTCCATTTCCAGACAAATTTAATCTATTATCTTCCTGTGATAAAGCTATTTAAAAAGGAACTTCATTGTTCGTACAAAATATATACATATAAAATAAAGAGGAATTTTCCGCATCACAAAAATTAATTCAATTCAGTCAGAATGATTTCATAAAAAAATTGAAATCATTCAGAAAACCACAACAAAAAATTTAACTTGTTTATTGTATATACATATGTATCTATGTATGTACATATATAACTTAACAATGCATTGCACTAAGAGCACTTAACAATTCCGCATGGCGTTTAATTCTCTTCGTTAAGAAATGAAAGGAGATCCTTTTTGTGCTGGTATCTCTCCACTCTCATTGGTTCAATCTCACATTTCTGCTGATGTTCTCTCTCTTTTCGCTCTTTTCTTTTTCAGTCCTCCCGGAAGTTGACCACGCAGATTGCGATCGTCCGAGTCTGTCAATTAAATTTGTTGAATTGCTTAACGAAATCGGAGCAGCACTGTTAATGCAGTGCCCCCGATTGATGATACGCCTTTTTCCGAAAAGTTCGCCCATTCCTCATGACATGGACATCTTACTGAGGGAGCCGCTCCCGTGCGCATGTTGCTGGCCACTGAAGACTTAGATTATCGCAAGATGTTCTGCGTTTTCTTTTCTAACTGGACTGCCGTTTCTGCTGAATTCTGATATAAATGTCTTTTTATTTGTTTCATTAGTTTTATAGTAAATGAACAAATAATATGAAAACTCCGAGACCAACGAGGTCTTCAAGCATATTTGTAACTGCAAATTCTTCTTTAGGCAATGTTGCAGTTGAAGATCTCTTGCCGCATATAACGACGGCTCTGGTCGCTGCCTCCGTCCACAATTTGCCGATCCTTACAAAAAAGTTGCGCCATTACTATTACTATTATTTACTATTACTTAAGAAATGCTTACTTACGAATTGCTTTCTTAAGTTATGCGTTTTTTTTATTATTTTTATTTGAAACAATTACGGAGCACGCATACTTGAGGTTATAGTACCGAAAACACTCAACGATCTCCCAACAAATTTGATAATCTTGCAAAATACACCTGCTAGGAAAAAAAGACTTAAACAACATTTTCTAACCGTCGCAAGTAACACCGATTCCACTACCTGATGACAACAACTTCACTGAAATCCATAGTAAAATAATAAAATTCTTTTCTCAATGAAAATTTGAAAATTTAATTAAATTCGATAGATGTATATCCTGCAGACAAGCCACCAAAGCTTCGCGGGATTACCTTCAATTTCACCGAAATATTCAAATATTCAAAAAGGTTTTTCGCCTTCAGAATTGCGGAAATTGCGGCGTCTCAGTTATATTTAATTTTATTCTGTTCTATTTTTTGACATTTTTTAACTGCGTGCCTTATTTAAAATCCAACTTATGGTGGATTTATGGTGGAAATCTTAAAATTTCCCTATTCCTTACCTGTACAGAGACCTGTATAAAACCTGGGTAATTATCATTTGTATGGAGGAGGTACAGTCAATTAAAAAACCCAGCTATTCAACAAAGTTCATAGTTGAATTTACTACTACATAATGAAGTGTGGTAAAATTTGCTGGTCCGGGAATGCTTCTGAAGAATTGATATGTTTACTCCAAGGACGCAGATGTTTGTTGGATATCAAACCTAAAGATTATTCATACAGACAGAAGAAAGAAGCGACTATCTGTCTGGGCGTGGACAGTAGTTGGTCAAAAATCTGTCTTTCGGTAGAAATTATTCTAAACGGATACGGATTCATTAAGTGCCTCACAGAGCAAATGCTCTATTTGCAACTATAACGTATGGTAGGACTCTTATTTCCTGTTCATTTGTCGGGACGAAATACTGTCGCCACGAAGCCAAAATCGAAGCGGCCCTTGATTTACTTGGAGACCTAGTGTTATACGACCTGAATCGCCTTTGAGACGAAGGAGATGTTGATTAATTTTGAATGTAGAGGCAATCCAAAAATCCTTAAGTGATGCCTCAAAGAAGAAAAGCCAAAGACAGCGACAGTCATCCGTGTGGAGTGATTGAGACTACGAATAATGCAATTTATTTTTAAGATTTACAACTTGAGACTGCATTTGTTTTCATTTTTCAACGTATTTAATGTGATGAATTCAATTCATTCGTTTAATGTTATTCTATATCTTTTAAATCATGAAGGCGCGGTTACGTTTTCCAACAATTTAATAAGTAATTTAATGAAGACTGTTGCTGATTTCTTTTTATTTTACTTTTTTCACGTTTTAGTCAGTAAAACGGTTTTTAGTCGCATATATTCTTAGAATAGTAGTTTACAAGAAATACTTTGAATTATAGACTAATAATTAAAGAATATTATACTTTGAATTATAATATAAGTTCGCTATCATTGTAATGACTGTCGTTTGTAATGTAATTTATCTATAAAAATATTTCGTGTTTGGTTGTTAATGAAATAAAGTATATTTCAAGTTTTTAGAGAGATTCTAATATAAACTAAACTTGTATAAGTTTCGCCACTGCTAAGAACCGCAAGGAAACTTGTTCCGTTGGGCTCTCCGATAAATAGTATCTTCTTTTATAATGTCGTTTACATTCAGATGAAGAATAACATTAGAATTGTTATGGGACAGCATCAAATAATTGCTGGTCGTCCGTAGAAATTGTTTCCCTATTCAAATAATCCTATCGAATTCCGATTCGCACGACACGATTTCTCTTTTTTTTTAAACTTAACACGAAGTATATTAAATGGCAAAATTGTTTTACTATATTGTGTTCAGCTTCTGTCCAATAAGTAAGCTAAATAAAGCAATGCTTATGTTGCGCTTCTAAAAAGATTGTTTGATTAATAAACTCAACTGCGTATATTTAGGAGCTATAAGCATTCGCCCAAGAAAAGGTTTAATAAGGACAACCCTCTCTAGCACGGTAAGAGCAAAATGTCGGATATCTTGAGTCTTAAGTCTCCTCAGTGTAAATAGCTTCGGCGAGACAAAGTGCATTTCCTGATAATGAACTGTCACCCGTTTTAGTCCCCTCCTAAGAAATCATTTTAATATTTGCGATTTACCTATTTAAAGGCTTCAATTCTGCGAATCAGAGATCCTAAGCATGTTGTGTTCTTGGGTCCAAACTGTTGCTTGGAATGGCCAAGAGAGTGTGTTATTTATTATTTATTTTTGTCGGCGGACTTTCATTTTTAGTAGAATGACCTGAAAATAAAAATATACAGACATGGAGAGTTCCGCTCTCGAAAGAGTTCCGTCTTCTAGCCCACAAATAGTTTACCATACAAATTACAAAAATCGCAAATAGTTTTTCAATGTTTATTTCAGTTTTATTTTCTTCAGACAAAAATTGATACAATTTCTGAGCTTCTTCTGCTTTAGCCTATAAAGTGCTTAAGATCTAATTTACAAAACTTATGTCATATTTTTACAAATGTGTACTGTAATGAAAATGCACTCACGTTGTTTTTGCTAAAAACAAAACGTTATCACAATCGCTTTGATGAGTTCAATTAGTATTTTCAGTGTTGATAATAATTCTGTGGTTATGGAAAAATAAAAGGGTGAACTTAAACTTAGACTGCGACTATTTGGATCGACGGCGTTGAGGTTGGTTCACCGGTTGTTCGCTGTTCGGCTGGTGAAATAAAGTTGAACGTTTTCCCGTCGGCTCGTTTGTCGCGTTGCTCTCAGGTGGACGTTTCGCTCGACCGCTTTCGCTGCTTGAACGGCATCTTCTTCGCACTTTATTCACTTTTCTAGTTTATTGTTTTCCGAAGCTTGGCCTTGCTTCCACAACGACGCATGCAGTTCGGTGTTGGGTCTACGTATTGCCGCAGTGCGTCCAGCATAACACTAGCGATGAGCCTCCAGTGAGTCTCCCGCTTACGGAGAATCTGCTGCTCTTGCTCGTTAGCCTTTCGCAGCAGCATCGCCTGGTCAGGAATGAAGAAAGCAACGGCCATGTTTTTCTTTGAACGGAGTTTAAATTCGCGTAACTAACACTGTGTCTTTTATTTGCTTTTCACTTTACGTCGTTTGCTTGGAACACATAAAGTCGCTCTGTAAATTTGTGTGACTCGGCACTGGGACGACTTGACTGTTTGCCTGCTCAAACGGGACTGACAATCGTTGCGCTCCGTCCGACTTTTATATGCGCCAAGGCTCTTGCTTTAGATTCCATCTCCACCACTGGCACTGCGCGGGTTGTTCGCTTTGCGCGTACATCTAATGCACTGGAAGCACTACGTAGTCAAAAGCGTGCTCTCTCTTTCACTCGCGCACTGTGTTTCTAATGCTGTTCCCAAACATCGGTACAGTATTTTCAGCTAAGGCACTTTTTCTCCCGCAGTTCAAATGTTTTCCTATGTTGTCAGTACACGAAATTGTTACTTTCTGAGCCGGTTCGGCTGTGTGTTTTTTGTTTTTCGTGGGTTTTGTTGACATCGCTCATTCGTACACACTCGCTCCTTCTTTCTCTCTCGCACTTATGCAGGTCAGCATCCTCATGTTGCTTTCGGTCAACAGTTTTCCTTGTGGTGGGTTATTCGGGTGGGGTGAATAGGTCAATAAGCTGGGGGATACGAGCGTGAGTCGGTTGGCAAGCAGGACACCATTGCCTATGACATAAAAGGCTTCACTGTACCGTAAGCGTTGTAATTATGACATCCAGAGTCTTCAGAAGCCTCTCTCTCTTTCTCTCTCTCTCTCTCTCTCTCTCTCTCTCTCTCTCTCTCTCTTTCACTCTCAGTCTTTCCGGCGGAGGTTGAAGAAGCCATCGTCGGACAGCAGCACAGTGAAGGATCTACTTTTGAGTTGGTTCCTCATTCAGTAGGCTTCAGCAGTAGTGCGTAAGGTCATAAAACATGGACAAACTTACGTGGAGCTTGATTCTGGCGTCTATTGACGAGTCTTCGCAGACTTCGGACGCGACTTTTTGGCGGCAAAATTTGAAAAGGAAATCGGCCCGGCTCTGTTCTCAGCGCTCCTCTCGTTTCTCCCTGATTCCTAGCAGCCTCAACCACACCACGTAGGCTAGTTTCGGCGCAGGACTTCCTTGAAAAATGTTTTTACTTTTTACTTTGTTGAATTTATTGTTCTTACGCTCAGGGTTGTTGCTTCTGTTGCTCCTGTTGGTTGTTGTTGCTTCTATGAGGCGTGGTTTGGAATACTTCATGTATTTGGCTTCCTTCTTGTGTATCTCTTTCAGCAGAAATTCTATTGCGTTGGTTCTGCTGTCGGGTTTGAAGGGCGGAGCGTGATTATTTTGTTGTACTGGACCTTTTTCGAGTTCAGTGCTCGGAAGATGCTTTTCGTACCTTCGCAAGCATGACTCATGCAAAAAGTAGGAGGAGCGTGATTTCACATAAAGGTTGTGGCTAAAGGTTGTGGGATCTGCAGGCCAACCGTTTTTATAATCGCTTCCAACCAACATGGCCGCCATATTTTTCATTACCAGACTTTCAGAGGGTTAATTCTTAGCATTAGTCTCTGGGCGGCAACCTTTTCGTCTTACAACATCCATAATTTTTATAAAACCTCTGCTATGCAAGGAGAAGCATTCGCTTATTCCAACATCAACTCAAAGAACTTCCAAATTTATTACATTCATTATACTATACTCGTGTATGGTGCATGTGAGTGTGTACGTAATAAATTCGTACGCTACGTAATCTTGATTAAACTGAAATCACATAGAAACTTATTCAATTATATACTAAATAATGTCCGTGCTTTTAAATCTAAGAACGACACATGAGTTATTATTGTGTACTTTAATTATACTTATATACTACACCCAAAATTACATATCTCATATCTTTGATAAATTAATATATTGTATGTCCGTCTATTGATTAACCAGTTGTCCATTCGTGTGCCCGTCTGCAAAAACTAAACACTTCATATTCCGACTCAGCTTAAGATATGACCTCTTAAGTTATAAATACTGATATTACAAAGTTAACACCCGCGAATGGTGTTCCACCTTTTTTCGTTTTTCAGATATGAAACAAACACCGACTTCAACTAATTTTATTGAGTAACTCATGATATAGCAAGCGAAGCACGTGCATTTACCCTTATCTTCCATTTAAAGCAAACCAAATAAATCTAAAGGACAATCTAAACAGTTGAGTTCATTATAAAACATTATAGGATACCTTATTACATAACACTAAGTACATGACAAGTAAATCTTCTAAATGTTAATATGTATTGTCAGTTGGCAAAACAAAAAACTTTTTTTAGTAAAAATTACAGAATACAATTAAAATATTAACACTTTCAGTTGGTTCGACGTTCCCATCAATTGTTACACAAAAGAGATGCTTAATTTTAACCAAAGAAACGAGTCAGAAACCAGTTAAGTAAAAATTATTATAAATTAAATAATAGTTTATATTTACATATAATGATATAAACAAAACCGTCAAATACGTGCCGCTTAGTTTAAAAGCGTCCTGGGTCCATTTTCCACAAAAATCAAGCGAGGTCTTTTAATACTTACATTTATTTTAATTTTTAAGCAAACCGTAACAAATATATTTAAATCACAGAAACTTAATATTGCTCTCGTTTCCCGATCTCAATATTATTAAGATTACTGACTTCGCAAATGTTCCAACTTGTATTCATTCATCCAACTAACAGAAGTATTAACTTAATTTTATATATTGTGATAAAATATATTTTGCTCCTTACACTTTCCTTAAAAACTTTGTTATTTTTTTAATATTCTATTTACACAACGAATGTAAATATTTTTCGAATATGTATATATAAATCTGCTTCATAGTATATAAATAAGTATAAAACAATGTTAAAATATCCCACACATATGTACATTAATGTGTATATGTATTGTATTACCATACGAATGAGCTGAAGACCATAGTTGCCATTGCCTTTTCTTTGTCAACCCTACAATTTTTAAATCGTGGATTGGCTATTTATAAATAAAAATAAAATATTTTGCTCATTTACCTTTTCCCTTATTTTGAATTTAATCTCTAAGTAAACTCTAAATAAAATATAATGAGAGAATGTCATTTCGACTACGCCTCTAGAAAGCCCGACTTTTAGCCAAAAAGGCGAAAAATACTGACGGAGGAAAAGCAAAAGCAGGCTAAAAGCCTGTTCGATAAGATTTTGGCTGACTGAACCACTAAAAAAGTTCCTTAAAGCAACAATAAATGAACAACAAAACTCCGGGCCCACACGAAATCCAAGCTAAAGTACCACCATTTGATGGAGTTGTTATTATGTACTCCATAATTATTTGGAATCCCCCGCAAGTATGCAAACTCGACAGAAATAATAATTAATCGCAAATCATTACTAATGTTTAATTAAAAAATATTTTTTAATTTTATAACATTTCTATTTATTTCAAGTGATTTCATATTCAAATTTGAAAGTGGCTTCAGTCAAGAACATGTTATTTTTAAAACAATGTTAATTATGTTAATTGGTTTCATTTGTGATTATAAATAAATTGATTGTAACGCAAACCCTTAAATATCTCGATTTGAACATAAATGGAGAATAACGGACTTGCATATAAAAATAATTAACATTTTAATTGAAGTTTAAAGTTAGTAGCCCTTGATAAAAAGTAAGGACTAACAAACATTATGTTTGAGGGTATTAATATTATCCACCCCACAAAGCGTGGGAGTGGTCCGCCCACTATTTCACTTCAAGCTCTATAAACACTTTCATTAGGCAAAAGTGCTCTGTCACTGCTACAAAAACAAACTGAATGCAATCAGTACACGTAGTATCATTAGAGTGCTCTTATCCACGAATGGGCGTGGCCCGTCCAGTTCAGCATAAAATAGTATCCATGAAATCCCACCTTGAAGTTCCCAGAATGTGCTTTTAAAGGTTCTCAGTTAAAGCATCTTTCATCAGAGGTCTCGAGGTTCCAGAGTATTTCAACTTCGGCCAAGTCGATGAGCCCTCTTCTGATTGTTTTACACTCTTGCACTTTTATTAAAAAAGGTAGCGTACTTCAATCATCATTCGTAACTACGATGAACCGGAATCAATTCCCGAAAATGCTTTCTATCAAAAGTTTTGAGCTATTACATCAATTGAAGTTTACTTACATTATAAATTCTTTACTGACGCACCTCAGAATCATCTGTGCTATTCCCTTTTCCTGTTTCTATCTTCTCTCCTCTAACTGCCTGTCTTATTAGTCATAAGTTAATTTTAATTTGATTTAATTAATTAAGTTTTGTCTTGTTGTACCTCTCTTTAAATGCCAAAACACGGGCACTGTGCTCTTAGTGCATAATAAATAAATTTATTCGGCAAATATTCTTAATCGTTTATATCAATGCTTTTATTTAAATATTCATAAATATTGTAATATACATGAACGTAAATTTAGTCAACTCTGGTCTGTATTTTTCTGATCTTCTTCTATAAGATTTATTCTGTTCTGATTTGTTTGGCGTCCGGATTCAAACATAATTACTAAAAAAACAGTCTGGTACTCCTACAGGTAACATCCTTAGTTTTGGATGAAATCGTACATTAAATACAATCATCTGAATCTAACAATGGACTTGCTTCCATCGTACTAACGAGGAATATAATGAAGCAAATGCCAGCTTTAGTTTTAGTTATTGTGTTTTTAGTTTGGATGATTATTTTTAAATCTTGAAGCGGTGACGACTTTTAAGAGACAACCTCACAGTATCTTAGACACAAAAATAAAATCAACTAAATTGTTTAACGAACCACACTGTAATGGATGCAGTTGTGATTGACTCGAACTGTACTGTATTTCAGATACTGTATGCAATGTCATACATTTTCAATTATGTATTGTAATTTGTGATATCCACTGATCGCTGCAACAGCAAACCGTAGCGACAACAAACCTGTCCTCACCTTTTCCCCTACCTTAGAGCACAACGTGGGAAGCCCGAACTCCACATTTTAATAGACGCACTTGTATGTAATTCATATCATCATACGTCACCTTGAAGCAATCAAACGAGATTGCTACAAGGGTTAAGAAACCTTATAAAGTGTCATACTGGGCCTTAACTATGAATGTGAGGCAGATTAATTCTTTTAAATCCCTAACGAGATCTCTATTTCTTGTCCTGGATAATCACAAATGATCCGGGTCGCTTTGCGAGCAATCAGCAACTTTACAAGCATTAAATGTGTGAAGCACCGTTGCCTCAGGTAGTCAGTAAGACGATTTGACGATTTAATAACCCATCAAATTCTCTGACGTTGATCTCTGAAATAACAAATCGCGCACTTTTCCAAACAACGAAAGAGAAAATGAAAAAATGGGAATTCGTTAAGCCCACATTGAAAACCAATGAGTCAATAAGAGCGCTGACGTGCGCAAAGTGGAACGATCACCGAAGCGCGACCAAGCAGCGTGTTCTGCGATCGTAGAGTCCACGATTTTCGCTCTGGCGCACTCACTGAAAATGTGCTGCCTAATTGTTGCCTGCCTGCAACTGCGAACAGTGCTCACCTCTACACCCCTCTCCCTCCCCCGCCCCCCCCCACCACCCTCACGCTCATCACTCATGCACCATCCCTGTGAGGCTGTAGTCCTTTAATGTAGTGCGAGATGAAGAAGCGGTCGCTTCGAATTGCTCGCGATCGCATGCAGAGCGGACCAGAGATGCGGTGACTAATGCACCAGCCTGTTCTACTTCGCTATGGATGCCGATTCGGTGGGGTACATTTAAAAGGTTGCATGACAACGACACGCAGATCGAGTCATTGAAACAAGTGATCGCATACAGTTTCAAACAAGTAATCATTTTTTCGTCGTTAAACTGAATACGTTGTACACACAAACGAATTCGACAAAGAACAGGAGCGCTTCAGCTCGTCAGAGAAGGCCTTAACGTGCTAATGTTCGGCCTGACCGCAACGCACTTCAGTATTCCTGCTGTTCCAGGTTGTCTCGCTAAATAATTATTTCACTTCCTGCCAGAATTGGAGATGTTAGTGGACCGAATTCAGATTGGGGCATATTTTCAATTCCTAGTTGAATGTCTTCATTTTTCTTATAATCATTTGCTTGTCATCTGTATTCTAATGGATACTGTAACAGCGTAATTCTCATATGGCTTCGGGTACAGCAATTATAATCTCTTTGGACCTTCTGCATTCAAATACTACGGTGCTGGAATCTAAATACGATTCAAAGGTTAGGATTCGCTGAGTTTCGAAACTTTAGCGGTTCTGACAGCGCACGGGCCTTTTTTCGGTGGCTCCCACTCCGCCCGAACGATGCGTCAGGCACCACTTAATTTCACACACACACAGCGCAGTACCAGCTCCCTTCTCATAGACCATTATTTAGGTTCAAATGACGTGCATTATAAACGCGTCGCGCAACAGACTTCTTTTGTCGCTGCATGGGGAACCGAGGGATGGGCACGGGAGTAATCGGTAATGCAGGTGAAGTCGCTTGCCGTCCACTGGACACTGTGTTGAGAGCATGAGTCATCGCTGAGCCCGCCAGACAAGCGGTCGGACTGCGCAGACCCAGCTACTTGCGGCGGCCACTCTTGAACCTCGTGTGAATAACTTCGTTCGAATGTGTTTTACGGAAAGGGAATAAAAAATTATATTAATGCAAACAACAAACAATATCGTTAACAGTTCTATCTGCAACGTGTGCGTTTGTGTGCGATGCGATATGAGATACGATACGAGACGATTGCTTTGCCCCGCTTTTCGGGGCTCTTCTTTGGTCTTGTGCTGAGGATCGTTCCTCCGCTCGTAGTTTTTATTTCTTTTATATTAACCCTAGCAATACACTTTGTACATAGACGAATGGGCCCTGTTGTTGTTTGTGTTGTGTCATTGAAGATTTCGAAATACGATAAAAATCAAAGAAATGAAATTAATGTCTTTCTTTGTTTTGCTCTTAGTTTGCGTTTGTTTCCTATGAAAACCTCTTTTATGACTTCAAGAAAAATTATCATAATTTCGAAGGCATAAAAAGTCGAGGGAAAATATTTAAACTGGCGCAATCTGCAATTCTAATTATTTTTCCGGCTATTGGCGCAGTTTTTCTGTATCAAAGATCTTCCTTTTTTATTTATTCTGTCAACGTTCGCTCGTAAAACGCTAAGCAGCGCTGAAAAGCTGAAAAAGCCACTTTCACAATCCACTAAAAACTTCTTCGTCGTTCCTGTCATAAAATTTGACACATACGAGCACCATAAATTTGCACTGATAAACAACATGCAAAATATTCATAGGATTTCAATCGCGCGCCGTCTCCTTCCCCCGTTGGAAGCGTCCTATTGAGAAACACCGCTCTGATCCTCATCTTCACAAGGATTTGATAGAATAGAATCCTTTCAGACACTCGTAGCAATGCAGACTATTCTATTGTGTAAATCCGAAGTAGTTTCTTCGCGTCGTGTCGCCTTTGACGTCCCTTTTCCACTCCGCCATAAAAACCATCTTCCATGCTTCTTTGATGTGCATCCTGGCGAATCCTGGGATGTTTCGTCACTCGAAAATGTTTTCCAATTCAGATGTCTACTGATTCCCCTCGCCAGCATCAGCAGAGCCGCAACATTTTATTGCAAAGTATCATAAAAATCTTTAGTTTGTGCTTCCATAAAACACTCGAAACTGCTTTATGTCCTCTACGAGTAGTAAAATTGATAAAATAGAGCTCCTTTGTGCATCTTAATCGGCGTTTTCGGAGCTTCGAGTAGCGCTTTTAAATCGCTTTCAAGATTTTATCGGACATTATACTATGGAAAGGTTTCCCTGGCAGCAGGTTGCGCAGTTCTCCGACCTCCTTAAAAACAATCAAAAAAGCCACGAATGAAGATTACTCTCCAAGACTCTCCCCACTCTGGCGTCCCTCGCTATTCAGTGATGACTTTCTGGTTGCTATCTTATTTAGAAAATTAAAGCTGTGAGTGATTAAGTGTCGTCAACATTTTAACAACTTAAATCCACCGCGTGTTTGACAACCTTTGCTCTTTCCTCCCCCCACCCACTCAAATGGTGGGGGGAGTGCTTGGGACGATCTCGCAGTTTGGCGTCAATCAGCTGCTTACGATCTGTGTTCTTACGGATTACGCACTTTTATTAATCATCTTATTAATGCGACTTTTGATAAAAATAGCATGCGGCTGTTTTGGGATAATGATTGAAGTTCCAGAGATTGTTCACCTGGCAGACCCACTAAATAAATTAAGAGGACGAAGTATATTTACTAAAGCGACGCAGATCATAGCTGCCGATTTAGCCTCAGGAACAGCGCTGAAAGGCCCTCTGAGCCAAAGACGGATTTTGGCTATTAAATACTGACGACACGTAATTATTCAAGGCTTTAATTTGATCAATCGACTGGCAGCAGATGAAAAAATGCTCAAAGACGTCTCTAGTGAGAGTAGTTCAAGTGTCCTTAATATGTCAAGTTTAACAATTCATGACCAGGACACAAATAATGACTACCGTTTATGAAATGGATGGATGCTGTATGTGGCAACAGGACAACATCGACAACGACAACGACAGCAACAACAACAATAACAGCGGCTTGTCATTAGCCTCTATCAAAGGTTACAATTACTATGATAACCCACGGCACGGCCCCAGTCGAAATTTCGTTTATTTTATTTCTGCCTGCGTACTTTATTATTGCAGCCGCTTCTTCTGCCCTCGCCGTGCCAACTGCGCTGCTCGCCACACCCCCATACGCCCTCTGCTCACTGCCGCACTACGTCACTAAGTCGTACAACTTCAATGCGACAAATTCACGGCGTTGCGGTGCTGTCGAGCTCCGGCTACAGCGGCGCGGGGTGGCTTCCGGGCCGTATTTGCTCAGTCCATTGCTGGCAATAAAGACAACAAAAACAAATATCGAAAAAATTGCTTTCATTATTTTTGTTTTCGTTTCCTTCTTTTATTCGCTGCTTAGCAAATTCTTGCGTAGCTGCTTAGAATCCGGCGGAATTTTTCACTTAATGGATTTCGGCAGGATTTCTTCATGCTTCGCCGTTGATATGTTTAGTTGCCAAGGAGGGAGGGCGAGGAAGGAGGGTGCGCTGGGGTGGGCCATAATTCCGAACAGAAAAAATGAACAAACAAATAAACATTTTTAATGGACGCAAAGCGAATGCGAACGCAAACACAAACAAACAGAAATTATAATCCTTTAATTCATAAAGTAGCAAAATCTTCAAAGACCCGGCAGAGGATGCTCCGGCAGGACGCGGAGGGCATGGCTTTATACAAAGGTAATAAAAAGTTGGAAGCGAGAAGTGCAGTTTAAATGGCAATGACTTAAGCAGCAATAAAGTGTCGGGAGCGAAACCTGAAGGGGCGCCTCCTGGTTGGCCGGAACAAAGCAGAGCGGGCTGCGGAAGGTACGCGTCATAAAAGTCCCGAGATGATTATGGAATTTTATTGTTTAAGCGGTTGTAATTCATTTATGGAAATCATGTTTACGTCCTCCGATATTCGGCGTTTGTTTGCGATCGAAGAGGCGCGACGTGTCTTCGGCCACGCAGCGAAAAGGACTACTTTACTTATTAAGAAAAACAACAAATACTTGAAGTGGTGCTTGTTGCTTGCTGCAATGTGTCAGGGGCAATAAAGCAGTAGACACAATAAAATGCAAAACGAAAGCAATACCGAAAGCATACGGCACAAAAAGATTCGAATCGAAGGACCACTGAGTCCTTTCCTCCACGTCCTCCGGGTGTATACGATAGGGTAAAATATGAAAAATTAATAAAAACTGAAGAAAAAACAAAATGGTTTCCCTTAATTTCAATTTTGTCAACTGATCCTTGAAATGCACACAAAGAAACAAACAAACAGGAGCGGACCAAATCTAAAATAAGCCAACTTCAATGCACATGCAAGGATAATCGCACAATCAACGCCACCGCCACCGCTGCGGCATCCGGATCCGCATAATTATGGCGCCCAGCGAAGCGCAAACACATGTCGCCTTTTTTTCCATACTCGCCATTCGTTTTTGTTGTTGCTGTGCTTTTAAAAGCTTTCATCTCAGTTTCCTTCTGTTTTTCAATAATTCCTTGCGCTACGTTTAATATTTTGCGTCCTTCCATGCATGACTGTGTGTATGTGTGTGTGTGTTGTATGGTCAGCGACAACGGCAACAAAAAGGACATTCAGCGCGTGAATTCATGCAAAAATTGTTCAAAGCGGATGAGCTGCATGGTGCCGTGGCACTCGTAGGTGGACGCTTCCGTGTGTGAGTGTGTGTGTGTGTGTTGTGAAGTCCTTACAAATGTCACAAATGCGCTTTTACGCTTTGACTTAACGTGCGTTTGATATTTAATTTCATTTTCGCAACATTGTTGTTGCCACTGCTGCTGTAATCACATTAAGTTTGCTTATTTAACAGTTTATTCAAAACAAGCACAACAACAACAACAACAACAACGAACGACAAAAGGTAATGATGACTAATTTGTTCATTTTAGATTATATGCGTGTGTGTTTGATGTGTGTGCGGAAAAATTGGCAAATGTTGCTTATGTGTGCATCTGTGCGAAGGTCCTGCAACATTTGTTGCCTCACTGAGCCGCTGCTGAGGCGAAAAATCGGGCGCACTTGTTAGACGTTTGCTAATTCTGTTTTGCTTTGAAGCCGAGGGAAACGCTTCGCTCTCATCTCATTTCTTTGTTGACGTGAGCTCTGGACCCAACTTCAAGCAGCCTGCGCTTTTTACAGAAGCGCGCTCGTTTTATTGTTTCTGAAATTAAAAAACCGTATAAAAATTAATTGCCATGTTTTTGTCTTCAATCCGCAAACATCCCGCCGCCGACCGACTGCCCTTCGGCAGATTCGGCCCCGTCTCGCACACGCTTACCGACAAAACCACGCTTAGACCACGAAAACCGTAATAACTCCGCACAATAACGGAACCCCGAAAATTCAGTGACCAGCGGCGGCAATTAGTCTCAACTGAGTCCCACACATGAGCCGGTAGCCACACTTTGTTGCTTTGTTGCCTTGTGTGCGCGTACCTCCGCGGGTGACTTGCGCTTCTTTTTCCGTAAAAAAAGCATCTGCAACAATTTGTCGCACTTAATTGCACGCAATTTGTTGTCATTGTGCCACGCAGTGCCGCCAACATTCTTCAGCGGCACTCTCATTAGTGGCCAACTTCGTCGTTTAGGTCGTTTATGAAGTACAGTTTTCCAAGTGCAGTTCTTGCAGAGGTGTTTGCGTCCCTCTTTCCGATTCTGGGGCTGCAGACGTCTCATCGGCGCAATAAAAGTGGAGGCCTTCGTCGGTCGAGCGGTCTGCGGATTCCAGGGAGCACACGGAACCTCCGTGCGCACGTATTGCTGGATAATTGTGGCGAGCATTTAGTGGCCACTATATTTTACGATACGAGAATTTATTGCGCCGTTTAGAATTTCTAATAATGGCGCCATGCTGATATGCATTCCAAAGGATGTGGCTCTTTAGTTGGGCCACCCCGCCCACCGAATCACCGTTTCCAGGACTGCGTTATCTCTTCCCCATTCCGCCCAACACACGCGCGCTTCAACATCAATCAAATATAATGATTTCCGAAAACATGAAGTATTGTGGAACTTATTATCAACTAAAAAATATCAAGTATCCCGAAATTTGAGCAAAACTTTTCCTCGTTTTATAATAATTTTTGAAAAGGCCACATGGACCACATGTGAATCGGACATGTGATCAGATTACGTTGCCAGCAGCGTGCGTGTGTGTGGCATGTCTCCCGAGCAAAGCTCCGGCAACGCTGCGCCAACTTAATTGAAGCCGACCACACCTAATCGGACGCATGGCAACCGGAACCTGTCAATGCCGGAATGACAAATTGGCAGGCGGGTGGATTTGTGGAAGCCTGCGAAGTGGTTTTTTATTGGCATTAAAAATAATATTCGTCCGAAGAATTCCATTGAAACGAAAGCAACGCGGATTAATTTTCTTCTGCCATGCACTGACGCCAAATCCGCCCGCTCTTCATTGTGGCTCAACTACCCAAGAAGTCCTGGAGGAGAACAAGACCAACAAAGTTACGAGTATGCCGCAAAGAGGCTTATGAAGCCGCCTGGAATCCTGCGGACTGTATAAGAAACCAATAAACGAACGTGATTGCGATGAGATTACATTGATTGTCGTCGGGATTCATGCGTTTTGCATTTAAAGGACCTTTTGATGTCGCAAAAAAGAACCCTTTTCGAGGACTGTCGGAGGGTGGGTTTATTTGTACCAACCCGCAACTGATAAACTCGCCAAAGTTCGCATGTTTTGACACACTACTTGTTCGCATTTCCTTTTCTAATTTCGCGCAACATAACAACACACTCCCGCACTCGCTGAACTCCAGCTCTCGACTTCCTGCGGTGCGACGCCGTTTAGATCCTGACCCATGCTTTTTATTTCTGTCGCTTATCGGCATCGCTTCGTGCGTCCGTTCAGCTTTTGTGAATTACGTCCTCCTGTGATTTTTGACATACGTGCGCTTTGCGAAGATTTCGATTTCAGATTAGAATGTCACTCTCTGACAGTGGGACCCGGTGCGAGTGTCCAACGGAGATGGACATCCGGTGACACAGTTCTCCTTATCGAATACTTAGGTTTAAAGAAACACTTATGCTCCGGCTTCCAGGAATGCCAAAGATTTGTTGTTAATCTGCTGCCTTCAATGACAAAACAAGGGGCCTGGGAACTGTTTACAACTTGCAACAACAAAATTCAACTAAGAAGTCTCTCAGACACGCCTCGCCCCCGCCCGCCCAGAAATTTCGTCTAATTTAATTAAAAGTTAAATTTGGAATTTTCGAAAAACTCTGGGAACTCGACTAAAATTCAATCATACTGAAAGCAGCATCACATCCGCTCGAAATCTAATCGACACAAGTTCTGCAGCAAGAGCAAAAACGATGGCAATAACAACTGCAGAGCCCTCTCAGCTTCGAAATTCAATCGCAAATGCAACAAATGCAACAAATGCAACAAATGCAAAAATAAACAACGGACTTAAAGTGCGAACGGAAGCGAAAGCTTCAGTGCTGCTTTCTTTAAAACACCAGACCACAAAAATCCCAACAAAGCTCCATCTGTTGACAACAAAGTGTGCTCACCAAGCATCGGAGTGCAGGTAGAATCCAATAAAGAAGGTGTGCGGTGCGGGAGGGTCGGAGACAGACAAATTACGCCACAGACACACAAAGAGCAGTGCCAGGACACAGGAAGGACATGGGATGGTTCGGCTTCACGCACGACTGCGCCACAAGTCGGACCAAGCAACCAACGCAAACATTGGGCCAAGTCGACCGACGTACGCCTCAAGTGGCACACGGGCGACACTCGCACGGGCTCCCGACAACCACTGAGTGAACGATGATGACCCAAAACAAACCTGATCTGGACTGCAATCGGATCACCTCAGATGCACGGTGCTGGGAAAACAATTCAAGTGCACACGACTCGAAGACAACAACAACTGAATTCGAAAACTAACGTACTGTGACGTTAGTGTCCCGATAGGGAGGCGGTTCCGTGTGGGCTGGGATAGCAACAGTTGTGCGATGCCACTCTTCCGATTGTATTCGGTGCCGGACCTAGATTCGGCCTCGACTGAAATGATTCCCAATGACTGGTAGCTGCGGCAAGAGGGGGGGCTGGGGCTGCTGGGTACGTGGCCGATTTCCAATAAGTAGTTCGTTGTCGACAGTTCAAACTGTAAAATTTGCTAATTTATTACGTTGCATAAAACAACAACAATGAACCCGAACAAAGAACTTCCGTGGTAGAAACCAGGCTTTGTTTCGAGCCTCTCTGATCTGCATAGTCGAATGACCAAATGCCACTCTCTTTGTATGTTTCCGTGTGTGTGTTCCGTGTGTGTGTCCCCACAGTAAGAGCTGATTTGCGTCAACTTACCGCATTGCGTTGGAGTGAGCGTGTTCCGGTTCGAAATGCGGATGCCGCATGCTGGCCACGGCACGGTTGCCACTCGGCATCGCTTCACATTGCAGAGATTCCATCCAGTCGACGAGAGTAGTTGGGAAAATTTAATTTTAAACAGAAGCTATTTAGCCGAAAACTTTGTTAGTCATCGGCATCAGAAAACAACAACAAAGGAGCGCAGATTTATTTGCGGAATACATTCAAACACACATGCTTGCACAAATTAATCCCTAGTGTCCACACTAGGCGCCCGTCACTGATGAAAAGCGAGTCCTTCAATCAATTTCCAGCATCGATTTTAATTAAAGAATTAGCAGCAGTTGAACAAGTTGCACTTCAGCTTAGAATCGTGTGTCCAGTGCAGGAGGACGAGTACAAAGAAAGGCGCGGACTTTGGCAGACAACACCTCCATCTGAAGACCTATTTTATTCCTCGGAAGCTTTACACATCGCTCTCAGTTTTCTGTATGCTGTAATTCAGAAATCGGAAAACAACCGACTTCTTGGATTCGTGGTATTCTATCATGTCACGGAATTCCGGTGTTATAGAATCTCGATTTCGTTGTTATAATCCACACCATTTCAGGCAGTCAAATCTGGAAGTATCTGGATCCGATTGCGGCCCTGATTTCTTTGTTGCGCGCCTGGATTTTAGATTTAGCCAAATTTAGAATACAACTCCTCAAAGGCAACTAAGTGGAATCCCTCTGTCGCAAATACTCTGAATGAAAATACGACACAACTGTCAATGATGCCAATGCCGAAGCCAATAACTGAGCACACGAGCCCCGTCCTCTGTCCCACTCACTGGAGACCAACCCGCCGGTCAGCTTCAACTGACCAACGCACACTCACGTCAACTGCATTAGCCGTGGATCTGACAATTGTTGTTGTTGTCGTTTGTTGCTGTTGTTGCTGTTGTTGCTGTTGTTGTAGTTATGGTTGTTGTTGCCAGCAAAGCATGAATTTTGTGTAGCGTAACGAATGTACTCCCGAGTACCTAATACGGACTCCTCAGTACACTTCAGACACTACTCACTCGCTCGCACATGTTTCGATGACAATCAATGGTTTTTGGTCTGCTGCATGCAGCAACATGCTGTCCACTCTGGTCATGCCTTATAAAGGATTCAAATGTAGCCAGGATCCGCAGCGACGCGAGGAGAAGTGGACTAATCTCGAGTAAATGAAGATTCCATGTTGGCTGAAGTGGCGTGGGCGAGTAGTGCATGAGGTGGAAGTGGGGTGGAGGAGGAGGAGGAGGAGAAGGACGATATCTCTCTCCAATGGCTTGTTGTTGGATTTTCCGATGTTTATTTTCGGTTTACATTTGTTAGTTCCGTTAATTAAATATGTTTTGGCTCAAGAACTTCCTCGGATGGAGAGTCTGATGAGCAACGAGAGAACGGTTTCGTTTCTAATGCAGCAGCGTTGCTTACCCACTCCATTCTAACCACTCGTCTACACTCCACCTCGTATCGCTTTCATTTATGAACCCGTCGCATTGTTTTTCCAAACAGTACAGTGAACCTTTTCTGCAAAACTGACGTTTTCGCTTCGGCCCTCGCGCTCCGTTGCGACAACTCGTGAAATTAAGCTGAAAATTGCGCAAAATAAATGATTTACTCAAATAATGGAATGATTTACGTACATTTATACAGCCAGCGGGTAGGAAGGTGAGTGCTTGTCTGTGTGTGGTATTTGCTTGGTGTTGGTCGCATATGCGTGAGGATTACGTGGCAGGACGACATGCTGTAATCGCTGCTGCCTCCATCCTGCCTCCACGGCACGACTCCGTGTTTTCCGTTTTCGGTATGCAAAATTGTTCACTGTCCGCTCGTCGTCCTTGTGCAACGTGCAACATATTGATACGTTTTTAATTATTTGCTCTAACAACAGCCACACAAGCCACGGAAAAGGGTTCGTGGCATGCGCATGAGTGAGACAGAGGATAAGCCGAAGGATTTCCAGGGATTTCATTTGATTTGTTGCCTATTTAATGAAAAATTATTTTCAAATAACATTTGTTTTGTGTGTTGATGTTGTTGTTAATGACAGGAAGCCCGAGTTTAATTATGTGAAAAACACCATCGATGCTAATCGATTTTTGCGGATTGTGTTTTTATATGTCGATGTGTTTCATTTGCGATCCTGCGGTTAATCAGAGTGAATTCCTTCCCGATTCCCAATTAATTGCAGCCAAAGCAGCGGAAAAAAACAATGTGCTAATTGTGAATAGCAGAGTGTGTGTTGTGTTTGAACCCCTAGAAGTATACTCGGTATTAATCAAAATGCTGGCAAATAATTGCTGCAATCGCCGTTTCGATGCATGCAATCCTTACATTATTATGAATCTCTTCGAATTATTCGTCTTTTGTCTGAATCCGAATCCGAATCTGAGTCTGAGTCTGAGAGTGAGTCTGAACCTGAGTCTGAGTCTGAGTCTGAGTCAATTACAACCAGCTACTGTCAATCATTGCAAGAACAACGCAGCCGTCTGCAGCCGCGTAACGAACAACATGTTGCAAGTGGCAGCCTTTGTACGCTTGAGTTTTCTTTGCCCAGAAGAGGCACACATGCAGGTGCATGTGTGTGTGGGCGCTGCGAGTAGAAGTGAAGCTGCCGCCCTCACGTTTGCCGGCTTGCTAATCAGGAAAAACCTCGTCTGCTCCACCTTCCCGCGCCCGAAGAACGGATTGAACAAAAAGGAGCGCTTATTTTGCGAAGCTGCAGGGGCACAGGCCGGGTCCTGTTGCAGGTTGCGGCATGCACTGCAGACTGCAGTCCTTAGCGAACAGCAAAATAATGGAATTTTCCTCATGAGTTCCTGCCGACAGTGAATGCGCTCGATTGAATGCATTCGCGGCGCAGACGAAGGCGAAGTGAAGCCACTTGAGCCCTGATGACGCCAAGGAGCACGACGTCGCCCAGGATGTGGCTAACGTCAGCATTTTGGGTCGTTCCTTGCGCTGCACTTCTACGCTGCTGTATTTCGAGATAATTAAACCGCAAAGCTAATTAGTCCGCGCAGGATTATGAAAGGACGAACGGGTTACTAATTGTGGCTCAGTGGCGAGGAGACAGATTATAATAATAAAAATCAGTTCGATTTGCCAACCCCCGGCTTAGCTCTGCATGCTTTCTTAGTCATCATCATTGAGCAACAGCGTTTCTGCAACGCTGTTGAAGCACTACGCATGGAAGGCAGTCATGCAGGCATCCTTCGCTGCACTGCGACAGCAGGACATGGACACAAACACATCCTTCGCCCATCCGTTGGGTCCCTTGCGGCGCCACCGAAGCCCCCAGTGCGCCGCTAAGCTGCCGACAGCCAACTTAAATGAAAGCGCACACGGATTGCGACCGGGAGCAGTTCGTACAAAGAAATGCCACTTCGCCGCAGCCAGACAACTTAATTTTCTGCTGCATGTTTGGGAGTTTTAACTGCAGTTTTAAATGCAAATCGGATTCGTACGCGTGACTTTGAAGGATTACGAGTAGGTTTCGCAGCAGAAGTGCTGTGTGGTAGTTACAGTTATTGTTGCTGTTGTTGTTGTTGCTCGAAGTGCATTTGACTGCACTTTTCCCGCTTTGCATGTCGAGCACGACGTGCAGTTGTCTGTATGCAAATGCTTGCAATTTATGCGTGTTCAATGCAACACGTTGATGCCACATCGAGACTGAAGACGCAAATGCGTCCTCTCTGCATGCAAATTAATGATATGCGAACGCCATTTTAATTGCACGCGCACGCAGTTGTTGTGAATCCTGGAGAAACGGGGCAGAGTCATCCAGACGCCGCAAGAGCAGTCGCAAGACTTAGCGCCCGAGCGCCCGACGGGGCAGCGGTGGCGGTAGGGGGGTAGCTCGGTCTTGTTAGAATCTGAAGCGCCGAGATTGATTTGCATCCCACCCACACATAAAAAAGAGTTTCTGTCGTCTGTTTCTCAATTCATACGCCGAGTCTACGCTGTTTCGTGTATGTGTGTGTACTCCAGTACAGGAGTACTGACACGTCGATGGGCGATTCGGCACTCCCAACTATGGTACATATGTTTATTAAATATTTTGATACCCAAATCCACTTGGTGCATAGGAGCTTATTACCCCCTCGCGCGACTCCCAGAAGTATGCTCGAATCACAGTTATGATCAATCATCGGCTTGACTGCTTGTTTAAATGATAAACGGCGTCCGCAGCACGCCCGCCCGGTCCACCGAACGCATTGACGCAGAGTTGACGCAACTTTTGTCAACTGTACCTTTTGTTAATTTTGATCCACTTATAAACGTTGTGTTCTGTGTTCTTCGTTGCTTCCAATTCACTCGCAGTGGCTTGAAATTCATTTGAATGACTGCACATCAACATGACAATCAAAGTTAGCGTCGCTTCCTTCGCCTGCGTCGCCGTCTTGTTCGGTCTTCAATTTATGCGCCCTCAAGTATGCAACGCTTTTGTTCGGTTTTCGTGTGGCTGCCAACGCTGCTGCTGCTGTTGTTGCTGCTGATTGATCGATCGTAATGTAAGCAAACATGATGGTAGTCACGTGTCCCGCTATGTTGTGACACGTGTACGATATTTCGTTGTTATTGTTTTCGCTGTAGTTGTTGCACCATAAAGTGATTCTTGCGAGCTGAGTGTAAAAACTTTACATTGATTGCTGTTTGACGCGCTGCTGTCTATTTTTTTCGGAGCCTTAAAAGTGGGCTTTGATTTTGTGCTGTTTTCCTTTGGCCAAAGTCGATTAGTTTATGAGTGAATGAATCAGTGGGCGAATGATTCATCAACACCCGGGGCGGTTTTGCTAGCCAAACATCGGCGGTGGAAGGGGCGGCTACAGTGGGTCGTCGTCACAAAGAATAGCGCACTGAATAAAACAACACAACAGAACAAAACAAAGTAGAATGGAATCTGCGGAATTCAGTGGTTAGTAAAGGATTCGCTACATGCTGTCCATTCCGCGCCTGAGATAAGTCTCGACATGCGTTACGTCGATGCTTTTCTAAGGATGCGCTAAAGTTTGTGACTTCCACAATGTAACAATCACAGCTTCCAGACAGCGTGCGTCGCCCGACGCGCACTCATTCGCTCACGCAGAGCCGTGCAACGACCAACAAACAATCGCGACACGCACACACACACACACACACACACACACGTAAACGGCTCTTATCGCTGACTAAAATAGCAAAATTCGTCAAAATCGAATCAAAAACCGAGCAAATGAGCTCGTTGAAAGCACTGCAAACAATCGAACGGCTGACTTTCACACCCCGAGGCGCTTCGGCGGAATTCCTTCTGCCGCAGTCGCCTGGCTGCTGTGCCAGGCGTGCGTCGCCCATGTGACTGGAGTGGCGGCTAGGAGTGTGGCGAGATTTAGTCCGAAATCAACTCTACTGGACCAAAAAACTAATCGAACAAACAACACAAAAACATCTTGTGTCTGAGCGCTGTTTATTTGCACAAGCGGCTCAAAGGACGAAAGGACGTCGAGTAAATTAACCGTATGTTGGTTCAGATGGGCGCAGGCTTCGAATCAAGCGCAACAACAAATTACAAAAAGATTGCAATTATTTCGTTTGTTGGCAATTATTATTCCTCGATATCCTTTAAAACCATCTCGGTTGCGCTTCGCTTGCTGTCAAAGAAGTGGATTTACAGGAACAACAACACACACACGCACGGCCACGGAGTGTGCCTCGAAATTAGGCGATCTTTAGTTTCACTGATTGTTGAGGACTTCCGAATCCTCACGAAGCCCTCGCAGCGTCGTCGAGCTGGCGTTTTAATTGCTGGAAAATTGCTCATGTGCACTTGAGTGCTTTCTGTGAGAAGCTGCAGCTTGTTGCCGGCGATCCTTCGCCGTATTCCTTGCCCGTGGCTTCTCGGCGCTCGGCGTTCTGGCAGGAATTAAAGAGCAGACAACTCATCCGCTGCCAAGACGTTTCGGAAGACAGTTTAGAAGGGTTGACGGGACTTAGGGCATCAAGGAGCGAATCTTCAAAGCTAGAGTGGAAGACGACTTCTGCAGCACATCCAACTTAGTTTCATTGAACTGAAGGATTTATTGCCAAACGGTTTTGTGCGCAACTGTCTGGCCACGAACTAAGTCCGCTCTTAGTCCGCACAAACTCCTTCCCTAATCCCAGTTCTTGCTCTGTCATTTGCAAAGTCACACAAAACAATCCGCCCGACTGCCACGAGCAGCAACCACGCCAAAAAAGTGAGCAAAGCAACAACAGGTCCTGTTAGCATATTAAGAAGTCGAAGCCAAACTTTGCACAATAATTGCGAATACAAAATCGTCCAGATAATATTTACGGAGGATTAGCAAGGATGAGTCGTGTTGTGTGCTGTGTGGAGGCCGCGCTCCCCTGATTTACATAAAACGACCGCAACTCATTCGGCTGGCTCTGTGTTGGTGTTCGTGCGAGATTTACCAATTTTGATAAATGTTGCAAGGATACTCTCGTTGCGGCGAAACTTCCGAGCATCCAGTTTAACTGTGATTACGATTGCGACCGGGAATTGGTCTGGACTGCGGTACCACAACTTGTTGGCTGCTCCAATCCACCAGATTCGGCTGCTTCGGAGTGTCCGTGGAGGGACGAAATTGTTTCGATGGTGGGAAGGAGTGCACATCCGTTCATTTCAAGCATCGAGAACGGTTTGGTGATATAAACTCCGATTCAAACCATCAAAGAGCTCATTTAATAACCTCGATAGCTTTACCTCGACTTCAAAACGTGTCGCATGGCATCCGTTTACATCTGAACTAAGACAGCGCAACGCATGAACATTTCGATATATGAACATTTCAGTTGATTAGGTGAGCGACTTGTTCTTGCACGCTTCTCTGAAGTACCTCCCGCCATCCTCCGTGCACTCATTCTGCTGCTTGCCCCATAATAAACGGTTTGTCATTACAGGGCACAGCATGCAGTATCGCTGCATTCGCAACAGCACTCGAATTACATTCGTAAGCGCCTGACCCGTTCTTTCCGTTATTCAAGTACCCCCTTCCCCCCCCCCCCTCCCCTCCTCCGCCCCCCTCGCCAAGCATCAATCGAGCTACAATGCTGCCGAATCCACTTTCACCACTTCAGTGCAGAGACTGCTCGACAGTGCTAAATGACGGCCATCTTTCATTTAATGGGTGCGGCAAACGGAGGGGCACAAGTACCCGGCTAGGCCAGCATGGCAGCAACAGTCAGCGGCCGCGGATACAGCAACAAATTTGGCTCCAAATCCGAGCGAGTAGTGCAGGAGCGCATCATTTGTTTGGAAAATAAACCGGATGCTAATACGTTTGACTTCCGTTGACGGATTACCGTTACGTTCTGCCGTTCCTCTCTGAAGCTATCAAGCGATTTCCCGTGCAGGCTCTGAAAAATTACTGCGGGGGTCGGTGGGGGCTGAGGTGTTTTGCAGGATTTAAACACAAACACCACGTGAAACAGAGATAATAATTTAGGAAGTCAGCGGAAGCGGGCGGCCAGACGACAACAAGATGGCGGGTTTTAGAGCGGAAATATGCAAATTCGCAATTTTTGCACTTTTCTGTGCGCGCCTTCTGGGGCTTGCAGGGGCAACACATTTGCGGCCCGGGATGAGTGACGAGCAAGGAACCGTTTTATGGCTGCAGTGATGAGATCGAGGCAATGGATGCGGTTGCGGCGATACGGTGAATCGTTCTTTTTTCGTTGACAAGCGACACAATAAATGAAGGCGTTGAAAATGATTTCGCTGATGGATTTCGTTTAATGGACGGCGAATTGGTGCACAAACTGGAAATGGAATGAAAATGAATTTTATTGCCCAGAGGATATGCTGGGGGCCGGCTGGCAGTGGATGTGGGGAGGGGTGCCGGGAGGTGAAGCGAAAGAATAAAAATTGGGTTTGTGTAAACTGAGTTAGATTGAGTTTTCCGAAATTCGGAATTTGTTTTGTTTAAATGATTTTGCATAAATTTGCGTTGTCCTCACGGAATCGCAAATGCAAACTAGTTTGTGTACACTTTGTTTTCCAGCACAAAACGCAAACATACCGAATTCGATTACGTGTTACGTATTGCGTAGTGCTGAGAGAGACGTGCAAGAAAACGGGGCACTCTTTTAGGCATTCCAAATTGAATTCCACGCATATGTGGTTCAATTCGGCGCAAATTTGGGCAATTTTCAAATGCCGCCCCATGCGAAAAGGGTTGCCCACCACCTACGGCTCGCCACACACACACACACACACAATCAAGCCAACGACTCTTTTCAACATCAAATTGACACGAAGCGTGCCGAGTAGCCAGCGGGCAAGTTGGCCGTGTTGTTGTGGCGTTATTGTTGTGTTCCTGTTCCCCCTCCCGTTCCCGTTCCCGTTCCCGCTCCCGTTCCTCCAGTGGAAGTCACATTTTGCCGCAATTTTTCAACATGATATGCCGAAAATAAAAGCGCCGTCCTTTTGTCTCCAGTCGCCTTGTTTGCAGGCGTCAAATTTTGCATTTTAATGCAAATTCGCAATTTTTACATGTTTTTTTACATTTTGATTATTTTCCTTCGTGTTTCCATGAAAAGGACATTTTATCCTTTTCAGTCCCCTCGCCGCCCCGCCCCGCGGTCCACACGTGTGCCTGTGCGCGACGCATGAACGGGACAACGTGGCATGTTTTTGTATAAATTCCATTGAAGAGTTTCGCTTTGATGTTCGGCTATAAAACAAAAAGTCGCTCGAAAGCCGCGCAAAAAGGATAATTCATGCGAATATCCTGAATACAGATATTGATTGCATGTTTTAACAGATTGCGGCAAAGGATTTAATTTTTAAAATAAACGTATTGGAATACTTTTTTAAATTACATTTTATGCGACTGTCCAGCTTTTAAAGCGACACTTTGGTGGCCTCACTCACAGCACAGAAAATTCCTCAAACACTTCTCATGCTCCTGGAACTCTTTGCACTAAAGCAGTTCATGGTTCCTTCACTTGAAGCCCCGCTACATCCATCTGTTGAGCAGTTGAACTGACACCCCAACCGGGGGGAGGGCCCCCCCGGAACAAGCACACTTTCCACACTGTACCGCGCCCAAACAATGCGGCCACAGAACTCACGGGCTTTCGACTCGTTGGCTTGCTTCGGTTTCACGATTTTAATACCTGCGTGGAACAAAGCTGCCAGCGCCGCAACTGTACCTTAGCTCAGCGTCGCCGGCGCCCGTCGCCCGTCGCCCGCCTGGTAACCCTTTCAGTGGGATTAATTATGGGAAGCAAATTCAAAGTCATCAAAAGTGTAGCAATGAGCTACATGTAATTACACACACAAACACACGCGCTAAATCGCCGTCCTTGCAACGACTCTTTTTCGCTGTCTGCTTCTTTATCCTCTGTCATTAACTTCCTTGATTATTTCCCCCGACTGACGTCGAAATGCACTCGTTCGTCGTGGCTGGTCACGTGTCCCGGTGTCCAGCACCCGCATAAAAATCACTCAACAGCCGAGCATGAGACTTCCGGCGACGTCGCCTGTGCAGGACTTGCAAGGAGATCCACCGCCGCCGCCGCGCCGACGACATCTCAGCTCGCTTTCACCGTGCGAAACAATGAAACTTGAAAGTTTGTAATAAAAATAAAAGCAACCGAAAAGCCGGGCGAGCAGCCAGCCCTCAGCAGTTGTTGTTGCTTTTTGGTCGGTATAAAAAAGGGTTAAGTGGCGCATCTTAGTCTCGGTTTGTTTTCACTGTTGTTGTTGAGCATATTAACGCTGATTGACGCAAGCTGCAATCCTTGAAATTAAGTTGGGTGGCTGTGGCTGTGGCGGTGGCTGCGTCCCTCCCCTTGCTTTGTTTCCTGGCGTACTCGTTGTTGGCTGCTCCACTGCTTTGATCTCTGTTGAGTGCTAATGTGAAGTTGCTGCCATCACCACTTCTCCCGAAGTACAAATTGTAATTTCTTCGTTGATGCGTTTTTTGCCGTCTCTTAATTCTAATGAAACCGTGCAAATTATACTCGTAGCTTGTCCGTCCGTGCGCCTCTTCTATGTAATCTGAGTCCTTTCCACACTTAAATCCATTTACCGGAATCTGGTTTCTGAGCTTTCCAACTTCGGAGACCGTTTTTTCTTTTGTTGGCGAATCCGTTGATGGAAGTCCGGGATTCCGAACCGAGTTTCCGCCAGATTAATAACAGATTTTTATTAACCAAACCTTAAGTCCCAGTCTTCAGCCAATAATGCAGCCCTCATCAGAACCAATCACTGAGCCGTCAATAAAAGCCTTCAAAGCGAATTTTTCACGAATTATGTTAATCAGACTCTCACGATTTTTTATGACTCTCACATTTGCACGAAGTAAAAGCATTTTATGACTTTCTAAAACGTTATGAATTGAGTGATGCAAATAAAAAGCATGATTTAGTGACGGCCGCGAGTCACACTGCGAGTGTGAAGGAGCGAAGGAGTGAAGGCGCCCCTATCGGCGGCACGAAGTGTCGGTACATTGAGATCCAGCCTACTTTAAGCAGCTGCCGAACTTCTTAGGGCGAATTTGGTTAAGGTTTCCCTAATAAAGTTAAAATTGCAAACAAAACAGGAGGTCGTAAAAGTCAGAGAGAGCAGCCAACAACGAACCGTCAAACTGAATCAATGCATTGGGCTGCAACTACGGCGATAATTAGTGACGCTTGACGGGCTGGAATTGTGTAGTGCCATAAAAACTCAATAAAAAACAGCAACCCTGGCATTTTTGCATAGAAATTGATGATTGCAGAACACCACCAACAGCAACAGTAACAACAGCAACAACAGCAACAACAGCAACAACAGCAGCAACAGCAACAACAGCAAAGCCAAGACTCGTCATAAAAACGTCAAGCGGCGAACATTCAGCCAAGACAACCGAAGGTACTGCGGACGATTGATCGCATTCCACGCGGAGCAGAATGTTTAATGTGCGAATTTATTGGCGATGATGTCGCTGGCTTTGCTTTCATGCGATCGCTGTTGTCGCAGCCGGAGGGTGTTGCTGCGGTCCACACGCACTCGCAAGGAGCACCCAGGCTCATGTTTATCGACTGTATTTTCCAGCTTATTAATTCGCCAGATTCGGCTGGATTCCGCGAACCAAACTTCAGCGTGTGCGACTGAAAAGCGGATGCAGTCTGCTGTCTCTTGCCATATTACATGCTTTAATGCTACCCAAATGTGCCTTTCGAGCCTTAATGCCCAATGAGCTGGAAATGTTATTTATGTGGGTGGAAGGAACAACAGCGTGGACAGGAGTTTAAAACCGGAAGGTGCTTGAAGCTGTGGCACCCTCTGCAAGCGCAACTCCGACATTGCCGAAACAGTTGTCGCCGAATATCGAAGAAGGGATAAGAAACAATTCGACAGCAGCCCCCCATTCCTCCAAAACAAACGGTATTTCGAGGCCGTGCTCATACTCGTACATCGCAGAGACCACGCTAGTAGCTTCTCGGTAGTAGCTACCCAAGCCTCGGGTACCATTAATGGTTTCCTCGGAGAGAAACTGCCGGGCACTTCGCGATAACATCGACGTTGGCAAATAGAGACTAACTCCCCTTCAGCCCCCCCCCCCCCCACCACCCCCTCCCTCCTTCTCATCCCCCATGACCCACATACTCGTGCATGCATATTTTAGCGTGCAAACAACTCAATAAAATTAAAATCTACTTGATTCGCAGCTTCGCACCGCTCCAGCTTGCTTTCTCTACGGTTCTTCGGTGTCGCCTTCCGTGTGGGGTGGCGTCGCTGCTGCGGTCATAAATTCCACACTTAATGGTCCAAAAAGTGCGAGAAAAATGAGCGAAAATATGCGCTGCATAACAAGTTCGCTGTCGAGCAACCCATTCGCACAGCCACACAAATCGTCCTCTTCACATACGTGTACGTTCACGTACATGTGTAAATGTGTACATGTGTGCTTATGTGTAAGTGTTAAATGCATCCTTTTTGTTTTTCTCGGCGTTGCTGCATGTAAATCTCCACGTTTTGGCGTGCAACACATGAATGTTAAAACGACGTTTCAAGTATTTTCGGACGCCTACAGTGAAGGCGTCGAAAAGCGCGCTCATGACATTCATCTAGTGGACTCTTCAGCCACGAGCATCTGCTGCTGTTCCACGGCGACACCGGCCACTTGCTGTGGCCGCCACTGTAACCTGTAGAACAGAGCCTGTGATTTATTGCCCAACAATGAAACCGCACCGCGCACACATTCACACATCAACAACGGCCAGCTACAACAACAACAACAACGACAACAACAACAACATCGACAACGATAACGACAACAATAGCAACGGGTACATACTACGTTCCAGGATCCAGGTTCGCAACCGAAAAACTCGAATAAGGTTCAATGTGGAGAACACTTAAAGCGAACCGGAAAGTACTCAGTCTCCATCCTGGCATCATTCGTTGTCAACGCAGCTACAGCAACCACACGAACGACAACTTGATCGACTGTCCTCTGCGTGGCGTAGCATGGCGAAGCATATTCTTCCTTGAGTCCTTCGAGCTTAATTTACGAGTGTGAAATGGCTTCTCGCATCTCGCTCGCTCTCGCAGGCAACGGGCCCTCCTTAGTATCTACTGCAGTGTGCTGCGAAGTACATCAATTGCAAATAATTTGAATGAAAAGTCCATTATTGCTTCCTGCCTCCTCTGCAGCGTCGTTCTTGGCGCGCGCGAGGATGCTGCTGCAGGCCACCGGAGCGGCAGCCGCAACAAACGTGATTCACCGAGCCCACTGGTCATTGTTGCTGCCTGTCTGTCTACTCTGCACGCCCCCATCCCCCTGCAGGACTCTAAAGAGTTGCTTTTGTGTGGTGTTTTTATTCAAAGTGTTTTACAGCAACATAACGTGTCCTTTTTAGCATTTCTGCTGTTGTAAGTAATAAATTTAATTTTAAAATTGTTTTTCCTCATAACAGTCTGCTTATTCGTATGTGTGTGTGTGTGTGTGTGTGGTTCTGTGCGAGTGTATGTGCATTTTATTGGCGAAATATTTATTTGCAATTTACATATTTGATGTCGTCCTTCGCCTTGATATAATCCTTTTCTGGCCGCTCCTTAACAGGAAAAGTTAACATCACTCGACGCGTATGCAAATGACGAGGCTGTCGTTGTTGTAATGCACTTGTTATCGGTCCGATTCTACGCACGGGAAGATTGCTGATGGTGCTGGCGTTACATCAGCGAATAGTTGGCCACACAAGCCACATAAAAGCGCTTTAATTGCATTCAATTAAACTAGCACACACACGCGAAAACACACACTAAAGCATGCTTTTAGGTGCGATTGAGCCGCATTTCGCCTGCTTTTCATTTGACCAGAGAACGTAATTTTCTGCGCTCAACAATAAAGGGACCTCTTCAAATAATACGAGATACGATATTATCTCCCTCTCTCTTTCTCCCTCTCTCTCTCTCTCTCTTGCTTTAGAATTGTTTGCAGTACTGAAAATCAGAATCTCGACTTTAAGTTTCCGAATTCCATTTGGATCTAGTTTCGTTATACAATATTTTGCTTGTTTATTATAAATATTTTATGTAAATATGTATGTATGCTCAAATACCATTTAACTCATCCATTGTAACTCGTACAAAGGATGACAATGGTCCAGATTGAACAGAATTTCAATAAAAAACGTTTTCGTCACACGTTCTTCACTAATTTTTACGCCTTCCACGTTTTTACGCACTTCTTCTGTGCATGTTATTTTATCTAAATATTTAAATTGGGTTTCCCTGCGTCAACAGCACTGAGAATAACTCGCTGGAGCGTTCTAATTGATGTCCTCGGGCTTTAACAATGCTCTCCTTATTACAAATGCTGCTGCTGCTTACTTAGCACAGCGTAATCCTTTGATTAATCTTAAGATGCTGACGTATAAATTCACACACTCACACACACACACACACACACACTCACACACACACACTTATGTGTGTATATAGCTGTTGCAATTCACTAGATTGAGAAGGTAGTCATTCGTATTAAGGATGGAGGATTATTCTAATTATGCGCTCCTTGCGTTTACGTATTGGATTGCGTTTACGAACACCACTTCTGTACCGTCGCGTCGCGTTGCGTTGCGTTCGAATGAATTCATTACGCGATTATCTGCTGGCGAACATGCGACGGTTGGACAGGCGGTGGACTTGCGGACAGACACAAGAAATGACCGGGTGATGACGCGGATTCACGCGTTGGCAGAGTTAAATTGCGAAGATATGCCGAAAGGATTTGAATAATTTATAAACACCATCGACTGGTTGTTGTTGTTGTTGTTGTTGTTGTTGTTGTTGTTGGAGATGCTTCCGAAGAGATGCTGATGAAGACATTCGGCCCACTTGATTTACGTGAGGAATCGCGAGCGCGAGCTGATGATAAACAAATCGTTTGTATGCAAAACGTAATTATTTACAATTAATTGTGTGTTAAGTACTAAATATGTGTGTGTGTGTGTGTGTGTGCGTGACCATGTATGAGTGTGGCGCCGCAGCTGCATGGCGACATTCGACAGTGAGGGGAGCGAGTTGCTCGATTCGGTCAAGCGGAAGTGTGCAAAGATGGATGTCCAGCGCGTTATGAAATTAAAGGCGTCGATAAGAAGGTGATTAATGCGCCGCGCGTCGGCAGTGACGCAGAAAGTGCGAGGGGCGAGCCGATAATTAGATTTGACGCACTCTTGCAAATTGTTGGCGCATTGCACCGCATGAGTGTACTTTTCAAGGAGCTCCGGATTCGCAGTTCATCAGACAGCTCAGCAGTCATCGCTGCACCCTGCAGCCTGCCTGCGAACCATCAGAGGTCTGCTGATTCTAGAGGGCTAAAAACTGATTGACTAAATTAAAAGCACTCGAAATACTCAAAGACACAGACTCGTTCTCGGAGGAACACGAACCCGATGCAAAAAGTGCCCTGAAGACGTGAATCGAAGTGCGAGCGACAAACAAAGGCGAACATTTACCATTCCCAGTCCCCACGCTTCCGGATCTGTCTGCGGGTCTGGGGGAGGGGCGGACGGTGGGTCCTTATTAGAATTATTAAACGATCAAAGCGACGTGCAGAAAGCCGAAGCCGAACATCGAAAGCAAACTTGCGAACAATTGCAAGAAAAATAACAGTGAAATTATGAAATAACAGAAATCAAGAGAATATCTGAAGAATGGAGAACGATGTCGAGGGATAGGGATGTAGTGTGAGAGAGAGAGAGAGAGAGAGAGAGAGAGGGAGGGAGAAGGAGGAAGGAGGAAAAAAGCGAGCAACCGGAAAACAAATCTTTAATGAAGCGAAACAACGAACGCTGACAGTCAAACGTCAAAGTGACAGCATCAAAGTGAACCGACGACATTGTTGTTGTTGGTTGCTGTTGGTTGTTGTTGTTGCCCCTGTTGAATGGCAGAAATTATTTTGCGCTCCGCAGAATTGCTTTTTTCCATTGCGAAATGATTGAGTCGCGGATTTTCCTGAAATGCACTCGCCGGATAAAAGCGGATGCGTGGGCGTGGGCGGGGGCAGCGCCGCTGAAAAGCGGCTATCAAAACAGCTCGCAAATCGTGGCGAAGCAGAGGACGAAAAGCTTTTAAGTTTATTAATTTTTAACTTTGATATTTTCCAACAATAATGATTCGTTCTTGTAGTTGCGTACCTATCCGTGGTGCGTTTCAAGGGCTGTGGGCTTTATTGTCGCGGTTTCATTACAATATGTTACGAGGTTGTTGTCGTTACGCTTGTAATTCCGGCCGCTTTGACAATGCAACAAATAATGAAGTGAAAGCCGGTGGAGTGGCGCGCAATGGAAACCAATAGACGTCTAGATCAAAGCCAGTTTGAGATGAATTAAAGCTGACTGAACCCCGGACTCATTAAAATCTTGAAGGAGGATTATTCGCTGCAGAAGCCCCCGCAAAGGAGCCGAACTCATTACCAACGGCTAGCGCACGCACAACAATAGACGAATTAAACCCGATTTGAAGATCGAAAAGTACCTGTGGCATAAATGTGAATCTAAAATCTATTGTGCCATATGGAACCCGAAAGCAGTCCTTCGAAAGCGTACGCATGACTGCTCGCACCCACCACGCCGCGTCCCCAGATTGATAAGCAGAATTCTTGGGAGCAGCCCAGGGCTTTGGCTCGGGGCTACACGGGGAATCCCACCCGCAACGAGCCAGAAGAAGGACCTTCCGCCGCTCCGTGTCGCTGCCGCCCCGCAAATCGACGCATTTTTACGTTTTCGCAGTTCGCCCGCTCGCCTGCTCGCACGCTGCATATTTAAGCAGCAATAAGTAATTTTAATGTTTATCGTCTTTTATTGTCAAACAAATTATTTTTGATATCCTGCTGCAGGATGTTGAGATGCGCTGGGAACGCGGGCAGCTGCGTGGCGAGGACGAAGAGGGAGCAAGTGATTTGATTAGCAAGCGGTTGGCTTGCGGGTGGCTGAGTTCCTGCCGTAAGCACGACAATATTCGGCAGTCAAAACAATTTAATGCATGAATAAAAAATAATTCCAGAGTTTTCGTTTTCTTTTCTTGCTCCCCCGGATAAGCGTATTCATATCCTGCTTTATTTGAACTGCCAAGGAGCCTTTCATCTCGCTCCCGGCGCACGTCAACGAATTTATTACTATTTTATGATGTGTTGTAAAAATGAGTGCAGATCGGATTCGGCTGATATGCTTTCTGCGTATCTCTTCATTTCGTTGAATTACGGATGTGTGTATAATTCATGTCGCAGTATGGACATTATCAGGACTCATGTACAGATTCTCGTCTTCGTGCCTTATTTGTTTAGCCACAAACACAAGAACGAGGAACGAATGCATCTGGATGTACAAATCATTTGCGTACGCTTTAAAAGCCATAAAATGAGCGCATGTAGCGGGGGTAACTCTCAAGTAACTACTTCAGTGTATTCAGTCTCTATCGATATTGTGGAAAATGTCGACATTCTGTTTGGGTCGTCTATTTTCCAGAGTAATGAATTTAGTGCACAAGACTTTAGCACAAGCAATCATTTAAACAATCGCTCTCAGTTACTCTAAATTGGTTAACAACTCCGTGACTTTCCCTGTGCTCTCAACCTAACCTAGTTTCGCGAGTAAAAACACAGTTCAAACGTTAGCGTTACCGCACATTGGAGTACTGAATCCTTATGTGCTACCCTGACCTACATTCCACCCCAACCAGCATAGCCGAGGGGTGCCTAACCGGGTGTGTAAGAGTCCCCATTCGTCGAACCGACCTTCAGCTCGTAAGAGGGTAGCGTGCCCCGCAATCTGAACAGTGAACCGCTTTCCACATTTCTTTATTTTCGCATTTCGTTTATTGTATTGTAGATAAAAAGCACGATTGTTTCACTGCAGCCAGCTACAAATGGAATGCTTTATTGGTAGCGGCCTCTGAACCTCACGAAAGCGGCTATTGTTTGCTCTGATTAATGCCATGCCTCTGTTCCGACGTGCAACTGGAGAAGCACTCATCCTGACCAGTTGTTGTGTCCAATAGGTCTTAACTCGCTAAGCCTGGTTATGTTCCGCCCGCACTGCATCCCAGTCCGCAATGAGCCCAGCGAGCTCTTGAGCACGTTCGCGCATCGGCACAACCTCTCGAGATGTCTGCACAAGGACCTCTGGCAAACAACAGCCAACAACATGGCCACAACAAAGCAATCCAGGTCCCTAATTTGTATTTAATAATGCTCACAAGGAGATCTTCTTTGCTTTATACTCTTTTGATGATTCCACTTTCAGCAAATATTATCGCAGGACAACAACGCAACGCATCAGCGTCCTTTGGAAAATCTCAGTCAGTTTTTCACTCCATTCTTCAAAGTAGTCGGTATTGATTTTCAATTAAGCGTATTTGCTTTCGAATGTTTGTTTATAAATAACCAAATTAAAAAAACATCATAAAACCCCTTGAAAAATGTTGTAAAAATGCAGAGAATTGCCCGCTATAGATTGCTGTATCTTGCAAATTCTGTTTATTTGTGGGTCACTTTAATTTTTCAAGGCATGTTGACTTTTTTCCACATACGAGTGCTGCACACGACGCAATCCTCTCGATTTATTTATCCGCCTTTCGATTCGCAGACTTCTGTTTGCTCAACTCCGAAAGGGTTTTCCGGGCTCCACACATCTTCTGCTTATTTCCCGATGAGTTAGCCGCCGCGTAACAGCTTATTATTGGTTTCGGCGTATGTACGATATGTACGATGTGTGCATGCGAGTGCGTGTAAACAATATTTTTCCTCGAATGCCCCTGGGATATGCGCTATCCGTATCCATTTTCCTGGGCGCTGTAATGCGCTTACAACCTCCGGCGTTTGCTTTTGTCGATCAAATTTCTCAATCGCCTAGAAATCAAAACTTTAGAATTTCAAAAGGTTGGAGGGATTTCGACGATTTTCTAAATGATGTTTGCGCTGGATATCGATGCGCTTTGATGGCCGATAACTTTGATTGATAGCAGAGATTTAAAGATTTATTTTAAATGGGTGCGCAAATTGAAAAAAGGATTAAAAATAGTCCTTTGCACAGCACATAGAAAATTCAAAAGCGAATCTATCATCACGGATTCTTCGTCGAATGAGCATAGTTATAAACTATGGAGAGCAGAAGGATATACATACATTTCTGCTTGTACAGCATGATGCATCATATACTAACTAAATATTGAGGTCTGTAATAACTCTACTGTTAGTAACGACTACTGTTAGTAATACAGGTTGTTTTTCATTACTTAGACATTAGATAGTCAAAATCAGAGACTCCTTTTATTTTGATAAACTGTCTTTCTTCGCCGACGCTAAAGCATAATTATTCTTCAAGGATATATATGTATATTCAATATATTTATATTTTTGCACTTTAATTATTTGAATTTACGTTGAAAACAATTTGAGAGTATACGCGTTGTATGCGCGATGTACATACATACTCGTATAGTTATTACATCAATAGTTTTCCCGCTCAGCAGTATTTATTTAAATAAAACCAGAAAAAGTGCTTTCATTGATCCCGTTCGTGAGGCAAATCAAACGAGTAATCGTGCTTTCCTAGAAGTGAAGATTTATTGAAATATTATTATACAAATTTGTTGACTTATAGTGATCGTGGGATTGTACAACCGCGGATCAGTTTTCCCGAACTTAATCACAGACATTATTGCGGTCACGTGTGAATACTGTGGCTGCGGAGGGGGAAGTTAGAAAATAACGGGAATACTTAAAGTAGATCATTCCGGTTCACTGTTTTCGGAAGCCAAAATATCCGCCCCCTAACCTCCTTTTTAGATTAGGTGTTTATGTCATACAGTTTTTAAGAAATCACATTTTTGGTAACAATTCTTTTGTTTAAATTATGTTATTTTATTTCATTTCAGTTATTATGACTAAACCATAAGAAAGAGTGCTATATTCGCCCCGGCCGAAGCTCAGATACCCTACACGGTCATAGTCCATGGCATATGGAAAAGTGGGCGGGCCACACCCATCTTCGAACGAGTGTATAGTATTCATATCAGATGTAAAGATTTTAAGTTTGCCTTTTGAATTCACTACCATGAATAAAAGTGGGCAGTTCTCGCCCAATCCTGACGGGATGGATACTTGGCACCCTGCTCGGACTCAGTTGCTAATAATTACGTGGTCTGGTCAGAGACAAGTTGATATCTGATACTACGGGGCCAGGCATCCGGTTGGCACGTCGGTTTCAGTCCCCTGAATGATGAGGTCGGACTCAACTAAAATTAGGTTTTGAGATGTGCTCCGTCCTTCGCTCCTTCTTCAAGAATGAACAATGAATAAGAAAGCCCATCCAAGGAAATAATAAAAACAGAGAGAGTGCTATTTTCGACTTAGCGAAGCTAATCACATGTACACCTGAGTCTGTTTTTATGCGACTCATCGCTTTTAAATTAATGTTTATTGAATAATTATTGTAAGATTCAGTTCTTGAATAAATTATTACAATATAATTTATAAATAAAAAATTAAATTATTCATAATATGAGTAGAAATGTATATAAAAATTATATACAAAAAAAATAATTATTTTCTTTCAATAAAACATACAGAAAAATTAATTCTTAATGTGAAGACCAAACTGCAGCAATGCTCATCAAATAGGTTTATTCTCCTCTGATGTACAAAGCAATCTGTCAACTATTTGGTCAGAGTCGTGGGTCTTGAATAGGTTTATGAACCTTATTTTCTAATGCAATAGTATCTTGTTTTCATTTGTCCTTATTTACGTTTCTACGAATTTTAAACGTTTAAGACGAGATACGGGTGATTTGAAATATTAATTATATCTACTTTTGGACGTCTTGTCGCATGATCTTGACTTAATACTGAACTTACAATACAATTAAGCTAAAGGTATTGAAAATAGTGCTTCAATAGAAGCTACCCATAAACGGTTTATTAATAAATAAAAAATCTACAACGAAACAGAATTCAAGAAGGCAAGACTTTTTCTTAACTTAAAGGACACACTGTATTGTTCCCGTATTAGGACAAATATTGTTTAAACTCAGATCTCTTTTTTACGATTATACACAGAGTACGAAGTATATATTTCTATCCTATATAGATTATATCTTGAGAAGTCACCAAAATATTAATCAAAGTAATTAATAGAGAAAGGATCTAGAAGTCCGATGAGAATTTATTTAGCATCAATTCTCTATGGTTTTATGCTAATTTTATTAAAATAAGTTAACAGCGAAGTAATACAAAGTTAAATATTACTGATATTAAAGGATACTACGTAGTAAGAAATCACTTTCTCAGTCAGATATTAATTATAAATCAGATAAATTATTCCATAAAGGCTGGCACTTAAATTATAAATGGAAATCTTTTCAGTTGAGGTCACGAAGTGGAGTTCGGAAGTTCGAAGACGAACTCAGCATCTGTCTGTCGCAATATCTAACAGTAATGCGATTGCTTTACAACCGCGCCCCCAAAATTGTTACAATAGCAACGGTAGCTGTAGGGTCGATTTTCACAGTGAATCCTGCCGATTTAACGGCGATTGTCTATTTTATTGCTTTGTTATATTTACACCTTATATTTTTGGGTGTATTCAACGTAAAATAATATATGCGAAATAAAATAGATTTCTATGGAGACATTTTCGTAAATGCAGCAGAAAATCCAGCGAATAGCTTCATTCAAGTTCCATTCAAGTCAAAATCGAAAAGAAACCAAGCCTGAAATGGAAATGATAATACAGAAGAGCTTAATATGATTATGTACATATAATAATATAGTGTATTGACAATTATATAATACAAGTAAAACCAATCAGCACATTATTAACGCACACTGGAACAATTCATCTTATTTTTCAATTCAAACTTACAGAGACCTGTCTTTCAGGGATCCTGCATTTCATTCGGCATGGAGCACTTATATTTAATATTGAATAAATCAGCCAAAATAAACCCAGTACTAAAAAGAACTCATGTTTTATTTTAATTTCTTATTTGTTTTATTCATTACTTATTATTATTTTTTCTTTTACAAACGCATGTTTACAGAATCTTCATGCACATAGACAACACGTTCATTTCTACTTTTAATTGTACTGTAAAATGCTCGTTCACTTTGTTCAGAATCGAGTTGCTGCTCGTACTGTAGTAAATATTATAACTTAACGCTAAAATATTCTTATAAAAGTGCTGCTTTTCAAAATACGAACACTACTACAAAGCAAATCATACAAAAATATATTCTCGATGTTCAAACTTGTATAAGTACATATATATTAAATACTTTATCAAACATTGTGGACTTCGAATACTTCAGAGCTTAAAATCTGACAGATTTCTGGTGTATATTCGAATGTATGTATGTATATATAAAACTCTAAATAGACACGTAGATGAAAATTTCTAAGTATTAGTCAGTGGTATTATTTGGAACAGTTAATAGTTGCTTAGGTGTAGCATACATTTAGGATATACAGCATTGAAAAAGTGTTTCTACCAGGAAATTGCTTAGAATTAACATTACAAGAATTAGAAGAAATGTTAGAAGACTTTACTTTTGCTATCACAATTTCGCTTATTTTGTTCACTGTTTCGGGAGTTGAATACTAACCCCGGACTCACTGTTAGCTGCAGAATGGACTGAAGGAAAATGTTTTTCAAGTCTCTTGACGCCGGCTTGCGAAGGACGTCACTTGGTATCGCTTTGCTAAGCGACCTCCGCATTGACACATAAGCAAAGAGAACCACACATAGCCACCTTTCAAAGACTCCGAGCCAGAGCCAGTGCAACGGGTAACAAACAACTCACTGTGCCGACTCACGCTCCTACGCTGACCGCCCTACTTCCACATCGGTTGCACTTGGCCATTCGGCAGCACTTGCACTAGGCTTCCGTTGCCGCTGGTGAAGGCTTCCGTGGCACTGCCACTTTGCAAGTAGTACTCCTTCAGCGCCTTGCACATGGCGACGGCCAGGATTTTCCAAGCCAGAGCCTGTTCGTTTTCCGTCGGAGGTACGCTGTGCAAATCGGCATCGGCGATTGTAGTGGCTGCTGTCGCAAGCGGCGTTGTTGACGAGGGTGGGCTGCCGTGTCCGTCCACTTGATCGTCGAGGGGCGTAGCTTCCGATGGGCGTGGTTCAAAGAAAGGAATCGCCATTTTGGATTTCGATTTTCGTTCACTTATAATGTATAGTACAATAATTTGTCAAAAAGATCGTCTTTTTGAAACTGTAAAAATACGTCTTTCAGCACCGTCCGTGACTGTTAGCTGTCTTTCTTCCTTGAAGTGGACTGAACACGTCTGCTCACCGACGAATATCCTGTTGAACTGACTGCCGAGCTGCAGCAACACAGCGATTTATACACAAACTGCGACGACCAACCAACCAGTGGTTGCAACACACACGTCAAGCAGCAACTCGTAGTAAAGTTTTCTGTTGTAACCCACAAAAGCACCGAAGACACACACACAACGACCGAAAAAAGACACCCAAACTTGGACTCACCCTTGACACTCAACCGAATTCGTCCGAGGAGCCGTGGTTCAACTCTTGAACTGCTCACGTAATTCGGGGTGGCGTGCCACTTAATTGCCAGGCGAAGAGATACTTCCGAATTGTAACGCACTCTCCCTCTTCTTCTGCCGCGGCCTCGTTCACCCTGGCCAACTCTCCAAAACGAACACAAATTGTTGCTTTCGAATGACATTTGACGGAGAGCCTTTGCACATTGAAGGAGGGGATGAAAGAGAGAGTCTATGAGAAATGAGTCACGTGCTTTTCGTTCTCAGTCCGCTCTTGGAAACCACGTTTATAAATACCTCTCTCCATATTCGAAACATTCGAATTCGAATTCGATTGTGGCGAATCGAAATCCTCTCTCTGCATGAAACTCAGTAAAATTTTCTAGTCGTCGGGGAAACTGTAAGGATTTTCGAAAATACCCCTTCGTCTTCTTCTTCTTCTGCTCGTTTTCGTTGACTTCGAAAAGTCCTTGACCAGATTTTTCAAGGAAACCTGTAGATTATGCTTGTGTGCAACACGTTTCTTGTTGTCGGGAGAATATATTTGAAGGACACAATAAAAGTGAAGCTTCTAGAAAATTAAAAATTACGGGACAGTTTGAAATACATTCACAATATTTAACGATGAAAATATTAAGAAAAACCGAATTTAACTGTATCAGTTTGAAGATATCGCTTTCTTTGTGCATCTGATAATTTTATCCTTTTTGGTCCATATTTATTATAATTAATCAACAAGTACTACTTTGTGGACGTTAACCAAGCTTCACGCCTTTTATTATTCGTTCTGTTCCATTAGTTTTAACCATTGCTGTCGTTTCGTTTATCTGTTTGTCAAACTTTAGTCCCTTATCTTATCTTATGAACTGCGAGCGAATAACGTAATGAAATCCTCTTCGTTTTTTAAAATATAATATTAATAACATTCCTTTGGCTTTGTTGCGCCTGACTCTCACTCAGATTGTCCATCACTTTGCGTCACTTTCGTGCTTTTACTCAACAGAAGGTGAGAACCTTTTCCATGTCCTTGCAACTGCTGTGTGTCGGCTTGCACTCTTCTGCTGCAGCGCAGCTTACGGCGACTTGCATGTGCGTGGCACTTTATTAGTCCCGTGCACAAAGGATGCTGCTGCGCTTCGCAGTCATGGACCATCCATTTCGAAGTCTTAAGCGGCGCCACAGAAGGCGCTCGTTATGTGAGCCTTTGAGTCCTGATTTAGCAGCGGTTGCCAACCATCACAAGATACACTCGTACCACGCAACGGCGAAATATCAGTTTACGTGTGTAGGCATGTGTGGTAAATTATTCCTTGTACCAATGTGTCTGGGCTGAGAGCGGGGTAGGGGAGGGGGCCTCTGCTGGTTTTGCTGTATTGATGGGATGAAATATGAGCTGATTTCTTGGGGATCAAGGATGTGTTAATAAATCGCACTTGCGTCGGAAAGCGAGATGAGACAATAAGTGTTTATTAAAATTCATGCGAAGGAATGAGGGCGCGGCGAGGTGGGAAGAGGCCAGGCCGGGGGTTGTCTATAATGCACGCAAACTTTTGAAAACGCTTTTTGTCACAACTCTACTCTCACAATTGGCATGACTGAACCCATTTGAAGGAAAAGCCAGAACTTAACACAAGGATCGTCACATTAGCCTTGCACTTAATAACAAATTACCACTTTTGCACGCCTTTCGCCATGCTTCTTCAGTGCTTCCAACGTACGGTGACTCGACGCCCCTTCACCTCCTCCCCCCCCCCCCCATCCCCCCCCACCGGCGTATGAGCCATCTGGACGATCTGTTTGCCCAGCGTTAAACAACAAATGAAATCAATGACGTTCTTCAAAGCGCTATTTACTCTTCTCTTTGTTTGCGGCCACAACAGGACACTCCGCTGCAAGAGGACACGCTCCGGCACAGACAAGCGTCCTAACAATGGGCCGTGGCGGGAAATCCATGCTTTGGCAACAACTTTAGTCGAGAGGAACGTAAGCGGTGGGTAACAATGGCCACCACTAATAGGAAACAAGTAAGAATTGAATGGATGAATCGAACTTCTTGTTATCCTCGCGCTCCTCCACGTACATGCCGTCGCAGTCACGTGCTTTCTTGCACGTGTCCTTTTAATGACCACTGATTGTAAGCGACGAAGTGGGAGTGAGGAACGCGGCACGAAATCACGGAAAAAAATTCCGAAAGTATTGAAAAGCAATTCGTTCATTTATTGGACTCGTCCGCGCAGGATACGCATGACTTCCATTAAACAAATAATTCGCAGGACGTTTGAATGAGTCCTTTCAGGGAACACAACGGAACAACCAAAGCCGAAGGTGAAGGTGAAGGTGAAGGCTTTAGAACAATTTGCATTGAAACGACATCGACGATTGTGTGGAAAGGACATTCGTTGTGTGGACTTTGTGATGTGTTTGCTGCGGCAGACGGCGGACTCGCGGCCGCTGTATTTATTTCGCGACGCACTGCGTTTCTGCTATTGCTTCGTTCGGAGCAGCGTCAGCATTGTCAGCTGCGCCCTCTGGGGGCTCTCCATGGAGACGAGTCCGTCTGGCGGCGGCAGAGTGTGCATCTGGTCATGCGTGCGCTCGCGAACGTTTTCCTTTGAGGCATTGAGTTGCGCTGGACGATAGAATGATCGACAACTGCTATTGTGTGGCGGATGTAATTAATACCGAACTCATTCCGGCTTTATTCGAAAGACCTTTCGTCCCAGCGTATATTTGACATTCTGGAGAAACTGAAACAGGACACTGAATTGGAATGGGAACTGAAATCGGAAAATTCTTTGGAAAATCTTATAGAGGTGGATCAGGGGTCCATTCACCTTCATCGCCTCCACTCCTTCTGCTGAACCCTCTGCTCATGACACTCCAGCAAACAACACTGGCAAACAGCGTAATGAACTTGCTAAGTTCGTAAAAAATCCCGTCGAAAATAACCTAAGAAGTTTAAAAGCTCCAACTAAACGAAACAATCATAAAAACGAATCCTGCAATAAAGGAAACCAAATCAAATGAGCCAAGCAAATGCATTCAAATATTCCGAAGAATACCCACAGAAGTATGAAGAACCCGCGGTCGGTCGTAAAAACATTTTTACTATGCACCCTACATGCAGCGAAAAATTAAGAGGACGGAAAGAAAGCACCAGCCAAAATGGAAACTAAGATAGCTGAAGCTCGTAAAAGGTGGGTGCGAAGAAGTGGTGGCGCGGGGAGTGGCGGCGCCTGCACCGAATAAAATATAGTTTATTCCGTGATATAAACATGGCCAATAAACGGAGTTCAGCGCCGCACCCAGCGCTCACGAGCTGCTCCTGGAGCTGCAGCTCCATGAATGCATGTTTCCGAACGATAATGCACTGCAGAGCTGTGACTCGCACGACGAGTCCTTCGAATCCTGCGACTTCGGAGACGTCGCTCAAGGATAACAAACGAAACAAAGAAATTGTTTTCGCTTAAAAGAACATTCGTATGGTAAAGAAATGCTTCACTGCTGATGCAACAACAACAACAGCTGCGGAATAACACCAGCAACATCAACATAAAAGCAAAGTATTGCGCACACACACGAACGCACAAACGCACAGACGCTCCTATCCTCGATGAAGTAGCAGAAGTAGTAGAAGAAGAAGAAGAAGACGAATAACAATAAGAAGAGCGCAAAGAAGAGGAAAAGGGCCAGGAGCAAGCGTCGGAAAGGAATTGATATTAAATTATATTCCTTATTATCATCATTTGATGTTGATGTGATGTGAAGCGATGCGATGCGATGCGATGCGATGCGATCACATGTGCACAGCTTGTGGTTGTTGCTGTTGTTGTTGTAGTAGTGCCGCCGCTGCTATTGTTGCTGTTAAATATAATGCAAACAATGCACTTTCCAAACGTTCGGAAAAGTCAAATCGTGTGCGTGTTTCTGTGGGTGTGTATGTGTATGTGTGTGTGTATGTGTGGGTGTGTGTGTGTGAGGATGTTGGTTGCTTCTACTGAGTTTTCTTCTGGAGCACCTTCCTCGGTCTTGCATTGTTGTAATGTTATTGTTGTCGTTGTTGCAGAAACGTCGTAACATGCTCGATAGGTACTGTGGAAAAAATTATGCACTCGACTATAAAATGTTCGAGTGCATTTGAGGATACCAACGGTTTATACCAGGTTTATGTGCATGGGGGCGGCTCGAAGCACAGCAACTAACGTTCACAAAGGTCCTTTCAGATGCAAATCCATTCCGGCCATCTTTGCAATTATCAAATTGATTTATTAGCATTAGAATTTTAAATCCCTTGACGTTGTCTCCACCTTAAGAGCCACATAGCCACATCCTGGAAAGCCACACAACATGCCGCAGCGCATTATTATCAAGTCAAATATTCATATGCAAAACACCCTCAACACTGCAAACACCACCCTCGGCTCGAGTTCGGCTCAAAGCTCGGTCTGTGGCCCAGGCGGGCGAGAGAACGAACCCCGGACAGAACTCAAGCCCGGGCGCACTCTCCTGTCTTTTAATTAAGGTGTCTCTTCTCCGCCGGAATAAATGAGTCTAATTAATAACGAAGCATTTGCCTCGTAATTCAAGCCGTGTTGCCGGGTTTAGCAGAACTTTTTGGTTTAGCTCTCATGATTAGCGCGATGCAACTCATGTGCTTGTGGGGAGCGAAGCACGGCTGCTTGATGAGGGTTTCCATGTCCACTAATTGGTTTGGTGGACGCAGCAGGATTAGAAGTGATTTCGAGCTGAGCACATTTGTTGGTTATTTTTAAATAAATCGGCTGACTGACGACTTAATGCCGAATGCTGAATGCCGAATCTTATAATTTATGGCTCCACACATCCAAATCTGCTCGAAATTCAAATTATGTTTTCCATCTGGTCGAAATAAAGCCATCTCCTGCCCCTCGTTGTCTTCTGCGGCAATTGATGGGCGCTAAAGCAGGCTTCGGGCCAAAGCTTGCCTTGCGTTCAGACTCAAAGTCCATTCATCACCCTTGGGGACGGAATGAAAGCATCTTCTAAACAATCCGTCTGCCTGCGTCCGATTTCTTTGGCCATAGTGTTCACATAATCGAATTTAAGCGATAAGGAACTTCAAAGATCCATACGAAGTCAATCAGCTCCGGAGAGTTGAAGCGACCTTTTCTCCGCACTGCTCGACTGCGAACATCGACCACTTAAACTGCAGGTAAACATCATCAACGTATAATTTATGGTTCGTTAGGTCAAGTGTTTTGAGGCTCTTTCGGGCAGCGGCAGGCAACTCCGCCCAATACACACTCCAATATCAAAGTCTCTGCCCAGAAAGTGCTGCCCAGAAAGTTGCGTCCTTTCGACTCGACGTTGTCCATTACGTGGTCATCGTTGTAACTGGCAATAAAATGCTAGCATGAATAAACGAATGCCCTCTGCAAAGAACAAGCACAATCCACAAGCATGGGATACATTCTGCAGTACTACTACTCAATAGTGGTATAATCCGTATTGTTGTTGTTGTTGTTGTTGTTGTTGTACTTAAGTATTCAAATTCACATCCATCTTGTTCCTTTGGTACATCAACAGACACCTCGTCCCGTCTGGTCACAGAGTTTCTCAGGTCGCACAAAGTTTTGTTGTCTGTTTCTACTTAAAATGTTTCGCTCATCACGAGGAAATGACGTTGACGAGGACAATCACGAAGTATATAAAGACGACAATCACGGTGACGGTGCCGATGTCGATGATGATGACGAACGACGAACGACGAACGACGAATGACGAACGACGAATGACGAATAACGAATAACGAACTTCGCTGTTTGGCGAGCGTAGACAGGATAATGAACATTAAAAGGAAATTACGTCTGGGAAGGGGGATTCTTACACCATCTACAGTGGCGCAAACGAATGAAAATCTTGTGGATTAAATGTAACCCGAACCAGAAGTTGTGGTGGAAGGATGAGAGGGAACTGAATGGGTTATTAGCTCAGTTTAATACACTAGGACATCTGTTGTGTCTGAAGTAATGGAAAGACAATGAAATCACTTCACCTTTCTGGCTTCTCGGAAGTTTTTAAAAAAGACGTCAATTAAAGCACACATCATAATCAGACCCACGTGTCACTGTGCCGCACATCTTAAAAATGTCACTTTGTCAGGCTCGCTTGCCTGCGCTCGTTGTAGCTTCTATTTGATTTGATTTTCCCCAAACTTGGAAATCGCACGCGGACCGCACCCCGAAACACACCAGGCTCTACTGTACGCAAAGGACTCGTTGAGTCCTTCAAGGAAACCCATCATAATCTTGTGGGAAAATGTAAAGCAGGTCTTTTGTAAGACTTTGAATTTGAATGTGAAAGAACGGAAACACCTTCCTTCTTAAGAAGCGGGTGGAGGGGGCTTTCGGCAGAACGGTCGCTCGACAAGTCTCTGGACACCGCTCTGTAATAAATGTTTGGTAGTGTTGGTATACAAAATCTCCCAAGGAGCTGCGCCTGGTGCGAGAGGTGCGCCGAACGACGAGTAACAGAATTCGACTTAAAAGCTTTCGAACGTTTCGGACAAACGTTTTATGGGGCCTTAAGCATTCGGCAGAGCGTTTCACCGTTTTTATCGCCAGACTTTTAATTTAAATCGTATTTGAAATGTTTATATTCATTGGAACGCTGTACATATTTTCCTCGACTGCTGCTTTTTACAACTGTCATTAATCTTTCTTCGCTCTTTGCTTTTGTCGGGACGGGGACCGGATTCGCTGCAGTTGAGCACAAATATTAAAAATTTCGCAACGTAATTCAAAGTAAAAGCAAAGCATTAAAATATGTTTTATTGCAGTTTTATTTCTCATACAACGATTGCGTCCTTTTATAGGTTACAGACAATAAGAGTGAAATTTAAGACTATGAAATTGGAAAATCGCAAACATTTTATATGGTAGTTGAAAAAACGCCGTTCCTGTTGCTGGAGTACTGCTAGGATCGGCAGCGACGGTCCTAGGCTGGCAGCTGCAAGCAGACAGAAGGTTTGGTTTATTAAAAAGTATAAAAGCGGAATGGCTAAGCCATAATTTTGGCAATTTACATTTGGAAGCCATTCGATTGAAGCCATTCGATGGGCTTAAAGAGCCACTTTCCTTAAATAATAGCTAATAAAAGCATTGCCCTCAAGATCCAGAACTAGCTTCAGGTTGTTCTCTACCATAGAAGATCCAACGTGAAGCGTACTTTAAACGCCCGGACACAAGTAGCGTGGTAGACTAAAATTAGTAGCGACTATAACTATAACAGTTAATCAAAAGACGGCCCGTATACTTGCGGATTGGTTCTGCGGCACTTCTTGTCCATGCGGCGTGCCTCATTAGGAACTACCTACTGCTCATGAATTGAGCATTCACTCGTAGTCTCTGCACTACTTTCATTAAATTGAAGGAAACATTCAGAGACATCCTTCTAATCGGCGTTCTTTTGTACTTGGCAAGGGAGTGATCCTTGTTATTGCGACTACTGCTTTTGTTTTTTGCTTGCTTTTGAGCCACAAGACATGTCTTTAAAGTTCAGCTCAAACCGAGTGCTTGCTGCTTCTGTGCGCCGCTTCTGTTGTTGATAATTACACGAGCCTGTTCTTTAATGATGTTCCTGCTCGTTTGTGGCCGTGTCTCTGATGCTGTTCCTGTTTCTGATGCCGTTCATGTTAAGTGTTGTTTTTCTGTTGTTCAAATTTACACCTGAGCTCCTTTTAATCGAACCCTTGGCGATAGCGAAAATGAGGATGACGACGTGAATGTCGAGGACAATGCATCCTTGGCAGCAACAGATTCAGAAATTGTTTAATTGCTCAGCAATCACCGAATTGCTGCCGTGACAATGTTCTGGGTTCGTTGCCGTCTCTGCTGCTGTCAGCTCCAAATTAAACACCTTCTACTTGAGTTATACGAAGAGCGCCTTTATTCAAGACTTCTCTGAGGTTGTATTATTGACCTCCCTGTTAACCTCCCTGTTAAGCTCCATGTTTAGTGCTTTAATCTAAACATTAAAATAGAAGCAGGCTGAAACCGAAATTTGAAGAAGCATCAGCCATTTTCCGCAACCTCCCATCCTGTCTGACGCGAAGATCATCCAATCTTTCTTTCCACACTTTATTACTGCTCCCCCTGCCCCCACCCCACGAGCAGAACAACTGTTAGGGCCGCAGATACAGCGTTCGAGTCCTCACATCCTGCTACAAATCGAACTGCTTTTATTTAAAACTGGAAAATCATGTCAACACATATTTGAACTCCGCACCCGGAATCAAGAAGCTCGATTTCAATTGCCACAAGGATAATTTGCAATTATTTCGGGAATCCGCTTTCACCAGCCACGGCGACTGTATGGAGAAATCGGAAGTATAAAAAATCCATAGAAACGAAAATTGAAACAAAATTAGAAAATCAAGTTCCAGATTTACATACGACGCGCTCCATTTATTGCAACTAATTCGCAGATCGAGGCTGCCTCTCCGCCGGCTGCGTACTGTGCCGGGCACGTCGTCCGGAGGGTTGCACAACAAATTGCGGGGTTGAACGCAAATATGTTGGCAGGAATTCGTTGAGATTGCCAAGGAGCTGTGCAATGAAACGAGGACACGCACCGGATAAGGTCTCTACAAGTCAATTGATTGGCAAATTTTTGCATCGAGCCACCGTTTCGGAAAAGACTTCAATTGAAATCAGAAATTTATGCACAATTTTATGAAGTTTCACTGGAGTGAAGTCAGAGGAGGGCAGAGGGCGGGATTCGTATATCATAAATTACAGCAAACTTTACTGTAGCATACTTTAAAATTGCTTTGGAATTAAATTTTGAACAGCTTCGGGCAGACCGAAGCTTGTAAAGCGACTCCCCTCCCTCCCCCCCCCCCCCCCCCCCCCCCCCCAGGTTTCTAAGTGATACTATTCGAATTTGAAAATACGAGTAGGTAACCTTTTTACATTTCGTGTTGGTTTTCACTTCGCGCTCGACGACTATCTGCCCGTAGGCCTTTTTTTCTGCCGCTTGGAAAGAGTTTAAAATACAAAATAAACAAGAAGCACTTACGTGTGCCTTTAAAACCGAGGCTCATTAAAAATAATTAGTTTAAAATAAAGATTTCGAAAAATATAGGAAAGTATTAAGTTTCTATTTTCTGCAGCGCAGCCTCTCGCTGAGTTTTAATTATGGCCGGCAGGAATGCATTTCGGACACAAGGGATTTTTTAAACTACACAATTCGATCCATCGAACGATGCCAGCTCAAATTTCCGCGCTACCAATTAATCACATTCGTACGTTGCAGTCCCCGAACACGCTTGGATCCTGTGTTACTGTGCTAATCCTTTGAAGTTGTGTGTTTCGACTCCTTCCGAATCTTTCCATACCGTCAGCTCCTGTGTTAAGAATTTAGTGGAGAATTTACACTCTGTAAACAACATAAAAAGCGACTTGATAGGAAGCAGGACATTTCAAATTATCCTTTAGCTGCTTATGTTCATAAAACTGTTTGCGTGCACGTAATAAAATCCATGAAAATGTTTAAAATCCGCACATTAACATCAATGTTGATGAGGGACACTTTGGAAAAGTTTCGCTCCCGCCCCAAAAAAACCCGAAAAGGTGTCGCAGCTAAAAGCAGGCAGCAGAGAAAAACTTTTTCTCGCATTTTTAAAAACACCGCAATAAAAATGCCGCCGCCGACACCTGCGACCACAATTAAGCCGGCCGCGTACGTCGTGAGGAGGGCGATGAAAAGTTAAATTGAGTTAACAGTTCGAGCAGGAGAACAAACTACGTCCGACCAAAAAATCGTAAAAGTTTACTGTTTTCACTTAAAGTACGAGTAGAAGCGGTTCGAAATGTTTTAAAACAGGGTCTGACAACACGATTATACGCCAGGAAAACCGGGACCGGGACCGGGACCGGGACCAGAACGTGTTTAATGCAATCATTAATTAAAGATGCATGCTTGTCTGTCTACGGAGATAATTTAATATTGCGAAGAAGGACATCGTCTGTTTAGGAAAAGCTGTGCTTTTAATTCGCTAAAAAACACGATCGTGTCACGCAGTTGTTAACAAAGGGTTAACTAGTGGTGACAAGGGTTGCCGTCTTCGTTTTAATAAATTAATTACATCTGGAGCACTTGAAGACATGCACCGCTTTTAATTGAACGATATTTATTTTGTTCAAAAAGGTTTCGAGCATCGCCGAAAAGGTGGCCAAGGGGAAGTCGTAGAATTCTGAAAGTAAATAGATATAAATATAGATTTCCGGCGCTCTTCGTGCCGGACGAATCTATGTTACAATTAAACATAAAAATACGAGAATACTGATCCGATAAAAAAAGCCATGCGATGCTGCCAAGAAGCCAGAAAATGCTAACTTAAAATTGCACATTGTTGAATATTTTTTGTATCAAAGGCTTGCTTTCGCAGCGCTTCTTCTCCAGAAGCAACCCACATAACATATCACCCGTCATTTCGAAGTGCAACCAGAAGTTTTCAATTTCAAATCATGAGGCAGCAGTTAGTCCCACGCTGCGGCACCACTTCCGCCCGCACGGCGCCCATCAACATTTGATGAGCAACTGACAGCACAGGATTTGTAAGAATTTTATTTAATTTTCTCGGCAGACGTTTTGTTTTGAAATATTAAAATAAGCCGCAGAGAAGCCAAACAACCAAATCGCCCTCTCGGCGTGGCAAATGTGCCACTTGAGGAAAGGGTTGCAACACATAAATTATTCAATTTCATGTTACACTTCTATCATTTTTAATTTGAAGGCTCTGCATTCCGCGGTCTTCAAGGATAGAACTAAAGGGTTTAAGTCCAGGCCGAGCGGCATCGGATCAAATTTGTTTAATGCGTGAAAAGCGCATCAGCGCGCTTAAAGGAGGTGAGCGTGTTCCTCAAAAACTGCCATAAATTCATCAAAACAAATCCTTTGTGTGGACTCTCGGTCACGTGACTTTCTAGCGCAGCACGATAGACGTTACGGCGCTACCTTATTAATGGAGGAGTAAATTACACAAGCAGAAACTACGATACAGTCTCCGTACTCGCTGCTTTGGTATCTTCTTAGACTGGAGCGGCTCTGGAGCGTGAGAACGGAAACTGGGACCTGGAGATGTGAAATATTTCGGTGTTTAAATATTTAACCATAATTTCTGACAACTTTGTTGGTTTTTGTAGGTGCTTTGTTGGATCCACTTGCTACAGAAGAAGTGTGGATCATGGAAGAGCTTCTTCGCGACACAGATCAACTGCCATCTGACACCTGATAACAACCTGCCAACTGCCAACCGGTGAATTTTTCCCCGAGGACGGCCATAGCAACCACTCGCCGAGGCGTTCGTAATCCTTTTGTAATTTCAAATAATCGCAATAATAATCGTAAAGCATCTGAAATGAAATTTCGTGAGGGCGCCTCTGCAGCGTGGTTTGTTTACAATTGGATTTCTTGCCGCAGAGTACAAGGAACGACATCTTGCGAGAGTCATTCTATAAAAGTTTACGACCTCCAATGGCTTGTAGCGCCAGGACTCAGCTGCTCCTGACACGGATGCTCTAAAAAAACTTTAATTAAACGCGTGCAGATGCGATTCTAGTTTCAATCAAAGTTATTCCAGAAACGCAATCGTTAACGTTCTTGGGACGTGGAAACGGTTGCGGAGACGGCGGCTGAAACGGTAAACGGTTGCAACCCATTAAAGATCCTTTTAGTGTCTATTGCATGTCTGAGTGTATAAAAAATTTTGACGATTGGCAACCCTTTAGGGAAATACTTTCCAACCGTTTGCGTCAAAACGAAAAATCATAAAATACTAAATTTATGAAAATATGAGATTCACTGACAACACAGTCCCCGCAGTTTCCTAATGGGGACCATAACCCTTTTTCACTGACCTCGACTCAAGATTCTGACCGACTTCCCGAGTCCGCCCCCAAAATCCCCGCATAAATTCCACAATCCCGAAAACGATTTTATACTCGAATAGGTAAATACATACATAGTACGTGTATGTACATGTTATTGATTTTAGGTACATTTTCACCAAGTTCGCGTTCCTCGCCGTGCGGAAGGGGCGAAGCGCGTACAATTGATATCTGCATTTTATGCCCCCTTTTTCGAGATTGTCATGAGCAGGGCCAACTTGTCATGTCGGCTGGTTTGTTTCTGCCCTCGACAAATGTACAAATTGCGTCAAATTTGAATCTAAATGTCAATCATTACACACAGCTTCAGACGCGCCTCAGCGCTGTAGGCTTAGCGTTGTAAGTCGCCTTGTACAGGGATCATCACCGAAAGGATTGCATGAATGTCCGCGGGTGGCTGAGGGCAGGCGGAAGAGGGTGGAGTTTTTCGGGCGCTGCTGTTGTAGCAAAATATTTGTACAGTTATCTGCTGTTTTGCTGGGAATGAAAATCGGCTGCTTTTGGCTTTCCGTTGTCGCTGCATTTAATAGATTATAAGTTAGACTTTTATAGGAATTTTATGGGTTTTCATTTGGCCGAAACACATGGGCGACGGTGTTGCTGCAGTAGTTGTGATGTATGTAGTTACACAGATTTGGAAAATGTTACGAAAGGTTTTTCATTATTATACTACGAAGTACGCACCGCAGTTGCACCCAGAAAAAGTCAGTTGTTCCTCCTGCTGATTGCCAATAACTGCAAACCCTATACAAGTCATAGACACGGATTAATACCCATTTTTATGGACATTATATTTAGCAGCAACCGCGAATTTCAAGACAACAACCGGCAGCAGCCTTTAATTAGCACTTCGAGCCTGTCACGTTGCTTCCGCTTCCGTCTTTCGCAACCTCATAAAATTCCCGATGCCAATTTTCGAACCCACTTAATTAGAGTGTTCGGTAGTGTCACTTGGAACTGCTCGAGTCAGTGTCACTCTTAGACGTACTCGTATAGTTCGCTTCTCCCTTTTAATGTTCAAAAAAACGAATGCAACAACTCTGACAGCGTAAATCGCAGGTGACAAACCACAAGTCGCATGCTACTTTTTGTAGCGGTTGTTTAAACGTCATCCGAGAACGTGTGAAATGGCAACTATTTGAAGTCGGCCACCCCGAGTGCTCACACTGTTCGGAAGCTTTAATAACGCGTTGCGCGAGCCGCACTGAAACTCAACTCAGAAACTCAGAAACTCAGAAGCAGCTCAATTTGCCGCAAGTTGCGGTGTGCCGAATGCCTTTCTTGCTAATGTCTATAATTAATTTTTGGTCTAAGTGGCAAGTCTGGCAACCCTTTCGGAAGGAATACGCACATAAGGCGTAACGAATGCGATTGGCAGCAATTGGAAATATTTGAACTCTGTGAAAGTGGATGACGCAGCGAGGAGTTCAGTCAGTTCAGTTGAGTAGAACTAAGAAAACTTTCGCCCAGCCGCAAGTCCTGCATTAAGATCAAAAGAAACTTTGCATGTCACTATTCTGACAGCTCCACAAATTGAAAATGCGGTCCAAGCGTAGTTAAAAGTTCGCAGTGCCATTGCCATCCACAGAACACACTCAGTGTTAGGACTCAAGCAGAGAGGAGACACTATCTAAGTGCTGCCGCGTGGCTATTGATTTTTAACACCCAACCAGCACTTCCGATTAAGATTAAGCTTCTTCCTAACACTCAGCACCGGCAACACCAACAGGTGAGTCTCTCGCGCCTGATTCCACACCCGGCCGCAAACTCTGCCCGCGCCTTCCGCGCCCGCTCATAAAACTGCATCGCAACGATGCAATTTATATTTATGAGCGCATAATTTTCGCCGGCGTGACAACACCAACACTCACTGGCAGCCGCATACACACACAGACACACTCCGTAATTCAATCATGTTGAACACGCTTCATTTTAATTGCTTTTCAATAAATGCCACAGGATAATAGATGACAGAGGACATCGGCTGCGCTTAAAAATCACGCGATATTCGCACATTCGCGAGCTCATTAAATATGTATGTACAGCTCTGGTAGCGATATACGTAGGTGTATCAAGTGCAACAACAACAACAACAACAACTCTATGGTTTGAATAGAGTACAGCAGCGCCTAAATGTATGCACTGAAATCCAATGATATGCGATGAACAACACTTGCAACAAATTTAAATTTTTAAGTAGTCGTCATCGAGCACGCGCCTCCTCCACCTCACAGGGACCGATGAGGAAATACAATTAACAGCAGCGCCCGAATGTATGCAACAAATTGCTGCCGCAAAAAACATATACATATTTACTATATGAATATTGACAAAAGACTAATAAAGCCGAAAGCAGGCGCACGGATGTCACTTAACGTGTGGCTGATGCACTTTGCAGCAGCAACAACGGCAATCAACAACAGCGGGATCAACAATGTTGTGTGCGCCGAGTTGTTAACATAAAGAGTTATGTTTACATCATGAGATGCGTGCGTTTGTGCGTCCTGGCTCACAGGTTCGCAGGACAAAGTCGCGTCCTGACAACCGCAGGTCCTGAGCGCCAGCAGCGTAACGAAATCAGTTGCGCCTCAGTTCACTTCAGAGTGGCTGGCGTACTGCAACTGATAGCCAAGTAATTAACATTAAAACAAACTTCCTCGCCAAAAATGTTAACTTAATTTCGTCGCAGGACGAGCAACGTGGACCAGCGCGGCGGATTTGGATCGCTGCTATCACCATACACCGAAGTGAAGTCGACGGGTGGCGTTTTTTGAAGCGCTAATGGATATTTAATTCAGGCTCGAGCGGTCGAAGTGCCCCAAACGAATCACTTCGCCGCACCGAGGCTTCGCATTTCGGGCCACATTTCTTATTCGCTTTAGATGATTGGACCTGCTCAGGAACATAACGGAAATTAAAATCACATCTCCTCCGTCAAGTCTGGCAACTCTGCTCTTGTGAAATATCAATATTTACACCTTTAATTAAATCCCTAACAAGCTCATTACAACTCGGATGCTGCAGCACCACGTTGCGTTAACATGTTGCACTGCCGGACACTGGAACCCAGGTCTCTGCGCTCAACACGGCGCGCCGTAACGCGGTTAATTAAAATTGACTTCATTTGCGAATGTATAAATTCATTTGTGTACCAAGGACAAAAACACTTTTGTGTTGGCAACACTGTTGTGCAGCCAACATGCATAAGTACGAGCCAATGCGGCCGTGGCTCCGGCACCGGTGATTTATTACATTTCTGCGGGCCGAGTCTAAATTTGAGATTTGTCTTGTTTGAAATATTTACGAGCTTTCGAAAATAGTTACACTCGATCGATGTTTGAAGTGGGGACTAAATTGAAATTGAAAATGGAAATGAACCATTTTGACAATGAACGGTTGGACTTTAGGGCACCTGAGTGTGTTATGTTTATGTGACTGACTACTTAAAAGCTACAAGAACCTGAAATATTAATTAACTTCATTTTTGAGCTGTTAAGTAGTGGAATTCTATTCTGCTATAAATAGACGATTTCAATGCAATTCTGAATGCTAACAAATCCCCATGTGGACCCTAAATTTTGGTCAAACCGAGATCTGACTACGTTTGGTAACCTCAGGGTAGCAGGGCAACACTTCCATGGAAGGGAAGAGTTACTTTTTTGTTCATGAACACATTAAAACTCGCATGTGATCGAAAATGCGATTACATTTCGTTTAAGTTTATAACTAACGTCGACATCGATGTCGTTGCTTGTTCATCGATATCGTCAACAGGGAGCTCGTGTTTGCAGCTGATTAACACGCGGAGGCTCTTAGAAACGCAGTCAACGACCGGTGACCTTATAGTAAAGAGTATTTATGCCTGCAATAAAAATATTGCAGTCCCAATTAAAACTTACTTTTATATTCCTCTTGATACTATACGCCATTTCTTTATTCCTCTGCTTTCTCCTAGTGTTTCCCTGTGTTTTCAGTACTTCAGCGTTTGCGTCCTCCAGCTCCTTGTTGGGTTGCGTTACAACGTCGGTTATTCTTTTTTATGACTTTGCAAAGTATTCTTTCGGCTGCAATTATTTTTGATGACTTCAACCAAAATAGAAGTCGTTCAGAGTCGTCCTCTCAACGAAATGCTACCCATATCAATAAAAATAACAACAAAACTGAATGCTCGAATATTGTGAGCGCTTCGGACGCCCCGAGGTGCACTTTTAATAATTCAACCACACACACAACCACTCTCTCAAAACGACATTCGGCTGTTTTAATTCAACATTTTCTATTATCTGCTGCATTTCATAATCAAATTTGCTGCAATATTTATTTTTCATTTCCCGCAAAATCCAATAAAACCACACGAATGTCCGCACTCGACGCCGCATGCAAACCGACAGCAACAACAACAGAGCGATGCGAGGACCAAAAGCCCGCTCAACTGCAGCTTCCGTTGCACTGCGAACTGCAATGGAACACGATCGCCGGCGGCATTAATTACACTTAAATGTTGACCACATGCCAGGATTTGTTGTTCAAATCATTTGTGCATTTATACTTCGCCCCCCAGAACCCTGCGCTGACTGGTTAAAACAAATCCGGGTTTTCCCCCGGGATAATATTTTCCAGAGCACTTTTATGTGTGTGACCAAGTTTTGCGTCAAAGAAGTTGCATTGCTTGGAACGGGCGACACTTGACAGAGTTGTCAACACGCGAGTCTCGTGCAATGAAATCATTAAATTCATCCGCTTCACAGGATGCACTTCTGCCCCGACCGCTCCGAATTGTTTTCTTCATGGTTTTGCCACCGCATCAGCTGTTGGTCAGCAGCGGAAATTGTCACCGAACTGATTAACAGGGCGGAGCCACCATGTTTTGGGGCATTTTTTAATTAAACTGGTGTCGCTGCACACGGTCACGTGCCACGTGCAACTTGTGCAAACATGCACAAAGCTTAAAGCACATAGAAAGGGGCCAAAATGCATAAAACAAAAATTTGTCATTTTATGACATTTTTTAGTGTGCGATTAGAAGAAGGAGACAAGAGACAAATATGGTTCAGAGGACTTACTCCATTGCTGGACAACCGGACTGGCACTATTCACTTAATTTTTAGTTAAATTTAATTTAAGTGCCAATCATTGGAAGGAACCAAGACGTAGTAGAAACTAGGTAAACGCATAGAACTAATTTGGAGCATTAAGAAGTACTTTAAATGTATAAATTATGTTCCTTCTCTTCGGTTTCGGTCCTCGATAGCATTCACCTTAAACTTCAACCCTTCGGCTACTAAATAAAAGTCGTCTCGACTTATATTTAGTAGCCGAAGGGTTGGAAGTGTTGAAGTTTAAGGTAAATGCTATCAACGAACAATACCAACAACAAAACAAGACCAACAAACAGGAAAAACGTACAAGTTAATTTAAAGTAGCACACCAACAACAACAACAACACAAAAACTCTTTGAATGTATCAACCAAAACAGGAACAACAACACGCACCATTGTTGTTGAGCGCCAAACAAGAAGTTATACCGCGCAAAGTTCAAAGTTTTCCCAACACCACCAACAGCACGAACAAGAAGTTACAAAAATTGCATTAAGTTGAACATTTTGCACTTTTCAGCAACCTCGGGTGCTCCGCTGCCCCTCCCCGCTCAGGGAGCCAACAAGTAATCGACAAAAACTTGGCAGGTCAAACTTATTTGAACTTCTTTGAGAGCTGGCAGCACAAATGCAAATCCACTGCCAAAGAAGGTGCCCTGCGTTGCCACACTGGGCGCATAACGTAGCCCAAACGACAGAGGCGGAGGAACAGAGCCAAGATTAGCTGCCGTCTGGTAGTCGACGAAGTCGTCATAAATAGAATATTATTAAAATTGTTAGTTTTGTGCGAAGTATTCTCACCCGAATATCCTGCCGAAGGAAGTGAAATTTAAATTAATACCCGAGCAGAAGAGTCTTGGCGCGATGCAAAGTAAATCGACTAATGGTCGACTGCGAGGAGGGAGTAAATTGCATTTTAATTGTGCTCTACTCTTAGACAGGACGAAGTTGGTAAGGATCTGAGAAAAGCTTCTTGCGCTCGAGACCAGCGCTTCCTGCCTGTATGTAATACCAGAAGTGCTGCAACAAAAGGGTCAGCGGAAAGCTGTTGGTAATTATTATAAATAAGTGATTAAAAATTATTAAACTTTCCTTCAAAGTGCAAAAGTTGGAAACTCTTTATTTATCATATCCTCAGAAAAACTGAAAAACTATGTTCTATAAAATATGCACGTTATGTAGCTCTAGCTTTTCCTCTAATTCATCTACTACCACTTCATTGTGCCTCAGGGACCTGAGCCACTCGACGTAATTCGCTTCAATTCCAGTCTCCAAGGCACCCTTGACGAGTGTTTTGAGGTAGGTCTTTGACGGCTGCCGTTCGTAGGGCACCACGTCCTTTGGGATCTTGCGGAGGTCACCCAGAGGCTGGTTTACTAAATGATAAGTGCGGCAACAGAGTATTGTATTCGCACCCAAGCACAACACTGGCAGCGATACTGGAATGTAAAAACCCTGGCACACTCCTTCTTGACTATTCAGTTGGAGACGGAGAGCCAGAGAATGAAAGATAGGAAGGCAGAAAGTTAAGAAAATAATTGGTATTGACTCACTCATCCAAATCCTTCATGTTGCAAAAATCGATTTCCCAAATCGCACCAAGCACGTGCGCTCCCTCCGATGGCACAACGGTCGCCGGAGCTCCATTCCAGTTTTTCGACAGGGTGTGGAAGTCGAGGCGATAGTTCTATAAATGCTATTTAATAAAACTTTACCGAAATCTTGAAAGACTCACCTGCAGTCTCCCGCCTCCTACGCGCACCGCAGTGGGATTTTGAATGTGAATCCGTTTGGCCAACATGTTGCTACCATAACCAAAGTACAGAAACTTTCGAGACATATCCATGCTGAAAGAAGGAAATTATTTTTTGTTTTTATTTTATATTATATAAGTACATATTAATATATTATTACAATTGACATTATAAATATTATTAATTATTAAAATGATATTAAATTCAATTCAATTTTTAATACTAGGTTTATAGGTTTTTTCTGTATATTTAATAATACTTGACGAACAGACAGGGATTGCTTTTGGGGTGGACTCCAACAACATCACGTCTGCAATCAAAACGCATTAGGGTCGCCACAAACCATCAAAGTTTACAAGCGGTATGAAGAAGTAATTTGGAAGAAGTAATATTTTATTAACTGCAAACAATTATAAAATATTATTAGTCGACTGATTTAATTCTCGTTCAGAGAACGAAGGGTTAAGAATATATTAACTTCCGTTTGTAACACATCAGAGGAGGCGTGACAGGTATAGAAAAGTATGTAAATTCTTGATCAGCATCCTCTTTAGTCGATTAGCTCTGCCCGTCCGCCTGTCCATTCCTCTGTTTGTCTGTCCGTCTCTCTGTGGAAATCACTACTACAGAAGATCGAAAACAGGAATAGTCATAAAATTTGGCGGTATATGTTGGGATCTGAGCGGAAACTCCAATCGAGTTGTTGTTGTTGTTGTTGTTGTAGAATGTGGAGCGGGCCCCAACAACAACAATTTTATCTTGAGCTCTCCTCTGGTTTCGGAGTTATAGAGCTTTGAAATTTGAATTTATTTGCCTAATATCTCCTTAACTATAGAAGATATCCGGTATAGTTATATATCGTTAAAAAGGTAACTTAAATACCTTTCATTTATGTAAAGTAAGATATTGCCGAAAAACGCATATTTTTGGAGAAAACGCGATTTTAATATTTTTAGAACCCCCATTAAGTAAAATATGTAATTAACTGACATCATTTTGCGGCGGTGTAGTAGTTTAATAGAAATCACAGTTTAAAGTTTACAAAGAACCCCACTTCACGCACTATTTTACTTGATTCTCTGGCTACACTGAGAAAATGAAAAATTTTTATGAAAAATCGCGCGATTTTTAACGGATAACGGTATCCTCTTCCATACTTTCAAATTTATACTTACCACGAACATAATTGCAAAAGTAGTATCGTAAAACTCATGCAAAGCGGAGTAGTAAAATTCAAAAAAATGACTAACTAAATACGTTTCAGATAGCGTTTCCTCCTAAAATACTGGACCGATTACAATAAAAAAACAGCTATAGAAAGCTAATACCATCTAGTTTCCTGTTCTCCGCAAAATGATGTCAGTTAATTACATATTTTACTTAATGGGGGAAAAAGAGTACTAAAAATATTAAAATCGCGTTTTCGCCAAAAATGTGCGTTTTTCGGCAATATCTTACTTTACATAAATGAAAGGTATTTCAGTTACCTTTTTAACGATATATATCTATACCGGACAATTTCTATAGTTAAGGAGATGTTAGGCTAATAAATTCAAATTTTAAAGCTCTCTAACTCAGAAACCAGGGGAGAGCTCAAGATAAAATTGTTGTTGTTGGGGCCTGCTCCTCATTCTACAACAACAACTCGATTGGCGTTTCCGCTCGGATCTCGATATGCTCCCATGCGAGCGATCTCATTGTATGTTATTGATTGTAAATGCGCATATTGAAGAAATGTTCTGTCGTCAGAATTGCTGGGAAAAGTTGCGAAGTGCGAACAATCACATTCGAATGGGATCGATCGCAAGTTTTAGCACGAAGTGTTTTTTTATACCCTACACACGAAGTGAATAGGGTATATTCACCAGAGATAATAGCTGCGTTTTTTTAATGAACTGTATAGATCTTCGCCATACAACTGACACTTACCCAGGTTTTACTCAGGTTTCTATCTGGGTTATAGGGAAATTTTAAGATTTCCCTCTAATTTGAATATAGCCGACTTCACGAATTTCGAAAAACGTCAAAAAATAAAATTGAAAGATAATTTTATATGAAGACCTGTATAGTTCATTAAAAAAACGCGATTCAGATTACTTTACGTAGGAAAGATTACACAATGAAGTTGGGCGCGATTTCGATTTTATCGAAATTTCCCTCGTCGTTCTTTTAATGAACTGGATCTTCAGCAACGAGTATGTATCATGAAGAGATTACAAAGGCGAATTCAACGCTGAGAAATTTTCAACATTAGCGACATCGATCAGGGACATACCGATTGGTTGGACTCGAACTACGTTTGATGCTTATAAGGTTGTTGAATTCTGTATGACTTCGTATGTGAATATGCGTAAGAAGAGTTGATTCATCGAGCACCCGGTTGCCAGATAAAGTGTGAAAGAAAGAATCGATCAATTTTTTGTGGACAGCGGGGGATGAGAAGAACGGTGCAAGAGAAGAACGATTCGTCTTCGTTTTGTTCTTTCACAATAACAAAACATGTACAGCCGTCCGTCCGCCGAACAAACAGATTTGCTTTCAATTTTACATTTTATGGCTTTTGAATGAAATTTTGCTTTTTCTAGCTTCGTTCTGCTACTGTTTTAGTGTCTAAGCTTTGTAAAGCGCTGGCACGATCTACGTTCCGAGCATAGCGTGCTGTTAAAGTATTTGTATAGGCATTGTACATATATTTCAGTCGGCATATGATGTTATAGCTTGTAGCTACAGATATATATTTATGCATACCATATAAGTCATCAAAGAAAACAATTAAACAAGATAGATAGAAATCATACATAATAAATTATTATTTTATATCGAGTACTTGTGATAATACAATATAGTACATGTATTAACTACTAAGGTTTTACTAATATTTCCGATATTAATTTCAAATAGTAAAGCATGTTCAATAGTTTTAGACACAAACTGTTTTTTATGTTCTGGTTTCATAAAATCAAATTAAATTTAATGGCATGCCATAATTATACATTGACACAAATATTTACAAATATATATATATACAGTGTTCCACTAAAGTCTTCGTACAGCACTTCGTCACAACTTCATTGATAAAAAAAGGTAATGCGTGGAAAGAATTTTAAAAAAAATTTAATGCAGCTTTGTTTATTAAACCATTTCCGTCAATTTAACAAAAAAATTAACCAATTTCATCAATTAATCCAAAAGTTATTAACTAAAATCGCAAAAAAGTCACTGAATCAGTTCCAATAAAGTCTTCGTACACTCACAAACAAAGTAACTAAAAATCCTTATAAACTGTGAACTTTTTTTTTAATATTTTGTGGGGTAGCCTATATTTTTAATAAGGGCTTTAAGAAGGTCCGGCATCGATTCCACAACTTTCTGTACAAAGCGAGGTTCGATTTTCAATATCGATGTATGTATGGTGGCCCATAGCTTCTTCAATTATCCCCAAGTTTCCAACGCCACTAGCAGCTATGCACCCCCATACTAGCACCCCGCCAGCGTCATATTTTACTGATAAATCTAACAAATCGCAAAAAGCGTATAGGCTTCGCTTGTAAATACCAAAATGCATCTCTCGAGTTTTGGCGGAATGTTATATTCTCCGATGAGTCGAATTATAACATTTTTTGGTCTGAATGGCAAGCTTAGTGTGAAAAAACCGGGAAAATCTTACAATCCAAAAAATACAATCAAAACAGTAAAATATGGC